>OX465263.1:15734821-16096273 GCA_949987775.1 Aproaerema taeniolella | reverse complement strand
AAAGCTTCTATTGTTGAAAGAGTTATCAGAACAATAAAGTCTTGGCTTTTTAGGTATTTTAATTTACATGGTAGTTACAGATGGTTGGGAGAACCTCTCAATGTAGTTGTGAAGACTTACAATAACAGCAAACATCGCAGTACACAATTCAAACCCAAAGATGTTAATAAATTAAAAGAAAAATTGGTCTTGCAAAATTTAAATTGCATGCAAAGAAACAAAAATGTTATTAAAAAAGTTAAATTTAATTCCGGTGATTATGTAAGAATAAGCAAACATAAAAGTTGTTTTGACAAAGGCTATACTCCTAATTGGTCCACAGAATTATTTCAAGTGGGAAGTGTTAATAATACATCTCCCATAACGTATAATATTGTAGACCTTAAGAAACAACCTATATTAGGGTCTTTTTATGAACAAGAACTGCAAAAGACAGCATATCCAAATGTTTACTTAATAGAAAAAGTACTAAGAAAAAAGAAAAATAAACTCTTCGTGAAATGGTTAGGCCTTCCTACTACTGAAAATAGTTGGATTGATATAAAGGAAGTACTATAGATAATGTTATCATATATTTGATAGTAATGAAAGGAGAAGGACTTATTAATAGTTTAATCAATAATTTACCTTTTGAGTTACATTTACCTGGATATAACTATTGTGGTCCGGGCACAAAATTAAAAAAACGATTATTAAGAGGAGACAAAGGTGTCAACGGGTTAGACGAAGCTTGTAAGCACCACGATATTGCTTATTCTAATTACTCAGATCTAGACAATCGTCATAAAGCTGACTTAGAATTATTGAAGATGAGCAAGCAAAGACTCAAATCAAAAGATGCAGGAAAAGGTGAAAGGCTTGCTTCCTGGTTAGTAGGGAAAGCTATGAAAGCTAAAGTGAAATCAGGTGCTGGATCCAAAACTTTTAAAGCTATTATTTCTAAAATACGTTCTGATCTGAAAAAACGAAAGCCAAGTAACAATAAGTCTGCAATTAAATATGCGTACGGTGCTGCAAAGAAACTACTTAAAGAAAATAAAGTCAGGTTGCCTCGTGTTATACCTTTACCTAAAACCGGAGGCATCCTTCCCTTGATCCCAATTTTTGCTGGGCTATCTGCTTTAGGAGCCTTAGCTGGAGGTGCTGCTGGTATTGCGAAAACTGTAAATGATTACAAAACAGCCCAACAAAGTTTACGAGAAACTGAGCGACATAATAGAGCTATGGAATCAATGTCAATAGGAAAAGGTTTATATGTTAAACCTTATAAGAAAGGGGCTGGATTATACATAACAAATTCAAAAAACTGAAGAAAAGGCTACCAAGGAGAGCTCTTACAAATTATGATATTTTAGAGAATGCTAGAGATATACCATTTTTTAGAGGTGTTTTTATGAGAGACACATTACCGAAAAAGCCTAAAAAGAATGAGTGTGGTATTATTAATCTAGACGAGTCTACTAGCGAAGGAACCCATTGGGTAGCCTATGTGAAATATAATGATTATTGCGAATATTTTGATAGTTTTGGTGATTTGAAGCCGCCGCTCGAGTTCTTAGAATATCTCAAGTGTTTTAATATATTTTATAATTATACAAAACATCAAACGTATAATACAGTAAACTGTGGTCATCTTTGTCTAAAGTTTTTAAGAGATTTTTGGAAAAATAAAGAAACCTTATAAAATACTGGAACTGTTTTTTAATTCCATCATTTGCAATATGTCTTTCACATTGTCAATAACCGGTAACCAACCGACATTATCAACTATTTACTCACCTCCTTTAGAATTACAAGGTCAATATGAGTGTGCTTTATTACATTTTTGCACATTTAATTCATTTCCCAATATTGATAGCAACAATAACAAGTTTTATTATGGTAATAACGAAGTGATAGAGATACCCGAAGGAACTTACGAACTTCAAGATATCGAGGAATTTTTAAAAAGTAATGTAAAGGATACATCTTTTGACATGTTATGTAATAATAATACTTTGAAACTATCGATCTTTTGTACGAAAGACATTGATTTCAGTAAACCTAATGCTCTGGGTAATTTGCTAGGTTTTGAGAAAAAAGTTCTTAAAGCGAATATATTGCACACATCACAGCTACCAGTCAACATTTTGTCTACAACAGTCGTACGAATCGAATGTGATATTGTGAGTGGATCATTTATTAACGGGAAACCGAGCCATATAATTCACGAGTTTGCTCCTAACGTGCCGCCTGGTTACAGAGTTGTTGAAATACCAAAAAATATTATTTACTATCCAGTGAACCAGAAAAATATTAGTTGCATTAACATAAGGATATTAGACGCTAACAATAACTTGGTTAATCTGCGTGGTGAAGAAGTTCAACTATATATCCAATTTAGAAGAAATGATTGATTACAATAATAAATACTTGCCACCGCAACTCAGAAACCCCAGTACGGTTTGTGCTATCCAAAAGAAAACATCAAAAACGAAGCATAAGTTAACTAAAGAAAACAGGAAATTTCTTCAATTACTAGGTCTACTAAAATGAACATATTAAATCTTACTAGCACACCTAACTATGATAACTCAATTGAAGGTATCGAGTTTCATTCATACAAACCGTATGTTACTAGTTTTAACAGAAATGATGAAATTCGGATTGCAATCAATCAGCAGGATTTATATGTTTTACCATCAGCCAGCACTCTTTATTTAGAAGGCATTGTTAGAGTTGTTAAAGGTGATACACAGAAGAGTCTTGATACTGTACATTTTACTAACAATCCGTTAATGTATCTTTTTCAAGATATACGATACGAATTGAATGGGATTGAAATTGATAAAATTAAAAATGCAGGTATTACTACAACTTTGAAATCCATTCTGTCAATGAACGATAGCGAGTCTCGGATGTCTAAAGCATGGGGGTGGGATATAGAGGGTAACAAAAATATTCACCATGGAAACTTTTCAGCATCTATTCCGCTAAGTAACATACTAGGATTCGCTGAAGATTATAAGAAAGTAATAATAAACTGTAAGCATGAACTTATTCTTCTACGCAGTAACACCAACTTAAATGCTCTGAAACTTAACACCGGTGAAGTAGTGAGTGATATTGTTATGAATAAAATTGTATGGCGAGTTCCACATGTCAAGGTGTCTGATAAGGAAAAAGTCAATTTACTGCGCTTGTTGGATAAAGATCGCCCAATTCAACTAGCCTTTAGAAATTGGGATTTATATGAGTATCCTTTATTACCTAAAACAACAAAGCATACTTGGTCTATTAAAACATCTTCTCAAATTGAAAAGCCACGGTTTGTAGTCTTAGCATTGCAAACTAACCGGAAAAATAATGCAAGTGCTGATATGTCAAGATTTGATCACTGTTACTTACGAGATGTAAAGGTGTATCTAAATTCTACATACTTTCCGTACGAAAGTCTTGACATTAGTTTTGTAGGAGACAGAATTGCATTATTATATGAACAGTATGCGAGATTTCAGCAGTCGTACTACGGTCGTGAAAGAGTAGAACCGCTTCTAACGGTACAACAATTTAAAGATATAGCACCTCTATTTGTAATTGACTGCTCCAGGCAAAACGATAACATAAAAACAGGACCTGTTGTCAACGTGCGCATTGAAATAGAGTGTGATACTGAAATTCCTGATCAAACTTCTGCATATTGTCTTATTTTTAACGATTGCTTGATAGAATACAAACCTTTGAGCAGTATAGTTAAAAAGATATCATGAATGCAATAATTGTGGATGTACAAGGTTTTAAAAACTTAAAAAATGAATTCATTATTAAAGAATGTGCTATTGCCACTGAAGAACACACTCAAGTATTTTTAATAAAACCTCCATATCCATATGTCAAATTAACAAAAGAAGAAAAGAAACGTGTGTTGTGGTTAGAAAAGAACCGTGGTATTTATTGGAGTGAAGGATACATCGACTTTAGGGAATTTGAAAGAGTGATAAAACCTCATTTACAAAACAAAAATATTATTGTTAAAGGAGAAGAAAAAATAAAATGGATAAAATGTATATGCGAAAATTGTAACATAATCGATATAGGTAGTAAAGGCTGTCCTAATATTGCAAGTCTTCATAATAAGTACTGCAAAGATATTACAAAATTTAATTGTATAATTCATTTAAAAGAATGTTCTTTAAAAAATGTATTATGTATTAAAAAGTGGTATGAAGATAATAATATAGATCAATTTAATTTTTTTAACTAGTTTTTATTTTTAAGTTTAATAAATTACGTACTTATAAAACAATAGCCTTTTATTTATTTTAACTCATCTTAACAAAACTACTCTTAATAGTTACATAACGTCAAAATGCATATTTTATTGTATTTACTATCATTTGATACGATGAAACAATAAAAAAGTATAATTATTCCTAAGTAGATACTATTTATTTACAATCTAAACAATTTTAATAACTTAAGAAATTACAAATAGTAGAACTAACTTAATACTATAGAGGCTGCAACAGAGGTTGTTTCCTGTAGCACTGCAGTTTCTGGAAAAGAGAAAATAAGATTTTAATTAACTTGTACTATGAGGTTCGAAACGGACAACACAAAATCAAAATATATTTATATACTTACCAGCTTATAGTCCAAACTCCGATCGCTCTCCCAACTCCTTGCACACGTGATAAAGCAGCTGCACCAACTGTCTGAGCACCGGATCGTCTTCATCGTGCACGATGTAATTGCTCTTCAAAATTGTACGGCAAATTTTCTCATCGTCTTCAAATTGAGATAACTCCACCTTAACTCCAAAACGTGGAGTCTTATCGTCTCGATACACGCACAAGAAGGATGTGAGATCGACTTTTTCACTCATGTTTAAAGCTATGCACTGCTTTGCTTGAAGAACTAAACGTAAATGAACAACACAATAGATAAAACGGAGTCATGTAATATAACACCTCCTTTGTTCCTGATATTTATTTGAACATGTTGAAACTTGTTCAATTTTTCATCTCACGTTTCGATTCGTTTTTGCTGTGCTAGTATTACTTACCAGTAATTTAAAACTAGAGAACATAACACCTCATTGTTATTGTTAGTAGATGTCAGAATTTGTTAGAACATGTTCAAACACGTTCATGTTAAATTACTAGTATGCAGGTACATTATTTTGTATTTCTAGTCAAATAATGGTAGGTAATTGTATTTAAATAAAATAAATAAAACATTTAGTTTAGCTACATTTATTGATATAAAAATAAAATCAATACATTAAACTTAGTACCTAAAACTAATACTTATTTCTTAACTTACTATCTAACATACTTAGTTGTTACAAAATCCTTATAAAATATGCACTGGCTGTAGCTACAATTTCTAGCTCGATTAAGGAAAGGGGGTTGGCGAAACAAATTAAATAATTATTTATATTTTGAAAAGCTGACAAACAGTTAAAATCCAAATTGCTTTCTACCTTTTTAACAAAATTAATTGCTTCAACATATTCGTTTTCAAGTTGGAATACTCTCAATTTAATACAGTCAATAAAATGATAAATCGCTTCGCTTACGAGATGACCAAATTGTAAAGAACAACGTTTATCACTATATATTAACACGGTTAAAGTTTGTAACGCTGCCTTTTTATCTGTAAATTTCACCGTGCCAAAAGAATAACCATTATTTAACATCTCACACACTAGATTCCACTCATTAATAGAGAAAAATAGACTTTCTTCCTCGTTGAAAATATGAAGTTGAGGCATGAAATCATTTAAAACCCAAAGTCCAGATTTTATATTAATACCGTTGTCGTGTGTATACACTCGCATTGAAATGACACAATCAGTCAGGTAGCTCTCGGCCATGGTGAATTATAAAGTTTCGTTACAGTTGTCATTTTTAGGATAAAGTATCACAGTGTCCCCAAGAAACAGTTGAAATGCGGTCTTTCAAAATAATGCGCTTGTCGTCGTTTGCTGACAATGCAATCTTATTCTGTTCTTGTGTAAATATTTTATGTTTAAGTGATTTGAAAATTATATTTTTCTTACGAATCAGCTTATTCTCCATTAAAACTTTGCTATAATCTGAAAAATGAACATGTTTTATAACGTTCTTTTGTACACCTTTTGCTTTTTTTAATTCGTCTTGTTGTGTTTTAATGCAATAGAGCTTTGACCTTAACCCCACAAACTCCGAAATAACGGTCCCACCCAATTCGTCTTTAAAGAGACCTGGTACCTTTTTATTCAATAAAGGTATATTGTAACAATTGTTTATATCATAATTACTAGTATCGAAATATTGTAAAAAATGACTTTTCAAATCTTTATAAAAATCTTCCGTATCTATAGTATAAAGAAAACTGTCTGTGTCTGTATAACACAATCTCAGTCTTTCGCCATAAAAAGGTTTCATGACAGAGTAATGGAAATCGAACATGTGACTTTTAGAAATTTCGAGAACCGCAAAACCTATATAGATAGGTTTATTTAAGGTAACAGTTTCAGGTTTCATTTGAATAGCTACAAAATTCTCTGTAAAAATTGAAACACTATGGAAATTAGGACGTGCGATTAGTTGCTCTGCAGTAATATTTTTTTTTGTTTTGTTCCTAGTATCAGTCCACTGATTAACTAATTTTATATCAACTCGTTTTTCTGTGTCCTCTAAAGTTTTACCAAAAATGCTATTATTTAATAATTTGAAAAAGTCCTGCTCAAACGTAGATTTAGCTTTTTTACGCAATTCTGTATTCATGTCTATATATTCTTTTAGATATGGTCCTTGTTTGAATTCAATCACCTTATGCACTTTCACTAATTTCAACCCGTGTTTCAAACAAGTCTGCAAATGAACGAAATGAATTACGTAGTGGAACTTGTCGTACAAATTTGGTATTAATTTTTGAGTTTTGGAACCTGGTGGTGCAAACTTTTGTGCGCAAAATGGTATATCGTTATGAAGGTCATGTAAATGTTCTGGGTATTCTATGTCAACCTCCAATATGTAACCATAGTCACCATCTAAAGAAATATTGCAAAAATTTATACGATTAATTTCTTCTTCGTTGAGCAATTTGAAATCGGAATATGGTAGATAAGCACACATAGCGTACCCGTATAGATTGTTGCAATCGATGTAAATCAGATAATTGTTTTTTTGTGAGCTATTGTACTCAGGCAAATATTTATTATTTGCTTTTGAATGCCTAGTGGAACATAAACAAATCCCACCACGAATACCTTTTTGAATTAATCTTATAATTTCCAAATCATTAATAAGCTCTAATTGCACTCCGGTTTTTAAAAGCATAGCATCGAAACTCAAACTAGGAGCTGTTAAGTAAAAAGCGGGATCTAGCTTGTAATTAACTTTACACGTTTTGCGAAAGTTTTCAAATACGTCCGCAAGTAATAATACATCTGACTTGAGGTATAGATCGGTGTATTCTCCGAGATTCCTTATTTTAAACTGATTCCAAACATTTCGTGCGTGTTCATGGTCCGATTCAGAAATAATGTCATTAGTTAATGTACTGTAAAAGCAATGACGTGGTGGTAGGTTAACTTCCTCAAAGAGTTCCCAGCTAGTCATATACTCATAAGGATACACCCCTTTGCGTTTCACCAAATTAAATTGTACATTTGAGGGAAAAAAGCGTTTTAAATGAATAAAATCATTTGAATTCAAATTAGACACAAGTTTTTCTAAACTAGTACCTAAAAACTTAAACGAATCTACGAAGCGAACAGGTATTCTATCCTCATAGACTTGAAAAAATTTTGTAAATGAAATGTAATTTTCTTTGTTTTTCGCGATTACCTTTAATTTACCGTCTAACTCACCTAATTCCCTTATAAATAAGTGACAGTCGTATCCTGACAAGTTGTGGAAAAATACTGGGATCAGTTTAGGCAAGCGAAATCGGATATTACAATACGAATGAGCAGCTCCGCGATAACGTCCCGTAAGATGGCAATGGTCTCGAACCTTATCGTCAAATAGTATTTTATCGCAAAGGAAACATAAGTCAGCGTTAGTATGATTAATCAAATCCTCTTCCGTGAATGTCATTGGCACAGGGGTTTGTAATATTTCATAGATTTTCGTAACATCGGATTGAAGTGAATGTAAAAACTTTGCAACACAATCTGGTCCTCGATAAGTAACATACCTGTTAAGTGAACTATCATATGAACAAACTATATAATAAGCAAAAGCAGCTGGCACGTGTTGCTGTAAAGATGTTGTACAACTAGATGTGTTATCAGCATTGTTTTCAACGGGCTTCAGCAGAGATTCGAAGTCAGCATAGATAACGAAGGGCATATCCTGCATTCGTTCATAGTTTTTGAATTGAATAAAACTTCCTGCCTCAGGCAGAATTGTTTTCACTTGCCCACAAGTATGAGATTTAAATTTTTTTAAAGTATCAAAAAATAAAATGCAATCATCACAAAAATATAACTTTGCATGGTGATTTGTTACTTGTTGACGAAGCAATTTAGGCAAATCTTTAATAAGACAGTAATGAGAACGATTATTGTCTTCTAAAAACAGAAGATTAATGTGATGTTTTTTTCGAGATTCACTTCTGTACAAGGGACCTACTATATTTTTATTATTTTTGAGACCGTAAACATTCACACTTATCTTTGGATTATTTTTTTCAAATACTTTTATATCTGAGAATCCTACAGGGAAAGACATGTTTCTCGTATTAAGAACGGTTTCAAAGTGTGGATACGAAGACGTACGGTGACCGTTGTTCTTAACTGGAAATAACGCAGCCATTATCGACCATAGGAAACAAAAGTTGTCAGCGTTTCTAATATTAATGCAAGCACGTTTGTTCTTTATATTTTTAGGCAAATCGATAAAGCTGGAAGCTCTCATCGGATTGTATTTGTTCATATTCACTTCAAGGTAAAGGTTTCGAATAAAGGCCCAGCCACTATCTTTTTCTTCAAACTCTTCCACTTTTCTACTAATGTTTTCAATAACTTTATAATATAAGGTTTTAAAGTCGAAATTTCGATGCAAAATTATATTTTCTGTGGCAAAAGATTTAATCGAAACCTTGTCTTGAATTTTGGGTAAAGAAAATTCAGCGAACAATTCAAAATTGACTTTCAAGTTTGTATGAGTTTGTACGCGAGTAGTAAGGAGTTTGCGTACATGTCTACGAATATTAAACAAAAATTCATTTGGTGGTAGCGGTTGGTTCGCTTCGTCACCTCGTACACGATATGATGCAATACGTGCACGGAAAGCGCTACTAATTTTGTCAATGCCATCACTTTCATTGATTGAACTATTATCTTTATGCAAAATACTTTTAAGGTGAGCAGAGAACACTTTACTTTTAATCGAAATATCGCAAACTGAACAAAATATTGAATGTGTCATTATAAGAATTGTCTGAACAAGCGGGTGAAGATTGTTTTAGTTACCTATCTAACAGAATTAGACTGTAAATTATAAACTTAAAACGATTAAAATATTGATTTATTGACCAAAACCTTAAGACTATTATAAGCAACGCACAAGTAATATATCCTAATCCTAACACAAAATACCTACACTACTAAATAAAATGTACTAAAATAAGAATATACCCGCATACGTAATAATATTTAACCATAAAATTAAAATAAAGAAAAGAACGCTTTACCACGCAAATCTTAAATCCAGAAAATAAAAAATTAAATCTAGTAAGAAAGTATTTTCGAATCGAACAAGGTGTAACTTTTACCTACTTTTTCTTTTTTGCTTGGTAAAACGTTCCTTCTTCAGTAAACTTTTCTTTAGCCCCCTTAATAAACTTTTTCAATAATAAAAACTCGGGATCTTGTTGATCGCCCTGATAGCGGAGCCATACGAACGCTTTCTCGCACCTATCCAATCCCTCGAGATCTTTTATTTCTGCGCAGTTGTAGAGTCGTAACTCCGCAATTAAACTACCACTAAGGAACGCTTTTCTCCGTATCGTACCATCAGCCACGCGCTTTGAGTAAATGGACGGCGTCTGCTGCGCCTTCTGTCGTGCTTGTGTCTCGTCCTCGCTGTCCGACAGCCAGCTAGCCGGATCTTCTGACTGCGACTTGGACGGTGCGCGTGACGGGGTAGCTGCTTTGGAAGCACGGGGCTTCGGGCCTGGCTTGTTTTTCTTCTTAGCACTGAGAAAAAAAAAAATATATATATATTAGTCTTTAAACTTAGAAAAGTCGATTTATAATTTAAAAAATTTCAACATAAGTAATTTGTGATCACGGTTTATGAAGGTGTTTAGAAAATAAGAGAGACAACTAAAAAAACATTAAGGTAAAGGGAAATATCGTATAAACTAAAACATTAATTTGCTTTAAGTAGAGTAAAATATTTACCTTGCACCCTCGTCTTCTGAATCGAAGAAGTCGGTCTCAGCCTTCTCGTGTTTGGTACGTTTGTAGTTTGATTCAGACCTGTAATAGAAAAAAACAAATTGAAAATATCGGTTATGACAGGGTTAAAAAAAGAAAATCAAACTAAATCACTTTACTCAACATTTAAATAAAATTAGGAAGGTATTTTGAAAATTAAGTTAATTCGAACTTACATACATTATTCTGATGCACGGGATCCGCATAAAATGAAGTTTTGTTGAAATTAGCGCACAGCACCACAGCACAGTATTCTTGAAATTAAACGACACTTGATAAGCACGAGCGAAAGGTTCGGAAGCACGAACAGCTTTACACAAAGTGAATGAATTTAAGAAATTAATTTGTGGTATTTATCCTGTAATTTCTCCGTAGTAAGCAAAATTTGTCAGGGATCGCAAACTCATGGAAAAAAATAATAATATTGCTACATTTTATTGGTTGTACAGGTACCAAACTTAATAGTATGTATTTACTAGTAAGTATTTACGGGAAACCTAAAAATTAAAAAGTTACATGTTTTGCAGTGAAAAAATAAAACAATTTTTTTTTATAAATTTCTTGTATTATATAGATAGATAGATATTAGTAAATTTTGGTATCTTACGTATTTAAAAATGTCTTTAATAAATAATTAATATGCAAACATTATGTTAGAACAAAATGTTAGGTTTTTAAAATTTATAAAACCGTGTAATGTTTACTATCCCTGAAAATTAATAAAGTCAGCAAAAGTAACTTCTGCTGTTAGAAATAGTTTGCGACAGCAAATCACTACTTTCCCATGAACCGTGGAAAAGAATCTGATACTTAGTTCTCATTCGACTAATACGACTTAGGGCACGTTCATCCTATAATGACAATTATGAAACTTACAAAAAACGTTCTGCATTACATTTAACCTTTACGTATACATAACTTTATATACCTATTTCAAAAAGATATTTCCATGAGTTTGATTCAGAGAATTATTTTGACATCATGCATTTCGGAGAAAACAAGACAATACTTGACAATAGTGGACATTAGATGACAACAGTAAACAGTAGCTGACAGTAGGATACAATATACATTATAATAAGTTCGTAAGAAAAAAAATATTTTCGATTTGTGAAAAGTAAATTCGACTTTTATTAGTTTAATAAAACTATTAAAAATAAAATTAAAAATAAAATGTATTCTTGTCTTAAATTTCTCTACCTACCCTTTTCAAAATATCTGTATGCGTGGTTGTTTTACTAATTTCATTATCTTCAAACGTGTAAATTCCATTAACATACCCTTTTACTAGTTGAATAAAACTACATACAAAAATAAAATGTTCTCTTGTCTTAAATTTCCCTGCCTACCCTCTTTGAAATATCTGTATTCACTACTTATGTGAACTGAGTCTTATTATTTATTTGTCCACCTGCGGGTTTGTAGACTAACTGCAACGTCTTAGTAATTTAATCTACAGGTAAAGCTATAATACTTACGAGTATGTGGAACTCTCGGTGACTCTTGGGAACTAAATTGTGAGATAAAGCTGGGATACACTAAGATAAAGCTATTTTTTAATATATTTTTTATATTCATCATGATTAGGAAAAAAATAATTATTTTATTAGTATATATTTAAAAAAGGTTTAGTGGGGGTTTGATTGAAAATGTTTAAAATACTAGTGACATTTATTTTTTATACAATTATCATAAATAGGTAGTTAAACATCTAGAGATTATTTTGTTGATATTACGTAAGACAATAAATGGTATTATTTGATTAAGAGATTTTAAATAATGTTTGTTATCTAATGATAATCCACTGAATTGTTAAAAATAACTATTATTGAACATGTTAATATACGATTATAGTGTTTACACAAATTCAATTTTAGTAGAAAATAAACAGAAATAATGAAAATCTGTGAAACAAAAGCGTGAAGAAGATAAATTATCGCTCGCATGTGGTGTGTGACAACCTTTATTGTAAATAGTAACTCAAATGCTTACTAATCAGATTCGGGAAGCATAGCTGCAAAGCGTTAGTGTATTCGTAACTCCAACCGCGTCGGTTTCTACATTTCGTTTTCGTTTGAAAACACAGTCAAAAGCGTGGGAAAAGCACCAGGTTTTAGATTTGAGAGGAACCAGTTCTGGTCGGTTGAAAAGCCTCAACAATTGATGTTAGGATCCAGTTTTGATTGACCGGAAACCCTCATTCAATATTAAAAATCTTTGTAATGTGTGCCGATATCGTTTTTGATTTGCATTTTCAAGAAAATCATGATTGTGGAGTTACGTGAAATCTCACGAAATTTGTGATTGTGTAATTTAATATTTACGCGTAAGTACTTGTCTAGGGTGGGAAAAGCACAAGGTTTTTATTGAGAGGAAACAGCTCTAGTCAGTTGAAAAGCCTAAACATGTAAAGTTGGGATCCAGTTTCAACTGGTGGGAGACCCTCATTCAATTATGTAAACCTTGAAAATGTGCTTAGTACCTGACATAGAAGGTATTTACGTAATTCAGTTTTCCTTAGAAAAACCAACTAAAATTGAGAGGAAAGCATGGGGTTTTGATTTGAGAGGAACCAGTTCTGGTCAGTTGAAAACCCTCAACAATTAACGTTAGGATCCAGTTTAGATTGATCAGAAACCCTCATTCAAGTATGAAAATCTCGTAAATGTGTAATACGATTTAGTTGGTATTTCTAATGAAAGTTATGATTTTAAATTTTATGGTCATACATCTCGCGAAATTTGTGACTAAAACCTAATATTTACGCGTAAGTACTTGTCTAGGGTGGGAAAAGCACAAGGTTTTTATTGAGAGGAAACAGCTCTAGTCAGTTGAAAAGCCTAAACATGTAAAGTTGGGATCCAGTTTCAACTGGTGGGAGACCCTCATTCAATTATGTAAACCTTGAAAATGTGCTTAGTACCTGACATAGAAGGTATTTACGTAATTCAGTTTTCCTTAGAAAAACCAACTAAAATTGAGAGGAAAGCATGGGGTTTTGATTTGAGAGGAACCAGTTCTGGTCAGTTGAAAAGCCTCAACAACTAACGTTAGGATCCAGTTTTGATTGATCAGAAACCCTCATTCAAGTATGAAAATCTCGTAAATGTGTAATACGATTTAGTTGGTTTCTCTAATGAAAATTATCATTTTAAATTTTATAGTCATACATCTCGCGAAATTTGTGACTAAAACCTAATATTTCCAGTTTTTATGAAAATAACGATTCCGCAAAAAGTGTTCTCGCAAAATTAGTGATAAGACATAGAAATAGACAATTATTGTTGTTGCTGCTGTATGGGAAATGGGAACGGGCCGCCGGGAGGAAACGCATTCGCTGCCGTTTGATGTGGTAAGTGTTAGCATAGGTTCATTTCATAATTGTATTATTGGGCTTTCTAATTCACTTTTTTTAAAACACCAGTTCACGAAACGGAGTGCGGAACGAAGTGGAGCAAACGGAGTGAAGTGAACTGGTTTTTGAAAAAAGTGAATTAGAATGCCCAATAATACCCTACTCTCCTTTTATATATTTAGATATGTATACCTACTTAAGTATTTACAAAAAGTGGGTCCGTGGCGTAACGGGAAAGTGGCTATTACACATACACACGCTCACGCCTATAATCCCTAACGGGGTAGGCAGAGCTTCAGTGGTTCTAGAACCACTAGATATACTCGTACGGTATTACGCTTCGAAATAAGTGTACTACGCTAAAGAGGTGATAGGTCTTAGTTATTGTTTGACTTTAAAAACAGGTAAACATACTTACCAGCATAGTAAACATAGACGCGTGACTCAATTTTGTCTTCGATGTTGTTCTGCCTGTTCCTTACTTACTATATGCAGTAGAACGATAGGGCGGAATGAGATAAGTACATACTTAGGGCTTCTTCTTATTATAGTGTAGGAATAGTCGAGTGTGTGGCGAACTTGGCTAACCCACAGCTTGGCTTGGTAGTTTTCAAACCACACAATGCCTCTGACTTGGTTTTAACGACTGTAGTCAATCGACAACAGCCGGGACCGACAGCTTAACGTGCCCTTCGAAGCAAGGAAACGCTCGTGATAAATTGCCACTTTGGTCACCATCAGGTTCCCTGATGGGTTCATACTTAGGGCAAAATTAAGTCACGCGTCATGCTAGCTATACTGAGATAAGTACAGTATAATGAGATATGATTAGCACGGTCCGTGACAAACTCCCGTGTCGCGCCACTCTAGTTGCGCGGGGGCACTGCGGGAAAGGCTTGCTCTGGCATTAACATTTCGATACTTTTTTGACATTTGACCGCATTGTTTTCACGTTGTGCTTGAGTTGAGCTGTTGATAGCTGACACAATCCATGTTTTTATTTCGTGAAAATATATCAATAAACAACCAAATAATGGCCAAATATTAGATAATAACTATTGTGCTGAATTCGAACAAAGATCGATTTTTCAATAGAAAACAGCTCTATTCATGAACATGCAACGGTAATTAATATAATCGTTATGGACTGAATTCAGATGATAATTTGGTCAGTCAGTGCTAGAGAAGCATGGTTATAGTCAGGAGTGGGTGAATTTATAATACCTAACGTGAAAAATATGATGAGTTTTTTGGTAAGTACCTCTATAATTTTAAGTACCGGTTTGATCGATTGAGTGGCGCTGCCTCTTCATCGACGGGTTTCTGGGTCGATCCCCAGTCGGGCCAAACATTTGAGTAAGAAGCAGATGTTTGTTCTCGGGTCATGGGTGTTTGTGTCTGTCTGTGTGTATGTTCCGAGGGATCTGCGCCACAAGGGAAAACCTTTGAGTGAGTAGAGTTTATTTTTTTTAAAGTACACACAGCAGCACATCAAGTTCTACATGTTGACCTAGACGTCGCCCTTATCTCACTCTGAATATTTGCATTCGTAATGCAAATGTGTAATCTGACGTGCTGCTGCGTGTATATTAATATTATAAAGAGGAAAGATTTGATTGTTTGTTGAATAGGCTCCGAAACTACTGGACCGATTTGAAAAATTCTTTCACCATTAGAAAGCTACATTATCCCCGATGGACATACGCTACATAATTTTCCCGAATTCCTACGGGAACGAAGTCCCGGGCAGAATGCTAGTAGCTTAATAAAGCGTGATATAGGATGCGGTAACGTCGCTTTATAGTAAAAAGTCTCTTACGAATCTTTGTAACTCAAGCACAACTTTCTCGCGGTAAGATGCGCCGCGGTCGAAATGACACCCCAGAGGGAACGTAAGAAGTGAACACGCCTTGCGCGGTGCCCTCGCGCTGTTTAGTTATGTTTTACTGTTTAGTGAACTTGCATGACGCGCAAGTTTGTCGCGAATCGCACTAGGTCCACTGATCATACAATGAATACAACGGAATGAGTTTTTAACCGACTTCAAAAAAGGAGGAGGTTCTATGTTCGACTGTGTATTTTTTTATGTATGTTCACCGATTTCTCCGCCAATTATGGACCGTTTTTCCAATTTTTTTTTTCGAAACAATATACTCCATAAGTGGTCCCATATAAATTTGGTGGAAAATGATTCAGCGCCTTTAAAAAATCAACAAAAACAAAAAAATACTACAAACCAGAACATCATCTAAATAAATGAGTGACATTTTCGTTTGTGGTTATCTGCTAATAGGCATTGTAATCTGCATAACATACTAGTTATCTACTTTGAGCGAACTGTTGTTGGGATTGAAATCGGTGACTCATTCGTTTTTTTAACATGGAAAATTACATTTGATTTATTATTTTTTAAAAAAGTTTACCCGAGTAAAGGTATATTCACAAATATTTTCTAAGGAAAAAAAAAATTTCGGCGTAAATAGGACTTGAACCCATGACCCCAGGATTAGATCTCTTGATGCTCTTACCAACTGAGCTAACGTGCCTTTACGAACGTTTTTATTTTCCTGATAATTATTTGTTTATAGGTACAGCCAAGAGCAGGACACGCTTTACACTACCAGTTTAGGCTGAGCTCTGATTTATACTGCGCACCATACAATGCAGGGCTGGTCCAAAGTCCAAAGTGTCAAGCTTGACGTGCTCTTGAGTATACACTTGTTTGCTAACTCTATCTTTTAATTTGCAGCTGTTATTTCTAGTCAGCGTATGCGCGGGCGATGGTGGTTTCTTAGGTTACCAGAACTACCAGGGCCTCCCGGGTCACCAGGCGATCAATAAGCACTCCTTGGACCAATGGCGAGGGGAAGAGGGGTTTGGACCGTGGTCTAACAATGTTGTCCATAAAAGTGTATTACAGGTACAGTCAACAGCACATCAGGTTACCACAAACTGTCAAATTTCCCCGATGGATAGTAAACTCTAATGCTTGGAGATAATTTCCTGTTTACTAACGAAACCCTGTGCGATCTACCAATTTCATACTTCTTGAAATCTTAAATGAAACAGCGTAGTTGAGTACACAATCATGTTTTTTTTTCTTTATTGTACACACATATACATACAGATTACAGAAGAGAAAGGACATATACAACGGCGAGCTTAACTCAAGAAATGAGTTTTGTTCCAGCTAACCTATGTGAGAGGGAGAGGCAGTTGAAGTGGGCAAGGGCGTATCAAGAAAAAATGTGAAAAATTAAATTTATTATTTATTATATATTAAGAGAAAATACTTAAATTCTGAAATATTTTTTATTTTTTTGCCTTGCCACGATCGACTGGACTAACAGCCAACCCTGCTGTACATCAATATACTCGTAGTCTAGTGGCGCTCGCTGATCTTAACCGATCAGTGAGGTTAAGCAACGTACACGGAGGCAGGCAATCTGATGGGTGATCAAAGTGGTAATTTTTCACGAGCGTTTCCGTGCTTCAGAGGGCACGTTTAGCTGTCGGTCCCGGCTGTTGTCAATTGACTACAGTCGTTAAAACCAAGTCAGAGGCCATTGAGCGGTTTGAAAACTCTGACACCAGGGTTAAAAAAGTTTTGCCACACACTTGACTATACCTACACGATAAGAAGAATCAATATGTGAGTGGTTGACCAAAAAGGGACCAGGAGACATATTTTTGAAACGATAGAATTCCAATTCGCATACGAATTGATAGGATTCGCATGAGAATCTCATACAAATCTTGTCAATTCGTATACGAATTGGAATTCTATTCGTTCAAAAATCAGGCCCCTGGAGGGATTGGAAAGGTTTTTTTTAGTTTTTCATTAATTTTGTTTCTGTGGTATTTCAGCTTTGTTTTGGTCTAATCAGAATATTTTTAAGTGCCATGGTTTTTTTGTGGATTTTTTAGTGAGCGCGCTCGAGATGAAACGCATATCGACTCGAAACTTTAAACGCAATTTACTTGAAATCAATTATTTTCCCTTGGGGTCTCTTTTTGGTCAACCACTCACATATACTTATATCTATACACTTAACTATTTATAAATTAACGTTAAGTGAACAAATTATATTCTATCTATCTATACATACACTCACGCCTAATAATTTTACGTAAATAAACCTATTTGAATAGAATAGAAATAATTTATTTCGCCACACCATGCACATAGTTACAAATAACATGCAAACAAACAAAATAAAAAATTAAATTAAAAAAACAAAATCAAAATGTACTAAACCTATTTAACATAATGTGTCTTAATCTAGGTTGCGGATCACTATGTGCATGCCGCAGTGAGTCAAAAGGTTATAACTCAGTGCGGTCAAACACTGATTTTCAGTTATAACCTGAGGGGCGAGTACGAGATTTAATGAAAATAAAAATATGAAGAAGTGATGGATGTATGAAATTTGTGTAAGTCCGTGAGTGATGTGTGTTGTGCAGTTCCTGTGAAATGCAAAAAATTAAATAAAACTGTAAATGTTGTACTTACGCATAGATATTAATTTTATATAAACTTAATATAGATACTTTAGAAAGCATATATACATACAATTGTCATGGGTCAACTAGTTTATAGAGTTTTTGAGAAAGATAATAAATAAGAAAATAAATGGGAACGGACTTTAAGTCTTGAAAAGATTGACTCTATATCTGTCAGGGATGCCGGATTTTTGTTCATCAACCAAATAAGACTTAAACTGTTTAATGAAACTAGGTTTAGAAGCAGCCAGTCTTATTGGCGGGGGAATGTTGTGTTTGAAAGAACCAAAACTCGAACTAATGTTGGACCTCACAGGGAATATAATTTTAGAGGTAGTTTCACCGCATCATGAGAATAGGATGATATTATAGCCCCTTTAAATAGTGTATTGATTAAACTCTGACACCAGGCTTAGTGAAGTGCGCCTCGCACTTGACTATACCTCCACGATAAGAAGAGGAAGTGTTTGATGACTCGCCTGTATCTACGAGTAGTTGCCGGCCCAAGCAGGGCCGTCTTTTACCAAGAGGAGGCCCTGGGCATATAGGTTTATGGGGCCCCTGTGTCTTGAAGGGAAAATTGTAATAGAACACTGATAATTTGTCTTTAAATCAGTGAAGGTTATATTTTAGTGTAATAGAAAAGTATGATTTTAGGACAAGAGAGCATACCCTTTGCTCTTAACGCTTGCAAAAGCTAATAATCAAAAAGTATTCCAGTCTGTAATTATAATGATCTTCTGGGACTTTTGGGGACCCCGTTAATCGCGGGGCCCTGGGCACTTGCCCAGAGTGCCCAGTGGGAAAGAGGGGTCTGGGCCCAAGGCAGCAGAGTAGTAGACTTACAGGGTGGTTCATCCGCTAATGGATGGCGCCTCAATGACGGTGGAATGATGACGGTGGTTGTTTTATAAAATTACTTTACAAATTAACATTAAGTTGGCCATGATACCACCGTTGTGACTCTAGTGCCATAAGGACGCGATTGATTAGTGAAATAGCTGCCTAGGCTGATCTTCTATCACGGTCCTTCATCAATATTTAGTTAATCTAATTCATAAGGACGTATACTCCATCTACATCTACACTATCTACACTAATATTATAAAGAGGAAAGATTTGTACCTATTTTTGTATTTGTACCTATTATATTGTTAATCATGTATAAGCAGTGCCTGTATGTCTATTGTGTACAATAAACAGTAAATATTGTCTAGGGAAATAAGTCTTATTAATTTTTATTGATACTATTCATTAATGTTATAGAACCGTGTCAAATTAGATTATGGTTCGAGAGGATCTGGCAGAAATGACAACAACTTGAGGGGGCCTGGCAGAATCGAAAACAACTTAAGCGGGCCTGGCAAAATCGACAACAATTTGGGGGGGCCTGGCAAAATCGACAACAACTTGAGGGAACTTGTCAGAAACGACAACAATAACTGGAAGGGACCTGGGATAAATGACAACAATAACTGGAATGACAACAATTGGAGGATACCTGGCGTAAATGACAATAACTGGAAAGGACCTGGCATAAATGACGACAATTGGAAGGGACCTGGCATAAATGACAACAATAACTGGAAGGGAACTGGGATAAATGACAAAAATTTTAAGGGACCTGGGATAAATGACAAAAATTTTAAGGGACCTGGCATAAATAACAACAATTGGAAGGGACCTGGCATAAATGACAACAATTGGAGGGTACCTGGCATAAATGACAATAACTGGAAGGTACTTGGTAGAGTTAACAATAATTGGGGACCTGCCAGTAACGATAACGCTTGGAGAGGACCTGACGAAAGCAACTGGGAGGGAGACGACATAAATTATGGGGCTGTCGACATAAGAGACATCAGAAAAGACGGGCAGCTTAAACAAGAAGACATAGGAACAGACTTGACAAGAGATGGGCAGCTGTAAGTTTCGTAGATTTGGTTTTGAACACTTTTTGTACAATTTAGTGTATTGGACAATTTAGTGTATTGGGAATTCCTGGTAGGCAAATTGTGTGTGGTAGGGAAGCCCGCCAATTTTAGAGTAAGGATTTGACTTAACATACATACATACGCTCCCACCTGTTACCCTAACAGGATAGGCAGAGCATCATTGTTTCTATCTAACCACTCGATGCCACGTTTGACACAAATTGTGAGGGCTTTCAGATGGAACATGTTGTAGAATGGTGAGAGGTTGTCAGCCTTTCTCCCATTATACAGCAAAACCCTCGCATCCCATGTAAAGACTTTAACAGTATGCTAGGGAAGAGTCGGCAGCTGGCACATTCAAAGTTTTTCTTTCACTCTCAGACCAGTGCAGAAGTAAAAAAAACTTGACTTAAATTGCATTAAACTCCGTCCATTTTGTTAAGGAGCTACAATGCCACAGAAAGACCCACAAATACACCAAAATAACACCCCTCTTTTCGTGACGGGGATTAAACATTTGTATGATATGTTTTTTTTTAAAGGTACGACGAGCGAGATGACTGGCAAGAAGGCCCGCCGGTCTACTACCAGGCCCCAGGCCGGTATGGGTTCGGCTTCGAGAAGCGAAACCTTCGCGCCTCGGGGCTTCACAACCCCATCACCCCGGAGATCCTGCAGCCCATCGGATACAGGACCCCGCTTAAACAGCTTTACTTCACTCCACTCAATTGGAGAACTCCGTGAAGCTTAAACACTTAAACAGTGATCAGTCGACCGTACTTTGATTTTATGTAATTTATATACATAAACTTGCGGTCGTCTGTCTCAATAAATGCACGTTTATAAGTTTTGTATTACGTAAGTATATTAAAACGCAATATATTTCGTATTTTCTTTAATTTGATTTTTTTGTTACTGAAACAATTCCTTGAATAAATAGGCTGGACAACTCATTGTTTTGCGAGAAAATAAAAAAATCTAAGCTTTGTTTAATACAACATTCGGATGTTACCCAAAATAAGTGAAAGTAGTGAATTATGTTAGTATTTTTAACTTTAAGCCTATTCGCAAAGGTGCAGTCTTCCTTAGAGAAAAATTGGCAAGAAACTCCGAGGGTTGCTCTTTTAACTCAATCATGCAAACCTTATTTTCTATTTTCAATTAGCTTAATGGGCCTTTTTATAATTCGAAAACGGCACGGCAAAATTGTATTACCATTGCCTTCTATGTAATAGTAATACTTGAAGCTGAGAACATAGGAGGCAATAGTAAGTCAAATTTTGAAATGCCGTGCTGTGCCGTTTCGAATTATAAAAAGGTCCATTGAAAACTAAACCATTAAATTATCACGCCTATAATCCCTCACGGGGTAAGCAGAGCATCAGATCGTTTTAGTTCTATATCCACTTGTTGCCTCATTTGACATACATTAGATAGTAACATAACTATAATGTTTATTTATCTCCAAATAAATTGTACATAAAAAAAATGAGCACATGGAATAGTGGGAGACTAGAGCTTCCACCTAATTTCGAGTGAATCTTATGGGTGAGCTTTCAACCACATCGTCGTCTCTGGGCTCTTATCTTCGCTGCTGAGCACTCGTGACTGACGTTAATGAGGTTATAGCAGAATACCAGTGTTTTGTCCTTTGGACAAAGCTTATGCTGAGCTATGGCCTTTTTGTTGCATTCTGACACACACACAACACTAGAATAACTCTGTAACCTTTAATGTGTATTTGTACTTCTGACTGTTTTGAATGTTGTGTGTGTGTATTTTAAAGCAATGAATAAATTCTTTGTCTGTCTGTCTGTCTGTCTGGCTAGATCAAGAGCAAACTCATTAACTATAAAAAAAAGTTATTATACAAATCTAACCATGACTATAAAATGATACATGAAGCCAAAGATAATTATATATTTTCCGAACTCATACGAAAGGTCAATATCTGACGTCACGCTATTCGTTGGAAGTACCGCACATGTGCCTGGTCCGTGCTGGGTTGGTGGGGTTCTTCAGCCGAGTCCTGGTGCCGGATCTGGTCTGCCAGCTTCTCGAAGGCATCTGTTATCTCCCAGGGGTGAGGCAGAGACTGGTCTCTTGCTGTTATAAATAAATAAATAAATAAATAAACGCTACACACTCAAAGGCCCACACTAAGGTTTTCCCTTGTGTCGTGGGTCCCTCGGAACACACATAAAGACAAACACAAACACCCATGACCCGAGAACAAACATCTGCTTTTCACACAAATGTTTTCCCCGACTGGGGATCGAACCCAGGACCCGCCGATCAAGAGGCAGCGTCACTACCACTCGACCAAACCGGCCGTCAAAAAGAAGTTAAGAAACAACAACAATATATAAATATGAGTTCTAGCTTTCCGTCTGCGGCTTCAAAAGTAGCCAATGTCGCTCTTAAAATTATCTGGGTGTAAAAAAGATTTTAAAGGAAGGACAAACCAACTTTAATATCATACTATATTATAAAACAAAGTCCCTCGGCGCGTCTTTGTCTGTCTGAACGCGATTAACTCAAAATACTGAACAAATGTTCATACTGTTTTCACAAATGGGCGGAGTAATTGAAAAGGAAGGTTTGTGTATAATTCATTCCCAAAATTCCCATGGGAACGAAGTCTTGGGTGGGAAGCTAGTTTTATATTTAATGAATTACTTAAAATGCTGCTCTGAAAGAGGAAAGTATAATTTCCCAGGTTAAAATCTTCCCGGGGATTCTGTACGAATCAAGATTTTTTGGTCCTCACCTGCCTCTGGTTTCCCTTGAGCTTCATCTTTGTGGCCACTTTCTGGTGATGCTAATGCAAATGAGTAGTGATGCCTGTCCTTATCCCGAGATACATCCGGCGACACATCTGGAGATATGATCGCTGGCCAGCTCTGCACTGCTACGAGGCATGCCGCTACGAGTAACACCTTGAAACGGAAACAAAACTGATAAAGTACCTACTGAAAAAATATTTAGTCTATTATTGATTTTTCGGTTTATAGAAAGACAATCTCTTACTTCTCTGGAAAAAGTTGTTCAGTAGATTGATTCACATCCTTGATGTTAGCCAGTTAATTTGAAATCGAAACTCTACTAAACATGGTTAAAAACATTGTGGAACTAATTTACCGCTTGGGACTTTCTTACCGTGGGGATTCGGGAAAATTATGTAACCTATGTCTTATTTTGATGTCTAAGCTATATTACTGCAAAGTTTTATCAAAATCTGTCAAGTAATGTTTGCGTGAAAGAGTAACAAACATCCATCCAATCTAAAAACTTTCACATTTATAAAATTGGACTAGCATTCTGCCCGGGACTTCATTCCCAATGGGAATTCGCGAAAATTATGTAGCCTTTGTTACTCAGAGATAATGTAGCATTCTAATGGTGAAATAATTTTTCAAATCGGTCCAGTAGTTTTGGAGCCTATTCAATGCAAACAAACAAACAATTAAATCTTTCCTCGTAATAATATTACATAGTATAAAATATGTTGTACATACCTGTGTTAACGAAGGCATCTTCCAAATCCAAGTCAATCAAATCCAGACAAAAAATTAGATAATACTGTCCTTAGCTTTAATAAAACTCGTATTTTATACAATACATGTCACAACACAACGACATTCAAAAGTGATACGTTTTTAATTAACAAATGATGAACTAATGAGAGGGACATTAAATGATGCCGTGATTAAGTAAGTATCTAACTAGGTTAAGTACGTACGTTACTTATTTCTAGAAATATACACGGTACATTAATCAAATCAAATCAAATCAAATCAAAGTCGTTTATTTGCAAGAAACATGGTAGTACAGCTGCTAATATAATAGTTATCCGTCATGCTCTGCCCTTTACTATGGCGTGCAAATATTTAATACATTAATAATTATATCTACTAAAAAATAATTATAATGTCCCAATAAAATAATTAAATTTTACAACCATTCTCAATGTCATACACAAAAATAAAAATCAAAACATGTCAAGAGTTGAATGAAAAAAAATATATGAAAAAACAATAAAACAATAATTGTCAAGCATAACACAAAATAACATTAATATAATTTGGTCAATATAATTAAAATTACCACTACGATAAATTAGTATATACATTGAATATTATCCTCATTCAGAAATTCATTTGTGTCATAACAGCATTTATCTGTAAAGAAATTTATCACTCTTTTCTTAAATATATGTTAAATATATGTAAGTACTAAGTTACTTAGTTATAAGTAATCCCCTTATTTATGAACGTGTTAATCATTTTTTAAGAATTAGGGAGTAAGACTTAAGTTAAGAAAAACTTATTTGACGTTTTTTAGTGAATTTAACTCCTATAAAATAAATTATTTTTGTCTTTACTTGACTTCATTTATAACGTGATTTTGACTAAGTTCATTTCAATTTTAAACTTATGGGCCTTTTTATAATTCGAACGGCACGGCACGTCATAACAGAATTTGTATAACCATTGCCTTCTATGTACTCAGCTTCTAGTATCACTAGTGCATAGGAGGTAATGGTAATACAATTTTACCGTACCATTTTCGTATTAAGATATTTAGTTGGATACCTTTTTAAGGGAGTCGCTCTTGCTCGCGGATTTACATGCATCGGATTACTTTAAATGAATAAGATAAATAAAGGCTTTAAACTAAGCAACTGCCCCGGGGTCATCGGAATATGACAAAGAAATGAATAGTATAAAAAACGGAAAGTTAAAAAAAGAAAAGTTTACTTTTCTAAATAGGTTTCTTGAGAAATCCCTACTTTTAATATTTTAAATGCGAAAGTAACTCTGTCTGTCTGGGCAGGTTCCCCACATATATCCTGCATTCGTTTCTGTTGCTGCTGCTTCCGCCAGACATTCTTACTATATTTAAGGGCTACAAAGCCTCCTACGAATTATATTCTAAGCTAAATTATATTCTATAAGTGCGGCTTCGGTTCGGCGAATTTGACAAATGAAGATGGCGACATGATGGCGACATTTGCGACCGATGTTGCCATGTGGCAAACTCAAAAGTATCTACAATCACTACATAATACATACTAATATTATAAATGCGAAAGTAACTCTGTCTGTCTGTCACGCTTTCACGGATAAACTACTGAACCGAATTTGATGGAAATTGGTACAGAGATACATTAGACCTTGGGAAAATACATAGGCACAGAATAAATAATAGTACTAACGTAACATAGGCTACATTTTATCCCATAGCTGGGCACGATATAACCTGTAGTCCACGCGGGCGGAGCTGCAGGCGGAAAGCTAGTGTTTTCATAAAGCTTTTTCTCGGATATTCAATTTGGATATTCATAGATAACCGTAGCTGTCGGTCTCGGCTGTTGTCGATTGACTACAGTCGTTAAAACCAAGTCAGAGGCCGTAGTGCGATTTGAAAACTCTGACACCGGGGTTAACCAAGTTCGCCACACTCTTGACTATACCTACACGATAAGAAGAAGTACTTTTAACAATTATAATTAACGTATTTTAAGCAACATATAATGTTCATCAAAAAAATTTTATTTTCTAGTCTTAACAGAACCTCATGAAGGAAAAACAAATTAAGTTGGTATATTTTTTTATTTATTTCAAATGATTTTGGTCGATAAGTTTTATACGGTGCGTGTTGGTTTGACTGGCAGAGGTATTTCTGGACTGCTTCCAAGACTGTGCCTCAGGCCTCCCTCGAGGATGCCTTCGGGCAGGACCTTCTCAGGGAGGTCGCCGATTTCTCCTTTGATGATCTTATCGGCTACCTCGGCCGCTGGTTCCAACACGTCTGCTGGAGTCGGCAGGCGAGGTCTCTCTAATGAACATGAAATTGGATTAATACAAATGGCACACACGCAAACGCCCACGTTATGGTTTCCATTGTCATGGTCATTGGTGTCACAAGAAGTGGTGTGTATAAAGCGAATTAGAAAAAGCAAAAGAGATGTGTTTGGATCGTAGCAAGTGGCAATCCGTAGTCTCTGCCTACCCCAATGGGACAAAGGCGTGAGCCTATGTATGTTTGTATTGGTATCGCAATCCTTTTCTTCCTGCACTGTAGTAAGATACTTCACCTAAATTAACTTATATGTCAACTTTATGTTTCCTTAGTGTAAGCTATAGACTGTGTACTGTGCCAGAGATTAGGGAAAATAAATGTATTTTCTTTTTTTCTTTCGCCACGAGCGTGATGGCGCGGCGGCGTGGTTTTCAAAGTAACGTAAAATGAATCTTATTGTCTAGGGAGCAAAGGTTTTTACACCGCCGCTCCTACTTCAGGCAGCGGATGTCTCTTCTCGCTTCTATTTTTGGCAAAAAAACCCTTGCTGCGTAGCTATTTAGATTGCTTTGATCAGCCACGTCACGTCGCTCGTGTATAAACAGCGCTTCTGGTGTCTTCAGACTCAAAAAAACAGAAAAAAAACATGCAGATTAGACAACACACATTCTGCTTTAACACAAATGTTTGCCTTGGCTGAGAATCGAACTATTATACGTATGTAAGTTATGTACCGGGCCGAGTTATCGGAGCATCAAATATCAGTACTTCTCTTTCTCGCGCTATTCATATGACAGTGACATGTAGTGACAATCAATATCGGTTGTGTGTCGGTTGTTTCGGTACACAATAATAAATCGATTTAAAGGCCTGCCTTTACCACCTGTTACAAATCACTGCGCCAAAACCGTCGTCAATTTACATTTATTTAACTTTT
The DNA here is from genome assembly GCA_949987775.1 of Aproaerema taeniolella. Classification (NCBI taxonomy): domain Eukaryota; kingdom Metazoa; phylum Arthropoda; class Insecta; order Lepidoptera; family Gelechiidae; genus Aproaerema; species Aproaerema taeniolella. The sequence continues at coordinate 16,069,322 of OX465263.1, read as the reverse complement.
TAAATAAAAAAATTATAAAGGCTTCAGCAGCTCGAGCACGATGGCGACAAACTCGCGCGGCGCGCCACTCGGCTGACGCTGAAACTTCACTTTGACTGTGCGAGGGCCCCGCGCAAAGGCTCTGGCGTTGTCAATGTTGACATTTTGACATAGGATCACCATCGTACTCGAGCTGCTGTACATTTTAACCTCATCAGTAGACTCATTAGAAGAATTAATAAACACTGAAGCTTTTATCAGACACTGATTTGGTTTTAACGACTGTAGTCAATCGACAACACCCGGGACCTAGGCTATTTGGTGGTTTGAAAACTCTGACACCAGGATCAAGTTCGTACACCTAATATACGATAAGAAGAGATCAGACACTCACTCGAAGCGCTCATAGCTCAGTGGCGCTCGCTAATCTCAACCGATCAGTGAGGTTAAGCAACTCACAGAGGCAGGGAACTTGATGGGTGACCAAAGTGGCAATTTATCACGAGCGTTTCCGTGCTTCGGAGGGCATGTTAAACTGTCGGTCCCGGCTGTTGTCGATTGACTACAGTAGTTAAAACAAAGTCAGAGGCCATTGTGCGGTTTGAAAACTCTGACATCAGGGTTAGCCAAGTTCGTCACACGCTTGGTTATGCCTACACGATAGGAAGAAGAAGACTAGAAAGTAGATAAAAAGTGTTATTGTAATATTTATTTTCTGAGGAGAGTCTTTTAAATAGGCTTCTGAAATTACCTGCACCGTCAACATGATTAGCATTCCCAGTTGCCGCTTCATCCTTATCCTTATAGCCCATGTAGCCACCCATGGGCCATCCCATATAGCCCATCGGGCCCATGTAGCCACCGCCCATGTGGCCACCGCCCATGTGGCCACCACCCATGTGGCCACCGCCCATGTGGCCACCACCCATGTAATCCATTATTCCGCCTAATATCGGCAATGTCGGCATTGCTTGCGCCATCAGCAAGCACGCGGCGAATGTCAAGATCTGAAAGTATTAGTGTACATCTATAAACAGGGTGACTTTTTAATCAGTACGCAGATTTTTCTTACGGTGTCAGTAACGTTGATAGAACGTAAATAGATAGATAGATAGATAAAACCTTTATTTAACTGACACATTACACACAATTACAAAAACTAAAAAAAAATAAAAATAAAAAAAAAGTAAAAACATTTGTATTTTAACGATTAGGTAATTGAAATTAATGTGTTTGGAATATAGTGTGTGTTTGAGAGTGTGTGTGTGTGTGTGTGTGTGTGTGTGTGTGTGTGTGTGTGTGTGTATGTGTATGTGTGAGTGGTTGGTGTTGCATGTATCGTGTCAGTGAAAATGGCGCTGGCTCAGCATTTGTTGTGTTAAGAAACCACAAAGCTGTTATTCTGCCAGGACCTAAGTGGACGGAGGCGCTCTCTGCGGAATAAGGAAGAAAACATTTTTTTCCAATTTACAGATTTTGATAACGTCTTAGAGCAATGGTTTCCTATCTTTTTCAGTACGTGGCGCATTAATAACTTCAAGATTTAGTCACGGCGCCCCAACCTAGCTACATTATTAGTTAGGTAGATAGGCACAAAAATTAAAACATCTACAATATGAAGCTGAGTTTTTTAATTAATTAATTAGACTACTCAATTAAGAAAAACGCCTACCTAGTCAATGTGATGGGTTGATTTTTGTGATATCCATACGTTTTTTCAAAACGTAGGTTTGTTTTATTTTGTATGGCGGATCCTTAAGTTATGGCGCTCGTCTGCACGTCTATTATACGCGGCGCATAGTTTGGGAACCCCTGTCTTAGAGGATGAATTTTGTAAAACGCCCAAACACGGGTGTCACAAATTGTGTTGAAAAAAGTACTATATATTACCAAGTTTCAAGTCAATTGGACAATGTTATTTTTGAAGTGAAAACTTCTTTAGCGGCGTTGGGCACTTTTAGTATGGGTGGAAACCCGGACGGATGGCAGCCCTATGGTCTGTGACAGATGTCAAAGATTATTCGCACATAGTGCGCAAATACCGATAGTCTAATTTACTAAATCGAAAGTAGTCAGTTTGGTCGAGTGGAAAAGAAACGGGTCGAGGGTTCGAAACCACGAAGTGAACTCAAGAAAGCCTTTTTGTATTTTTGGCCGAGTGGTGAAGTTATCAGATCGTAGGCGAGGCGTCGAAGGATCGAATCCTGTGGGAATAACGGACTCTTTTTGTGTATTTTGTTTTATTTCCATATTAATGCACAACGTTAATGTTCAAGTTTTCACTTCTGCCGGCACTCCCGGAGTGCAACCCGTTTTTTTTTTCATACAAAAATTTTGATTTATTTTCATGCTTCAGACGACCTAGCTTGAAATTTTTATATGAAACGATATAAAACAAAAAATACGGGTATGTTTTTTCATAAAGTTTACGTACAAAAAATTTTCGTACTGATTAAAAAATAAAGTGGTATAACTTATAAATAACCCACTTAAATACTCGCTCCAAAGTTTTGTTTGTATCCATACATTAATCTGTATTCTTACGCCTATAATACCTTAAGGGGTAGGCAGAACGTGGTTCTGAAACCACTTGATGCCACATTTGACATTCTTTCTGAGGGTTATTTATTAGATGGAACATCAGTATAATGGTGATAGGTAGTCAGCCTTTCGCCCACCATACAGCAAAACCCTCGCGTCCCAATCACTGGCTTTTAGAGTATGCCTGGGAAGAATTGTCAGCTGGCACATTCTAAGTTTTCCTTTCACTCCTAGTCCAGCGTAGAAGACTTTAGAGAGGTAAGATAAATAATATGTACTAAAGACTTTAGAGAGGTAAGATAAAAAATATATCTACTAAAGACTTTAGAGAGGTAAGATAAATAATATGTACTAAAGACTTTAGAGAGGTAAGATAAAAAATATATCTACTAAAGACTTTAGAGAGGTAAGATAAATAATATGTACTAAAGACTTTAGAGAGGTAAGATAAATAATATGACAAAGTTTATAACCTGGGCCATATGATATTGTCAGTCTTAGATCCTTTAGGAATACACACATCAACACGGTCTAGGGATACTGCACGACTTTTCATACGAAAGAGGTCTGTTTGAGAAGCTACAGAAGTATACTCGAGATACACAGAGCTCTATCATTTTCAGACGAGCAAGTGCTAAACCTGAATTTTCAATTCTGATCAATAAATTTTGTTTTACTTAAAATTTAGAAAAACGTGACGAAAATGAAAAATAAAATTGCGTAAATTCGACTATAGGCACAAAAGATATAAATAAGAAAGGATATTTTTAAATCTCAAGGGAATAAAGTCCTGCGTACCCTCAAGTTTATAACAATACTAAAATAGTTTACATTGTTTGACATAATTATCATCGTGGTGATTACGTTGATTCTTCTCCAAAACTATTCTTTAGAATTGAGGTCACGTCATATGTTTACTTACTAAATAATGCCTCAAATTCAAAAGCTTTCCACTCTGGGGCACTTACAAATGCACACGATTTTGCTTCAACCGATAATCGAACCCGTAACCCATTGTTCTACAGTTAATTAGTGTAAGAATTGTGTGTAAGACACAAGGACGTAGCTATAGCTTTCAGATGGGGGGGTCCCATCTTAGGTAGAGAGGTTATACTAAAAAAAATTATGTGTACCAACGTTAGTCATTTATTTAAAAAATAGTAAGTACAATTTAGGTAAACTCGAACTTGAAACAAGTATTTTTTTTTTGATACGATATATTTTAAATTTGTATATTAAGCCTCTTGCGTTTCGAAATTAACTTACTTACTATATCGTTAGGATCTGTCTTTACAGCGAGCTCCCGGCGTACGCTCATGAGAGCAAGACCACTAAGTCTCTCGTCTCCCATTTTATTTCTTATGTAGGTCTTCAATCGTTTGAGAGTTGAATTAAATTTTGACAGACTGACGCAATAGACATCAAGACTTCGTTATTTTTTTGCCATTTATTAAACCTCTTGGCCCTGACCCCCAGGACCCACCCGTTATATACGTCCTTGGTAAGACGGAATTCAGAACCACACTAAAACTTTTTGTCAACTTTTTTTAACAAGTGTTTCAAAGCAAGCTTAAGTGGCACTGGGCTGGTTATATCTGTCGTAGAACCGATGGCCGTTGGGGCATACGAGTTCTAGAATAGAGACCACGAATAGGCAAACGTAGGGTAGGGCGCCCTGTAACTAGGTGGGGTGACGATATTCGAAAGATAGCGGGCAGTGGTTGGAGGAGGAGAGCTGAAGACCGAACTCAGTGGCGTGCCATAGGAGAGGCCTATGTCCAGCAGTGGACTGACACTGACATAGGCTGATGATGAAGTTTTTAACTGTTTTTAAATCAAAAGAAACAATTTACGCACTTACCAGAGTGAGCGACTTCATTTTCGAATATCACTAAAGTAATGAAGAAGTTTATTAAACCCGGTTGATTTAAATAGTGCTGATTTTAGGAAAAACCGCACTTAAACGGTGAGCTACCTAATAAATGAATTAATAATGACTTAATGCATTTATGTAATGCACCTTTGTTCGTTTATAAATGATTGAATTGATTAAATTGGGTTGATCAATTAGTTTCCAAGTGGACTGGGAGCAAAAGAAAAACTTAAAATGCGCCAGCTGCCAACTCTTCCTGTATCGGGTTTTGCTGTATTGTCAGCGAAAGGCTGAGAACCACATAATGTCCTGCCTACCCTGAAAGGGATTATGGCGTGAGTGTATGTATGAATGTATTAATGAGTTTTTGAACGCTTTTTGTAGTTGAGCGATGGATAATTACTTTCTAAATCTTTTCTTCGATTCATCAGATTCAATAATATGAAAATATTAATTTTTGATTTAAATTCACCGTGTTCTTACAATACAATACTCATAGAAGAAATCATCCACATACACTTCTTTTAAATCGTATATTGCTGAAACACATCGGCTATTTTTTTTTTTACTATAAGATGGGTTAACTCTTGACCTCAATCTTGACCAAGGTCATATATTAGGTTGATGATGGAGCGAGTTAACCCAGAAAATGCATTTAAGGCACTGGTGCTCCTACGCACCGACGGAACACAGCAAGCTGTTTGGCGTCGGACTTCGGTAGGAGGGTTCGCGAACCAGACGGCCCTTCACAGAGCCTACCACACCGCATGAGACCAAAGGACACCACCTCAGATTCAGAACAAATTGAGGTGTCGTTACCTGAGGTGGATTAATAGAAGGCAGGTCTCATTTGTGTTTCCTTAGTCGCCTCTTACGACACCCACGTAAAGAAATAGGGTGGAGTTATTCTGAACCGATTACCACACGGCACTGTAATCCGTCAATTGTAATATTTTTAATACTACTTTTATTTTTATTTGTTAAATTTTAAAACTGTAAATTACTACATAATTAATTTTAGCGTAAGTACTGTTACTGGTCAATTACGAGCTTACATCTACGGAATGCATATAAAATTGATACCTAGTCCATAGATGTATGTATGTAAATTCTTTATTGCTCAAAAACAGTGTTATACAGTAAATTTTAAAGGTAATTTAATAGTAAAGGCGGACTTAAGTATGTTACACAACTTAAAAATGTTGTATCACCCTCGACATTCGATTGCTTATAATTTTTAAACGGCTGATATAATTTTGATTATTAACTAAGAACCATCTCGATTTCGTCAGGTTTCAAAAAAAAAGACGAATCTAATTCAGTCTACGATGTTTAGGACCTACGATGCCACAGACAGATATACAGATAAACAGAAATACAGATACACAGACACACAGATACACCCTCTTTTTTTGTCGGTGGCTTAAAAAAATAAATTAATAGACATTTGGAATCGAGTGATAGCCCACAGTTGGTAATGAGCCAGACTTGTGATCGGAAGGTCGCGGGTTCAAATCCTGGTGCGGGCCTGTACCAATGAATTCGTCTTTTCGGATTTATGTACGGATTTCTAATTATAACTTGCTTAACGGTGAAGGAAAATAATAATAATAATAATAAATAATAAAATCTTTATTTTCACCAAAAAACAGTTTACATTATTGATACGGGGGCTGGAGTCTCCTTTTAAGTTTTTTTAAAACTTGTGTTAGGAGGCACCGCTCTTCCTTTACGTGTCACATACATCAGGTGAGTAAACTAAATTTTTATAAACAGCTTTTACTTAATTTAAAAATGTTCATGAGTTCAGGCAGTAAAGTACTTAATGATAATTTAAATAAAAAGAAAAAAAAAAAACAACAATTAGGGTGTGACTGAGAATACCTATGAGTGACTTGTGTGTGTGTGTGTGTCTGTGTAGGTGTGTGGGTGTGAATGTGTGTGGGTGTATATGTTTATGTGTGTGTGTACGTGTGTATCGTGGGTTTGTGTGTATCCCCTTTTAATCCTATGTTATGTTAGGTTAGGTTAGGTTAGGTAGCCCTACGACTGTGTCTTGGGATCGGAAGCTGTTCATAACAGCTTCCACTACCACTCCAACATATCTTCAAGTTCATCGTATGTCAGAGGTTCTAGCCAAGTGTGAAGTAATTTTTTACATTCCATATATGTTTTAGGATATAAGTATGTTAAGTTTCTTGTTAATAGCATTATACAGTTTACAGGACCGCTTGCTGTACTGTCTACTAGCAAAAGTCGTATTAGTTTGCGGCACCATCATCGCTATATCTTTTCGACGTCTAGAAGCTAAGTTAGGGTCGTACTGGGATTCCCTGTGCTTCTTCAGGACAGTTTGGAAAACATATAATTTTCTCACAGAGAATAATTGCGTTATTTCGTAAATTTTGTTGGTTGGAAACCTTCGTTTCTTAAATTTCATTAATTTAAGTAGACCGCGCTGAGCTCTTTCGATTTCAATAAATCTGGTTTTCGCAGCACCAAAATATCGTGATGCAACCCGCCTATCCAAGAAAATTCATTTTCGAAAGACGAGCGGTCCACCAACCCGCATTGGGCCAGCGTTGTGGACTATGGCCTAAAACCCCTTCGTGTTTCGAAGGGAGGCCCGTGCCCCTCGGTGGGGACGTATATGGGCTGATGACGATTTGGGATCGAACTAATTACTCGATTACGATTCCAAAGATCATTAAACCACTGACATGACTTTTTAGACATTATTCTTAACCCAAATAAATTCCCATGCGTCACTGCGAACCAATGCATTTGTTAATTAAAAGGAAATTACATGACGCCATTACTCAGTCACTTCATAATGTCGGAATAACTGATCTTATTTATTTTAATAGTTTTAATAATAATCACACAGTCATTTGTCGATTAAAAATGGCCGGGTCAACACTGGTATGTAGTTTTGTTTATTTTTTATTGTTTTTAGCCGGTGTTTGAAAACACGCATTTTAAAAGGAACCTATTAGTTTTGTGTGGGTTTATTACTTGGGAAGACTGCAGTAGTGATCGTTCTGCGCTTAGTGTTAAAAACATTGTGACGTTTTTCAAGTGTGAGAAAAATATATTATTTTGAGTTTGAGGTGACCGTTTTAACCCCCGACAAAAAAGAGGGATGTTACAAGTTTGACGTGTTTATCTGTGTATCTGTATATCTGTGTGTCTATCTGTCTGCGGCATTTTAGCTCCGAAACGAACAGACCGATTTCGATGCGTTTTTTTTTTGTTCTTCTCTTCTTCTAATCGTGTAGGTATAGTCAAGTGTGTGGCGAACTTGGCTAACCCTGGTGTCAGAGTTTTCAAACCGCCAACAGCCGGGACCGACGCTTTAACGTGCCCTCCGAAGCACGGAAACGCTCGTGATAAATTGACGCTTTGGTCACCCATCAGATTCCCTGCCTCTGTGTACGTTGCTTAACTTCACTGATCGGTTGAGATCAGCGAGCGCTACTGGGCTACGAGCGCTTCGTTTTTTTTTATTTAAAGCTGGCGTAATGGAGATAGTTTTTAGCTACATTTGATCAAAATTGGTTCAGCCGTTTAAGAGTTATGCGTTGGACGTCATGGGGGGGGGATTTTAAAATTTTAGAGTTACATGTTTTTGGGACGACATTTTGTCAACGTTAATATTTTTCGGGAGCCGTCGACTAGGTTCTTAGAGATCTCTACAGTGATCAATGTCTGCTACCAATATGCAGTTTGTTTGTTTCTGTGACATTTATTTTCAAACTCTTTCTTAGGTGAGGATGTTTTTTGTGATTTTCCAAAAATTGAACAGCTTTTATTTTTGTGCAATATCAAACAGATTGTCAATGGTTTAGTTTTAGTTTCACTCAGGCTCCATTTTTGGACGATTGCGTGTGTATCTTATGATTATTTCCAATTTTTTTATCTTTTTAGTTTGAGTGTGTATGTGGCGTGTATTTTATTCTAAATCAAAGTTCAAAATAGCTTAACTTCATAGAATATTTAGAATGTTATTAAAATAAATCAAAATAGTAAATTATAGTTATTAACATTTTTTACTTTGCGCCTATTCAAAAGGTGCAGTCTTCTACATTTAATTACTATTCACAAAAAGACATTCGATACATTCGATTTTTAAGTTAAATCATGGTTTATAAAATGTTAATAGAAACCGTGCAGTTTTGATTAAAAAGTAGTAAAGAAAAACTAAGCTTAAATTAAATTTGGTAATTTCTTTGTTCTACAGATACTGCTACTCTGTCTCTTCTCATTGGTAGCAGATAGTTTCTTATTTGACATATTGGACTCTCTGAAAGACCCTGACCATACTCCTGCAAGACTGCCTTTCCCTCTCTTCGTGGACATGTTTAAAACTACAAAAAAACCTACGCCGTTCCCGCTCTTTGAACGAGATCCAAGAAGAAGACACTACCAATATGACGTCAGGACACCAATAACTACTTCCACAGAACCAACCACAACAGCTACCACTGAAGCTAAATCTACCACTGCATTTGTACCTACAACCAATTTTGAAGAAGTTATAGACGAAATATTTGGGAAAAAGTCTGTAGCAGATAAAACAGAGGATCGATATTTTATGAGAAATGTGAAAGTAAGCGAAGTAATTAAAGATAATAAGGAACGTAACCCCGAACCAAGTGCTTTAAGTGCACCTGAAGGTGTAACTCCCAAACTGGATCCTATCCTTTCAGTCTTAATATCACATGAAAATTTCGCAAGTGAAGAGTCGACAACTACTATTCCTACAAATAGCATAGACAATTCTACTGAATCAACTAATTATGATCAGAATCATCGCGGTAATAACTCGAAAGAGGGTATTTTTGGAATGCCTGTAAACGCTATTATAATACCTCTTGCCCCTAATGGTAATGTAAACGGTTTAAAATCAGATTTGGAGCCCGCTCGAGACAATTTACAAACTCAACCCCAAGGGCTTAATCAGAATGTTTTAGGTCAACTCCAAGGACTTAATCAGAATGTCTTAAGTCAAAGCGTTCCGATACAACCTAATGTGTACACCATTAACACTGGCGCTGCAAATATTCCAAACCAAATATACGGTTCTTCGCTGCCTAACTCATACACTGTAGTAAACTTACCAAATGGTATGCAAGGTATAAGTTTACCTAATAATAATATATACTTGTTAAATACCCCAAATAATGTAAATACTGTAGGTTCACAGTTACCGAATGGCCAGCAAATTTACAATTTGGTACCTTTGAACAGTCAAACGAATAACTTAACTCCTTTAAATAATCAGCCAAATAACTTTGCTGGGATAAACCAACCACAGAATTTAATTATGTTGAATAACCAACTGTATTCTATTTCATCGTTGAACAACCAGCCAAATAATATTCCTATAAATAACAATTTTGTACCTCTTAATAATCAACCGAATGGAATTCTTCTTGTTAACAATGGTCAACCCAACAATTTTATTCCGAACGGCAATAACTTCGTACCTATTAATAACCAAGCTAATTTCGTACCTTTAAATAACAATAACTTTATTCCTTTAAATAATCAGCCAACTTATATAGCAGCTAATGTACCGACTAATGTAGTTTCAGGAAACAATGTAAATAATCTGCCAACCTATATAGCAGCTAATGTACCGACTAATGTAGTTCCAGAAAATAATTTAAATAATCAGCTAACCTATATAGCAGCTAATCTACCGACAAATGTAGTTTCAGGAAACAATTTGCCTACTAGTGTTGCCCCAGTTAGTGGACAACCTCTTAACTACATACCTTTGACTACTCAACCCAATAACCCCACAACTTCTACTACTAATAATGTCCCTACTGTAGCGGTACAGACTCTTCCGAATCCTGTTATGACAAGAGACGAGGAGGTTGAAGATGAAAGTGTTCACGAGAAAGAAATTTTAGAAGTTGAGAAGTGAAATTGTTAGTTTCAGTTAATTGTTAGTTAGTCGTGTACAATTTTGAGCTTTTTATTAAATTTACACTTACATTGATATACAAAAAAATTGCAAACCGAAATATATTACTTTATTTAACAACCAAATGTAATTTATGATTTCAAATTAGTATGCAAAACTTTGAGAAGTGATTCTACTCATAAAACTGAATAAATTCTCCATAGAACCCATATCACTTTATAAAAAAAAGTTGTGCAATCATTTTCATTGAAAAAGTTGTTCAGTTTCTTGGCCTGATTCACATCTTTAAGTTTCGCTAACTTCTTTTATCAAACATGTAACATAATTTACACATACTTATTAACTTTAACATAACATAATATACTGTTAGTTCGCCTACAAATAAGTAAAAATATGAAATGTAGAAATAAAAATATTTATATTTTTATAACTATGTCGGTTTTTGTTTTATCCTTAATTTCTTAGTCTCCTTACTTCCTTACTATACTATATATTTATATCTATTCTGCATATATTGACCTATACCTATCTATCTATATCTATATCTATCTATCTATCTATCTATACATATTATAAAGAGGAAAGATTTGATTGTTTGTTTGTTTGCATTGAATAGGCTCCGAAACTACAGGACCGATCTGAAAAATTCTTTCACCATTAGAATCCTACATAATCCGTGATGGACATAGGGTACATGATTTTCCCGAATTCCCACGGGAACAAAGTCCCGAGCGGAAAGCTAGTACTATCCATATTAATATTATAAATGCGAAAGTAACTCTGTCTGTCTGTCCGTCTTTCACGCCTAAACAACTGAACCGATTTTGATGAAATTTGGTACAGAGATAGGTTAGAGGCTGGGAAAGGACATAGGCTAAATTTTATCCCACAGGCCTTGATTAACCCCGAAAGTAAATCTGTCTGTCTGTCCCGTCTTTTAAGCGTAAACTACTGAACCGATTTTGATGAAATTTGGTACAGAGATAGATTAGAGCCTGGGAAAGGACATAAGTGCAAACTTACTTCACTCGACGAGATCGTAATCACTATAAAATTAAGTTACTCATAGAAAGCACTGGATTTGTATGGCGGACAGTTAGTATAAACTTTATTCTGCAAAGCATCAGATTGAGTGCTGTTGCAGTGCCAAAAAAGGGCGCCGGGCGGGAGGAAGGGGGTGGTCGCATGAGTTTTTCTCTGATTTCCCTCCGGGGCAGTGGAGCGAACCTCGCGATCCGATGCAAATGTTCGGCATCGAGTTCAGGCGCGGTCAACTTTCTGCGGCACTTTTTTTAGCACAGAGCTCCGATTCTATAACTTAAGTTGTGTGTCGATGGAATGGTCGCCACTTTATCCGTTTAGATGGCGAAATCGAGGACTATCTAAATTTCATACATCTAATGACGGCTGCTTAACTGGCGCCGCCACGGCCAACTGAATGTTCAGTTGTTAGGTGGCGCTGCTGGTCGGGGTGGCTGTCGATAAGTATATGAAAATTAAAAATTTTGCCCCCTGAACAGCTAAAATGTCCTCCATTGTATTAAGACGCCATTGATTAGTGGAATAGATGCCCTGTTCGTCAGCAGGTCGTTTTAAAAACTATAACAGTGTGAAATTGCGGATTCCGACCTTACATAAAAACGGGAAAGTTTGTGAGGAAATATGGGTACATGTTAGTTACTACAGGATGACACCCTTACCTTTTTGAGATTCCTCGGATCAGTACTGTACTGAGCACTTCTATTCGTCTTTTTAATATTTTTTTCATAAAGAATGGAATGTTCTGTCTGAGTCTGTATTTCCGGGCTCCTATAATACGCATGTTTAAAGTTCGAGTAAATAGGGGTGAGCTTGCTACATCCTCGATCATATCTTTGCCCCTGGGCTAATAGACGGAGATCCCAGGGCCGCCAGACCTTACTTATTTTCTCATAAACCAAATGTGTGGGAAATAGTAGTGCTAGTACGTACCTAGTAACGTATGAATACCAGCTACCCTGGGCCGGCGGCCAATTTTCAGCTATCAGGTTCTGAAGGTATTTCCAAAAATTACTCACTTTTCTTGTTGTCACAAGTTAGCTGGTATTCATACATTACTAGTACGTACTAGCACTACTATTCCCACACATTTGGTTTATGAGAAAATAAGTAAGGTCTGGCGGCCCTGGGATCTTGGTCTATAAATTGTGGTCAAGACATCTTTACATTTATAAAAATAAAAATCTTAAAATTATGTTAGCTTCTAACTAAAATAGAACGAAGGACTTTGTTGATTAAAAAACATGTTAATATTAATAAAATTTTATTAATTGGTTCGTAATTAAATCGAAAAAAATCAACAATAATAGACATTCATCATAAACTTTGAACTTCACGCGTGACCGCATCCTTGGACAACGCTTGTGCGAACTTCAATAAGTTTTAAGTATTTCTAAACCAAATATAATTTAATATTGATTGAATCTATTCTATTAAGTAAATAATTAAATGACTTTATTAATTGATTAACTTTGTTTCATGAAAGGATTGTCAAGTGCAACCTCTAAAATATCATGCATGAGAAAATATAACATTTTTTATTTCGTAAAAAAATATAACAGTATTATAATGTCATACGTGCAAATGTAAGGTATGCAGCCTTGCATACGTAAATACCAATTTACATTTTGTAAAGCCGTGAGTACAGTGCTCCTATTGCATCTCGGCAAACTTCGTGTTTCCGAAATGATAACAAAACAACAATTAGATATGTGTTTTTTTTTATTTTATATTTTAGATATTGTTGACAGTAAATCTGATAGATAATAGACATGAAAATCAAAACGAAAAAAACAATAAAGTACGCAACTTCCTTAGGCGATAAATCTAATAATTCATACATAGTTCGTGTGCATTCAGAAGATCGATAATTTCCGAAATACTAGTACAAAAAGAAATTAGAATTACAAATTAAATAATCAATTCCCATCTTCATGAAACAAAGTCCTTACAATGACAATATTCTTCATTGATTACATTAATTTTATGATTTAAAAAGCATTAGATCCTATTCATCTATCACAACATTTAAAGGCAATTTAACGTTTGGACCATTCGCTTGCAAAGGATAAACGTGAGACTTACAAAACTTGCGACTACGCTAAGCTTGGACAAGTCATACGAGACCAAAGACGTATAAGGTGAAGACACTCTATTTTAAGTTTTCAACCAATGAAATAAAGTTCAAAATATTCAAGGACTTCGTAGTTTTTCCTTAGAATGCAAGATGGTGCCACAAGGTTTATACTTAGGCCTTAGATTTTTTGTTATGTGTATCGATATAATATTGTTCTTTACAAAAGTAAAGAGATTTTTGTTTTGATAATTTACTTTTATAGAACGGATATTACGCATCCTTTACACGTCTTTTGTCCCGTTTTTATACTAAGGTTTAAACACAGAGATAAATGACTTGCGATATGGGACCCTGTACAATATGCTAAAAATACGTGACAAATGTAAAAAATGACTGAAAATGTACACACTATAGGTAAGAAAATACTTTTCATTTGCTGTCTCTTTTTTAAAGCTACGTTATTTATAACATGCGTGAAAGACACAGCAACAGTGATTGTATTTTCTTGGGTTAAGCTAGAGGTGTACGTAAAATGAAACTGCACGAGTTTCTTCTCACTCGAAATAGAAATAAAGCTAATTTGACAATTAAAATTGGTCGTTTACTTAATAATTAGGATAGAGAGAGAGAAAGAGTAAAGCCTGAGATTAATAGCTGCCTTGTTTCCATTTGATAGCTCACCCATTTAGAATTAAAAGGGGATATTCACACATAAATTGTTGTTTACTGGCCGTAGAGTATAAATATTAATTTTGGTCGGAGTAGGCAGTATTAGTTTCAATCAATGTTTCAAAAGGCGAGTCGAAATATTTTCTCATAAGCACTAGATGATCGAAAGCGAGCGATATTTTGAATCAAACACTATATAAAGAGAAGAATATAGTGTTGTTTGAGCAATTTTTAAAGATGTATTTAACATACATAGACATGCTTGTGAAATAAGTGAAATCAAGGCACTGCTACGTGGCGTTATCCATAAAATCGTTTTAATCCAAATTCTGACGAGTTCCGCTTTAAAAAATATTTTTTTAGACATAAGTACGATAAAAATCCTAATTTTAACCCGAAAAAATCAATTAAGTAACCCAATTAAGTATCTATCTTATATCCTATATAAAAAGGGGCAAAAACTTTTACTTTTAAAAGTTATTTTCTTATTTACAATATCATTAAAAACTTGACGACTAGCCAAAGAATGAAAAATATTTCACATCAATTATACATATAAAATCTAGCTATAGTCGACTAAATATACAAAAATATCATTTGATGTAACGTGCCGCCTATTATAATTGCTATAATAGTCCTCACTTTATGTCACCATTGGTGCAGGCAGATTATATGTTATAAGACTTTCTATCTATATCAACCAATCACAGATGTTTATCACATCATCATTGCTGCATTTGATTGGATTAAAATTGGGCCTGATATGCCGTCAGTTTCGACAGTAGTCTCCAAATTGCTTCACTTTTAGAATCTGCCTGCAAGTACTTAATATTACGTCAAAACACGAAACAATAAATCAAAATGACTTAAAAATAAAATCAGACCTTTTCCCAGCTCTAAACAAAAACAAATTAATCATAAAACAATCTACTGAATATTGACTAAGATCGAAATGCAAAAGTCATCTTGGAATTGATGGAAGCCGTGATAACTTTATTATGATGAGATTTAGAATAATATTCCTTGTCGGAAAGGGAAAAAGTTTTACGTCTATAATCCTGTATAAGCCTTGGAAAACAAAGGCATTGTGCTCGAAGACAACTTGAGGAAAGATTTATGATTAACTGATTAAAATTCAGTAAGCTATCACGAGGATAACATCAATTCCAGCAAGTGTAAGAGAAAAGCTTGTTTTTAAAACATAGATTTTCAATTTTGTATATATGTATTTTCATGTTTTGTCTAGATTCAACAAAACTGAAGTCCATATATTTGGTGAACAAGGACAAAATTATATTCCGTCACTTTTATTTGAAAATCTAGTTATATAATTAAATTCTTGGACCAAATTACGTGTCATATACATATAAATAACTTAAATTCTAGTATTTAAATGCTAAAATAAAATAAAAATCCTTCATGCGACATTTCATCGAATTCCATTTCTTTCACACTGTGTCCCGGTGTTAGCATCATTGCTAAAAATATATCTTTATAATAATAACTATTGCAGTAAGGGAAATTTCAATTCAATGCAAGTCCAGAAAACTATGTGAAATATGTACTTAGTTAAAGTTTTTATTTAAAGTATCAATTGTAATGCAATAATGATATCATCCATATATATAATATTTTATGTTATGATATCATCTATATATTCAGTTGTAATTGTGTATTCAGTTGCAAGCTGCCATGTTGTCAAATTACTTATAAGATAAATTAGAATAATTGAAAGGCTTGTTCCTACATTTTAGACAACGGATATCTTCGTCGATTAACGAAGCAACAACAGCTTTGTTTTCACCAGTACCTACTTATAAAGATTTTATTAGGTACTTTAAACACTCCTATGTCCCTTCTTATGCTTCTCTTCATATTTTTTTTACTTATCAGAAATAGATACTAGGTTTAGGCATTTTAATATGTCAGGTAGTTTAACACTACCGTTTTTCAGTCCAATGGATAATTTATAATAAGTTCAAGTCCTGCTCCATCTCCTACAATGGACGACCTTTACTCTGTAGAACTGGCCATTTACTGGACTAGTCTGGTTTAAGAGTCTCATTGTTACTTAAAGAAGAAGTTTAAGTAGCAGTCCTAGTATGCGAGGGCCGGCGGAGGCACAGCAGGCTGGCGAGCCGGCCCGGCTTGGTGTATCACCGCGCGGAGCTCACTCGCCCCCCCTCCGCACCCGATGTGGCACTACCCTTTTCCTTGCTGCTCTCTGGGTTGTCTCGAGATTCTGCCACTGACTCCAAGCCCAGGTCGAAGGATTGCTGCCTGTAGACGGAAGAAAATTGAATATGTTTTAATTATCTTCTTTTTAAAAGTCCCTTTATACTTTCGATACGATAAACCGATAAACTATTGTGCGGTTTGATAACTCTGACACCAGGGTTAGCCAAGTTTGCCACACACTTGACTATACGTACACGATAAGAAGAAGGAGATACGCTAGACAATAATCCTGTATTTGGTAGGTCGGATAACACCAGTAAAGCGACTGCTTAACTCCGCTAATAAGAGAACAGGAACGATTTGGATAATAGTTTCACATTCGGTCATCTAAATGTGCTGGTTAAGGTGTTTTTCCTCACACCATAGAAATATCATGTAGTTTGCAATTGTGCACGTTCATCAACCTAAAATTTAAATGGGGATTTTCTGATTTAGGGTGTTTTCGCTAACTAATTTATAGTCATGCTATATAGCCATGATTAACAGCATTTCTTCCAAAGAGATTCGGAAGACGGGCCGTTGTGACGACAGTCGTGAAGATGACGACTAACCTGTCAGTGAGATAGTTCCCAGGGGCAGAGAGTGACCGTCCAGCTCGAGCCAGTACTGCTCTCCTGGCGCCAGGCTTGTCACTAACTCCTGGAGACTCAGTGCTCGGCTCTTGTCTAGCAGTGCTGCCTTCACGACTGCGGAGGAACGGGTTCTGGAGACAAATAAAAGGAATCTGCTCTAAGTACCCTTTTTGGAAATTTTTTGTTTAAATGCAATCTAAATATATAAAACTAGCTTTCCACCTGGGACTCCGTTCTCATGGAAATTTCGGGAAATTATGTAGCCTATATCTGTTAATCCACCTTCACAACCTTCACAGCTACCTTCACATCAAATTTTATCAAAATTGGTTTAGCCGTTTGGGCGTGAAAGAATTACAAACATCCATACAAACATTCGCGTTTATAAGATAGATTGAAGGATAGATTAATTCGCGTTTATATAGATTGAAGTCCTGAACTCCCGACTCACTGACTCATCAACGCCCAACCTTTGGATCGAGAAAGCTGAAATTTTGAACAAAGGTTTCCTTAACAGTGTAGACAAGTAACAAGGAAATTCCCACGAGAATGAAGTTCAGGTCCTCCTTTAGTCTCAAATAAATGAAATACTCGAATAGAGTGTAACCATTGTCCACAGCGTTAGTATAACGTCGACACTCTTTCCACCGATAATGCTCTTAAAACGATGTCTAGAAATAACGTTCCACAAATGTAGGATGTGTTAAATGGCGAACATCTATCTTTACCCGTCGTGCAACCTGTTGATATAAGCATTAGTCTCTTGTGACATCTCTAGTCCATCTCAAGATAGGTAATTATTTTATTGATTCAAACCACGGTACAAATGATAATTTATTTGATTTGAAGTTTAATAGATTAACATTAATTTTGACGATGGATTTATAGTTACTTGTTGTTAATGGATCATTAAAACTTTACTGATGATGATGAGTTTTGACCGCTTTCGGACATGGTAATCAAAGGATGAAACACAGAACTGATGGAATACAACTATTGAGTATATCCTTTACACCACGTCGTCGGGTTCAACCTGGATTCAAGCAACCAATCTTCGCGGTGCGGCTAACGTATCTCAGATGGTTTCTGGCTGCATCGGAGCTGTCGTCGTGATAGACCGGGAATTTTTTTCTGGCTAACAATATGCGACAGCGTCGTCACTGTTTTGGTTGATCACTGATCCGATCTCAGCGCGGCTAGTATGGGCATATTGAAGAAGCGTATGTCGGAGGCTATTGTAATTATGAAGTATGTTCATGATATTGATTTAAAATCCTAAAAATATTAAGTTGTTTGCTATGTTTACCTGGAAGCTGTGCTTCTTGAGCATGGTCTTGATGAGGATGAGGGTGGAGAGGTTGGGGATGGAGGTGACCACTTGCGCCATGTCCTCGTCAGTGACCTCTACTAGTCGGCAGTTCTCCTGCTCTGATGGGAGAGGGTGCAGGCCGCCTGAAGTTACCCACTCGTGTTCCTGCAGTACAAGTAAATGTTGACCAAGGAACTAGGGAAAATATGAACGATATCAACACAAAATAAAAAGTTTTGGCACGAGAAAAAACACGCAATCCTTAAGATACTAAAGAAGAGGAACACGCACATATACATACACTCACGCCTTTTATCCCTATTGGGGTAGGTAGAGCAACATGTGGCTCTCAAACCACTAGACGCGACATTTAAGTAAGTAAACACTTTGTTTGGGGGTACAATACAAATGCAATGCAATGTGAATGCATTTAACATGCATTCACAACAAAAAAAAAACAGGAAGAGGAAGATAGATGAAAATAGCAAATACATAGAAAATATCACCCAAAAGACATTTGCTATTTGGAATAAGTCTTATCTAAGAATGTTATTTTGTTGAAGTTTCCGAGGTTGGACTGGAATAATAAGACATTTTACTTGTACGGATGTGATACTGAAAACACGAAAATCAAGTAAGAATAACCTTGATCTGATGCATGGTCGCCCTCGTCACTGGATCCTTGTCGAGCATCCTGCCAATTAAATGTCTGAGGGGGCGTGACAGTGCTGGTCTGCTAGGAAACACCAGGGGTTCAGTCTGCACCTTTCGCTGCAGCTCTGTCGCTGATGAGCCTATCCAGGGTACGCGACCGGTCACCATAGCGAAGAGAGTCACGCCAAGAGACCAGATGTCTGCTGCCTGCGAGAGGATAGAGCTTATTAATTGACCGGTAGTGAAAACATGTCCACACTAATACTTATATTATACCAAGCGAGTCCTTGCATTGGCGAAGATCGTAAAAGACCACTGACGATGTGGTACACCTGGCTGAGTACTGGTCTACAAAATGGCGGAAATCTACTCCTGGACGTAAACTTTCTTCATACAGAGAGAACTGCCATATCCCAAGAGTAGGGTATCCCAAGCTATCCTTTACATAATACAGGGCAAGCTTTTTTGTTTCTCCGATCCAGAAACGACGATGCTGCTGTCTAATGGCAAACTAAATGGTCACACCTCCATCAGTTCCGTCTCCAGAACCTAAGATGAGCCTGGTTCATCGCGGTCAGATTAACACACACAACATACGTTAACGTCTATAATCCCATATCGGGGTAGGCAGAGCATCAGTGGTTCAGCCGACAGATAAAGCTAGTTTTAAAAGCCTAACATTTAAAGCTCAATACCTTCACTATCAAAAAGTATCAGATTGGTCTTTCTGTGTCATCTGTGTGTGGCCTCATTAATGTGCGTACTGTAGAGGTCGTATACCTCTCGCGTTATCCGTCTACTTGAATAGCCTTTTGATAGATATTCTGTAATTAAAACCAATTCGATTCCTTTCGACGGTCAAAGCTGGTATTTTGACATAGACTTCTCGTAGCTTCACTTCAGAGTAGTTGTTTCTTCTAATAAATTAATAAAAGTCAACCATCTTTGTCCTCTCTTATCCTCCCGACTACCCCTCTCGTTATAGTACCCATGTTTACTTCACTTGTAAGTGTCCTCACCTCCCCCTTATACTTCTCCGGTGAGGCCACAGCCTCTGGCGCTCTGAAGGCGGGGGTGCCTACCGCCCCCGCTAGCCGCCCCGCCCCCGCCAACTCCCCGCACGCGCCCAGGTCAGCCACCTGTACCCGGTCCTCGCCCAGCAGCAGGTTGGCTGGCTTTATGTCGCGGTGAGCTATGCGCTGGTAGTGCACTGGGGAGTCAAAAGTATAGGAATCTATAAACTTAATATAAGGTTTGTCCACTCACAATCTATATGGTGGTCAGCGCGGAATACGCCGCGGTCCTATGTTAACATTGACAATGCCAGAAGGTGAGCAATCCTTTGTGCGGGGCCCTCGCGCGATCAAAGTGGAGTTTCACTGTCAGCTGAGTGGCGTGCCGCGAGAGTTTGTCGCAGCTGCAGGTCACTTGGTAAAGACTGCTTTATGACGCTGCTTGAGGACCATTTTCCGGTAAAGTTTAGTACAAAAGCCTTTGATTAGGCTTACCGACAGTTACCTATCGATAACAGCCGAGACCAAACAATTTGACGTACCCTCCAAAATACGAAACCGCTCAAGTCATTTTGCCACTTGTGTCTCCCATAAGGGTCTTTATCATTTTTGTTTACCTTTAATGGAGGCCTAATTTCTGCAATTAACTTTTCCGGCTAATTTTGACCTTAGAATATAAAGTACTATAGCGTAGCTCTTAGGGAGCTGGTATCGGGAAAGAATGATGGAGACCAGGAAAAGGCAGAGAATCACTTTTATGGCATTTATTGATTTATAGAGCCTAACTCGCGCGGCCTACGCCACGGGAGGTAATGCGTCATTTGAATACAAAAAGGCGCGAGATGACCCAAATTAGTTTTAATGTCGAACCTTTGGCTAATGGCGTTCAAAGCAGGTTATTATCCTGGAGATAGAACCTCCAGTTACTCACAATATTCAACCCCAAGTAGTGTATCCCGAAAGTACTTCCTGGCCAGATCCTCGCTGAGCGGACTGTCCGTGGGGATGTCTATCACAGGGCCTCCCTCCAGCAGCTGGAACACCAGGTACAGCTGGTCTTCTGCTGGGTCGTCCAACACCTGGAAACAATATCTCATTATCAGAGACATTTATGGTTAATCCTATTAATATCATAAATTCGAAAGTTTATGAGGATGTATGGATGTATATGTATGGATGTTTGTTACTCTTTCACGCTGAAACGGCAGGACCAATTTTGAAAAAAAAAAATGTATGGTGGTAGCTTACACCCTGGATTACCACATAAGCTGTATAATTTTCCCAAATCCTTACGGGAACGAAATCCCGGGCGGGAAGCTAGTGCCAAATAAACGTTTTGAATCTAAGGCTACAGTGATGTCATATAAACACCCTTATTTTATGTACGTGATGAGTATGACCCCGCTACTACATAAAAAGCCGAGTGAAAGACTTCTCTAACTTTTTTCATTAAATTCCTTTGTGTTGTTATGAAAAAATGGAAACATAATGAAAACCGTTTATTATTCTGGGACTAACCAATTTAAACATATTGCTTTTTTTATTGAATTTATTTCTTATTATTAAATTAAGGTATTATCCTTTTACTATTATTATAAAGCAACGGACTGACCTAATTTTTTGCAAAAGATAATTGGCAGTCCCAAGTGAGACATACACTTGAGACATATTACAGAACACGACCGACACTGATCTATACTTGAGTCGCAGACGTCTGTATCATTTTTATAGTGAGAAAAAGAGACCAACAATACTTAAGTATAGATTAAGACGAGTCTCCTTCTGTAATATGGGCCATATTCACGCAAACGAAGTCGCCAGCGAGAAGCTAGTATTTTTATTTCTGTTAATTTACAGATATAAAAGTTAATCTTTATCTGTACTGTTATATCTGTTAATCTTTATCTGTACAACACATTTATCTTTGTTCTGTGTTTAAGGTTGTTAGAAAGAGCCAAAGTTTTAATTGAGGTAATTAGAGGCTACGGGCTACGGGTCCCTTTAGAACCCGTTTGTATAAGGACAAAAGACTTTAACTAATGTTTTAACACGAAAGGGTTTTGCGGCCTCGTGGGCGAAAGGCTGACAACCAACCTTTTCTAAGCTCATTTTCCATCTTAAACCTCTAGATCAGAGGTTCCCAAACTTTTTTTCTCATAGACCACTTTCAAAATTTTGCTGGTTTCGGTGGACCCCCTCCCTGCAGCTGAATTTCTACCATATTCCCAAAACTCGACAAAAAATGTGAAGATTAGATCTAATTAAGAGAATTTGCGTTGCGGCTGAGTTTCAACCACGAATTAACAATTTTCGAAAAAAATGCGAGAATTGATTGGTTTATTAATTAATTGATTGTGCTGTGAGTGGATGTCAAAAAAGTAAAGGTGGCCAATCAAAAAAGTTATTCCATCTAACTTTACATTTTTGACGTCTTACTCACAGCACAAGGAGCATTTTAGTTTTCCACTATCGAAAACAGATACATTTTTGTAGACCCCGCTTATACGAATTGTGAACCCCCATTTTTTTGTCACACCAACGTAGACCCCCTTCGAGTCTCCCGTTGACCCCTGGGGGTCCACCTGGACCACTTTGGGAATCAATGCTCTAGATGATACAGGGTGTAAAGAACAGCTTAGCAAATACTTAAATGGTGGAATCTATCCATAAGTGTGATCAGCTACAAGTAATTATCTTGTCAATACAGGCGTGTGTCTAGCTCAGCAAAATACTTAATTGGTGGAATCTAACCATAACAATGATCGACTTCAAGTAGTTATTTTTTCCCGGAAGCATTAATTTAAAGAGTGTTCGTTAATCTCTTCATCAGCCCATATACGTCCCCACTGCTGGGGCACGGGCCTCCTTCAATAACGTGAGGGGTATATTCCATACTCACCACGTCACCACGCTTGGCAGACGGGTTGGCGAGGGTTTTGATATAATTGCAGAGTTTTCCTTCTCTGAGTGCAGATGAACTTGCTTGCATATTTACCTTAGTCGCCTTGTACGACACCTCGGTAAGAAAGAGGGTGGTCCTATTCTAGTCTGCCTGGGACTCACACGGTTTTCGTTAATTACCTACTTTGGCGTTACGCAATGTACAGCGATACCGCGCCCCGCCAAGCTCCCCCCGTGCCGCGTACACTGTTAGAATGCAATGTGCATTGCTGGTTTTCGTGTTTTACGTTGTTATCATTGTTTTTTTATTAGAATGATTAAGAAACACGATATTAAAAAAAGTTAAAAAAAAAATTAAAATTTGTCTGAGAAAAATTCCACTGGATAATTATTCAGAATGATCGTGTGAGTTCAGGGTTTTAGTTTTTTGCTAAATTGTCCCATAAACCTTGTATAATGAAATGGAAGTGTACAATACACTTCTAGAAAGTTCACTTCTTTACTTCTGGAAAAAAAGAAATAAAGAAAAAGAAATTTATTCACCATATAAAACAGACATCAAACAAATTACAAATGAATAATGTGGTGAAAAGGTGCTGCCTCAGGCAGACTGTAAGTAATTTCGTCCAGGCAATGTGTGAGTAATAAGACAGCTAACCTCTACAAGTTTAACGACGTTCGGATGGTCCAGCTTCTTGAGGACCGCTATCTCCCGGTACACCCTCTGAAGGGGGTCAGGGGGGGGTCCTGGGCCTGCCTTGCGGGGGGGCGCGCGCCCGAACAGCCCCGCTCTTCGCATCAGCTTGCGTTTTGACAGGATCTTCATTGCCTGGTAACAGAAGTGGACGAGGATAATGATAATGGTCAGTTAGCTATAACCTGATCTAAATAAATAAAAGTTACACACTCAGAGGCCCACACTAAGGTTTCCCCTTGTGCCGTGGTTCCCTTGGACAGACACGAACATGACCCGAGAACAAACATCCGCTTTTTACACAAATATTTGCCTCGACTGGGAATCGAACCCGGGACCCTCCGATCAAGAGGCAGCGCCGTTACCACTCGACCAAACCGGACGTCAATTCTAACATTCAGTTCCCAATTAATAAAAATATTGGAAATCGTATTTCTCAAATATTTATGAGCAGTCTGGGTATATATACAATAGACGGAGATCCCAGGGCCGCCAGACCTTACTTATTTTCTCATAAACCAAATGTATGGGAAACAGTTGTGCTAGTACGTACTAGTAATGTATGAATACCAGCTAACCTGGGCCGACGGCCAATTTTTAGCTATCAGGTTCTGAAGGTACTTCCAAAAATTACTCACTTGTCTTGAAGTCTGGCTGCTGATGTCTTATAGAATATAATTTATTAAATATAAAAATTAATGTTCAACACCGCCAGACACTCTCCGTCGGCTGTAATTTCTGCCAGACGCTTTACAGTTCGCAAGCAAATTATGCGATTATACCTACAACCTGAGCCGTGATTTTTGTATATGATGTTTAGGGAACTATAACAATACTTTTTTTAGCACCCAGACTTAGACAAGTGAGCAATTTTTAGAAGTGCCTTCAGAACCTGGTCGCTGAAAATTGGCTGTCAGCCCAGGTTAGCTGGTATTCATACATTACTGGTACGTACTAGCACTACTATTACCCGCACATTTGCTTTATGAGAAAATAAGTAAGGTCTGGCGGCCCTGGGATCTTGGTCTACAATATGTTTCACCAGGTTTTGTTTTAAAGGGTGCTTATATTTTTATTAATTTTACGTTTACCATTTTGGATTTCAAAATAGATACACTTATGTCAGTATGTTAAAAAAGTACATAAAATGCGGTCTTGGATTTTAGATAGGGGGAAACGTGACGCTTCGGGGTTCGTCCTATAACCATCAATAATCTGTGGCATCAAATGATCATGGATATGCCTACATGTGTACATATAGGTGCACGTCAGATTATCCATTTGCACTACGAAACCCGCCGCTATTGCAAGCGAGATAAGGGCGAGATGTATAGCTTGATGTGCTGCCGTGTGTACATCCGTATATCAACTGTGCCTAGTCCAACTTACATAATGTGTTTCATCTTCTTCGTTGTAGGCTAACTTAACGATACCGTAAGAACCCTGAAAGAAAAAAATCAATGTGTATTAAATCTTCATTAAAACTACAGTATACAATCGTAAAAACCACCGTATAGTACAGACAACAGCACGTCAGGTAACCCATTTGCACTACGAAAGCCGGCGCTATCACGAGCGACATAAAGGTGACGTCAAGGTCAACATGTATAGCGTGATGTGCTGCCGTGTGTACATATTTTCCTAGATTCAAAACATTCAACACAAGACTTTGTTACGACTTATTTCACCACCATAGAAACGTAAACAGTAATTAACATAAAAGAAAACAACAGACAAGGGACAAAAAAGAAGTATAAAAAAACACAGCAATAATAAATAGGAGACAAAGACTAAACAATAATAGTAGATAACAGAAAAAAGACAGTAAATGTCAATTCTTAGAAAAGTGGTGTCCACAATCGTGTTTTGCCAATGTCAGAGTATTTTTAATCAAAAGTAATACGTCAGAGCCTCGTCCGTTGTTTAGCGTTGACCGCTAGCAACAGCTCGAGCACGATGGCGACAAACTCTTGCGGCGCGCCACTCGGCTGACGCTGAAACTTCACTTTGATTGCGCAAGGGCCCCGCGCAAAGACTTGCTCGCCCTTCAGCGGCTGGCGTTGTCAATGTTGCCATTTTGACATAGGACTGCGGCGCATCACGCGCGCCATCACCATCGTACTCGAGCTGCAGATGAGTATGACGATTTTGGAGCACTAAGTTGTTAGTGCATCGAAAAAAAAGAAGGGTACTGGAGTGTCAACAGGACCCAGCTCAGCATATTTTTGTGGTTAATATGATTAATTTTAACTGTAAAAAAAAGTCTTACTTTCAAAATAGCTTGAAATTCATAAGAAAGTTTGTCTTAGCTAAAATATTCATGAATTCGTAAATCAAGTACTACATGCTACGTTTTGTAGACATTAACGTAGTAAACTGCTACGGCACGCTACGAAATCAAAAATATTGTGCTGGACCGATTGAGTCTCAATTTGGAACTAGGTAATTGAGAGATTCAGCAAGAAGTGCTTATCAGCAGTGGGTCTAATATGCCAATAAGACGAGTTAACACAAGGAAAACTGGACCCTATCTACATACACAGAAGTTTTCTTTTCATTTGCGTTTCAATTTGGACAACATCAAAATCAAATACAAGAAAAATGCAGACTTCGACTGTTACTATTTAGGTTCTTTTAAGGTTTTATGGTTTCCTTGGCAATCAACTCACAGGATAGCGCGACTTTTCAGACAACTCACATTCTTTTAGTAATAAAGAAAACTGAATTTTATAAAATGTTTGGGATATACAGATAGAAAAGTCACGTTCAGTCCATGCCAATCCCATATGTCCTAAAATGTGAGCAAAGATGATAGGCCAGCCATTTGAAACTTCTCACGGTGTTGTCAGGTTATGACGAATTTTAGTATTTTGTTGAAAATCATTTTATTTGTGACGGTTTTACGAGCTACAGTGTACAAAAAGTTTGGAAAATGATTTTACAAAAGCATTTCAGTGATCTAAAAGGGATTTGTTTTAAACATGCAGCGATTTTTGCAGTGAAAACTTCTTTAGTGGCGTTGTGCACTTTAAAGTATGGGTAAAACATGTTAAACTCGCGTCAGAGTCACGTGTCTGTCACGTGACGTTAATCTAGGAAATTAAAATTGCAAAAGTCAAGATGTCATCCGGTATAAGCATAGAAAAAAATAAATTAAATATTAATGCACAGCGTTAATGTTCAAGTTTTCACTTCTGGCGGCACTCCCGGAGTGCAACCCGTTGTTTTTTTTGTCGGTGGGTACATTTTGTTTACAATTTTAATCACTTGGTTTGAAACAGAATATATTGTTGAAAGTCTACGACCCCACCTGTCCGATTGGCTCAAGCAGTCTGTACTGGTTAAGCTGCACGTAGCCCGGTTGCTGCGCGAGGGACACGCGCCGGGACTCGCGGGGGGTGCGGCGCGCGCGGGGGGAGCCGCTGCACTCCGCCGACTTGGCTGCGTGTGCGCGCAGCAAGTTGCCGCGGTCGCCCGTCGCTGGCACCGTGGATAGGCGGGACCTGAAATGGAGACAAGGTGGAAACAATTGCGTTGAGGGCTGCAAATGGGCTAATAGCTCAGTCGGTAATAGCCTTGCCTATTGATATGATAGTAGCGGGTTCGATGGGATTTGGTCACCTGATGGGTGACCAAATCGGCAATTTATCTCGAATGTTTCCGTGCTTCGTAGGGCAAGTTAAACTGTCGGTTTCGGCTGTTGTCGATTAACTACAGTCGTTAAAACCAAGTCAGAGGTCATTGTGCGGTTTAAAACTCTGACACAAGAAGTTCGCAACACACTTGACTATACCTACACGATAAGAAGCAGAAGAAGAACCGGGTTCGATTCCCGATCAATAAAAATATTGGAAAATCTTTTATGTTTACAAAAATAAAAAGTATACCTGTAAGTAGTATATCAGTAACAAAAATAAAAATAAATAGGTAATACAAAGTATGCAATAAAGTTTTTATCTATCTACGAGTATCTATCAGTAATCTAGCACCCAAATATAATACAAGCCGGACTTAGTTTGGGATAAGATATTTAAGATAAGTGCTTCTTTTCTCCACTTTAAAAATAGTTTAATACTTCTTTACAATTTACAAGAAAGGGGCTTTTGTGTCAGCATTGTTTCGTAACGAGAAGCATCTACTTAGTATTCGAGGAGCTATAGGGAAGGGAAACTTTCTCTGCTAGGTACTTAGTTCTTTGAGCTCAACTATTAAACGAGAATTACTAAAAAAGTACACATCATATCACGTCTTGCTTTTAAAATACATTAAGAAGACTTTTAGAAGACTGTTTTGATATGATTTTGAATACACTGAAATAATGTTAATATTATAAACGCGAAATGTTTAATATGTATATCTATATACGTAGTTTGTTAGTATGGATGTTTGTTCCTCTTTGACGCTCAAACGACTGAACCAATTTTGATAAAATTTGGTATAGAGGTAGCTGACACCCTGGATTAACACATAGGCTACATAATTTTTCCAAATTCGTGGATAGGCAGAAAGCTAGTAGTGTTCAACTGTTCATACATATTCTAAGCAATCCCGCTCTACATGTAAAGTTTTATTTCTTGGGTAAGATTTCTTTTTGAGTTTAAGCATGTACAATTGTGCATGTGTACATAACTGTCTGTTTAGAAATACATTTATATTTGTGTCTAGGGGTAGTCAATAAGAGCTTTTAACAAACCTCATCACAATAACTCTGAACTTTAACGACTATTTACAAATTTTTAACTTGCAACTTTCAAAGTCAAATTATATTCGACAAAAATATATATAAAAAAATAAATAAAAGGCATAGAATATTCAATGCACTATGATAAGCTAGAGAGAATAAATAAAACTAGTTTAATTTTTAATTATAGTAAAATAAAAACATTAAACTGTGCAATACCTGAAAATGAGCTAATCGTATTTTAGAATAGAATAGAATATAATAATTTATTAAACAAAACAGATTACACTACATGCAAAATCACAAAATCACATTTTATACTTTCTTCTTCATCAGCCCATATATGTCCCCACTGCTGGGGCACGGGCCTCCCTCAATATCATGAGGGGTAAATGCCATACTCACCACGCTTGGCAGACGGGTTGGCGAGGGTTTTGATATAATTGCAGAGTTTTCCTTCTCTGTGTGCAGATGAACTTGCTTGCATGTTTACCTTAGTCGCCTTGTACGACACCTCGGTAAGAAAGAGGGTGGTCCTATTCTACTCTGCCGGGGACTCACACGGCTAATACTTTTTGTACTTTTTGTACTTTATTGTACTTTAATTGTACTTTTAGTTTAATGTTTTTGTTTTTTTATAAATAAAAGTGTATGTAGTGTTCATGCAAATATTCAATTTAATCTATTTACGATGGAGTTCTATTCAGAAGAGACAACTTAAAGTACTGTTCTTAAATTTTACTCCAAACAATATCGTAGAATAATTAATATGAGTATTCTTTGTCAATAGAAGGGAGGCTCGTGCCCCTTGGTGGGGATGTATTATGGGCTGTGATGATATAAACGATAATTGAAGATGCAACATCACGATTCGTAAAGCAATGTTACGATTCGTAAAGACTAAAATAATAATAATTCAATGCAGCAACTTCTTATCGTGTAGGTATAGTCAAGTGTGTGGTGAACTTGGCTAACCCTGGTGTCAGAGTTTTCAAATCGAACATTGTCCTTTGACTTGGTTTTAACGCAGTCAACCGACAACAGCCGGGATCGAAATTTAACGTGCCCTCCGAAGCACGGAAATACTCGTAATAAATAGCCACTTTGGTCCCCCATCAGGTTTCCTGCCTCTGTGTACGTTGCTTAATTTCACTGATCGGCAGCAACTGCGGCGCCAGCAGAAAACCAGCGCTCTAAGGCAGAAAACAATGCTGAGCTGGAGCCGTTTTATGTCACTGCAGCACATATTTACTATTGATTGCTACAACTTGTTTACCTCCTGTTGAATGTGTTTGTGTTCGGAGAAACAAAATAAATTATGTCAATAATTGTTTTCCAGTAAACTAAAAATCATTTACGTATTTCAACGTAAAGTAACAATAAAGTTGACGTAGGTACGTATTTCTAAGGCGAACGACGTTCGTCCCACAAAATTTCTTACCCGATGGGCTGAATGATTTGCTAACTGGAGCGTGAACAGCCGTTGTAAGGACCTACAGACAGCTTTAACTAAATATAGCTCCAGTTATGGAACACTTGTGGTGTATTAAATAAACGCTACAGAAAGCTGTATGGCGTCAGACTTCGGTGGGAGGTTGGTCAAAAACCAGACGGCCCTTTGCAGAGCCTACCACACCGCATGAGACCGTAGGACGCCACCTCAGATTAAGAACAAATCGAGGTGTCGTTGCGTAGGATGGATTAATAGAAGGTTCCACAACAAGGTTTTCCATTGTGGCGTGGATCCCTTGGAACTTACATAAAACAGACATAAAGACCCGTGACCCGAGAACAAACATCTGCTTTTTACACAAATGTTTGCCCCGACTGGGAATCGAACCAAAGACCGGAGTACCACTCGACCAAACCAGCCGTCAAAGGCTAATCTAATGGAGTACCGTGTGCCGTTTGTGCCGTGTGGTGACCGGTTGAGAATAACACCACCTCATCTCTGTGAGACCTACCTCCTAATAATCCATCCTACGCAACGACACCTCAATTTGTTCTGAATGTGAGCTGGCGTCTTATGCTCTTATGCGGAGTGGTAGGCTCTGTGTCTGTAGAGGACCGTCTGGTTCGCGACAACCGTCTTACCGAAGTCCGACGCCAAACAGCTTGCTGTGTTCCGTCGGTGTGTAGGAGTCCCAGTGCCTTAATGGCATTTTCTCCATCTTCGACCTCATCTATGAGTTAGCCCATCTCATAATATAAAAAAAATAGAGGTCCAGATTTTCACTCGCGATTTTTTTTCATCGCTCGTAGCCCAGTGGTGCTCGCTGATGTGAGGTTAAGCTACGTACACATGGGCAGGAATCCTGATGGGTGACCGAAAGTGGCCACTTATTACGAGCATTTCTCGATTGACTACAGTCGTTAAACCAAGTCAGAGGCCATTCGGCGGTTTGAAAACTCTAACACCAGGGTTAGTCAAGTTCGCCACACACTTGACTATACCTACACGATAAAGAAAGAAAGATTGGTCCCATCTACTTTTATATTCTCTCCCTGCCTACTCGTTATAGTAAATAGCCTGAAGAATTCCTCACCTGTCTGCATCATTGGTCCACCGAGTGTCTCTGGTTGCATCTGCACCGACATCCACCGCGGTGTGCCTGAGGACAAACATGTTTTTTTAAATTATAAATAAATAAACGCTACACGCTCAAAGGCCCACACTCAGGTTTTCCCTTGTGTCATAAAGACAGACACGAATACCCATTAACATATGGACAAATTTTCAATGCGAATGAAGTCTAGGGCGAAGAACTAGTTATCACAGGTAAATATAGCCTTATTTATTTTCCAAACATGGCAGTGTCATGCCATATCTTTCAATTAGTTATCGGAACGATTCTCCCTATCTAGATAAATAGATAGATAGATAGATACATTTTATTGCTTCTTAACAATTTGTAACATTGTACAATGTTCTTATACAATTTAAAAAAAGGTTAGCGAAATGTGTGACGTAGATTGTAGAAGCAAATAGGACACAGAACTCAGCATACTTGCTGTCTATGACAGACAAAAAACTGATTTTCAGCTGTGCCTAGAGTTTTTTTTTTGCGCGTACCTGGGGTAAAAAAATATATATAATGAAGTAACTTATCAGAAATGTGTACCAGTATGTATTCAAGTGAGATAGTGTAAGTGCGTGTGAAAGTGCGTGTAAGTACCTGTAAGTGTAAGTGTTATCTGTAGCAATAAATGTATAAATAACTCACTGAGAATTTGTCACTTAGGATAGTCTTCTTACCAGCCCACATATCTCAAAGTTTTCCACTTCTCTTATTAAGGCAATTAGATATTGCTCAATTTCTATGGAGCGAATTAGTACATTGTTACTTTAGGGGTGAAAGCAACTTATTTAAGTCCCGAGACTGGGTTTGGCGACTGAGCATAGCGAGGGTGCCAATAGTTCGAGGGACTAAATAAGTCTTACTCCCGAGGTAAACACTGTGCTTTTCATAACGAATATAAGAAAAGTAAAAATAAAAACATGAATATAAGTATAAACAAAACTCTTTTAACTTAAAAAGGCAAATGAAGATCCCTATTTTGTGTTTTTAAATCAGCTATTTTTATTTATCCATTATTTTTCATTTTCATTATTGAAAAAAACGGTAAACATTTTTCCCAAATATATGTTATTTTAATGAAGTAGGTAAAAGTAAATTATAAAATAGGTTAAAGTTATTAAAAAAAAAAACATATACCTTAATGAATACTTACCTTTTTGTTATTTCAATTTTACATCGCGCTGTAATTGAGTGGCTGTATATAAAGTTGTAACATGTTTTTTTAAATAATTTGACAGCTGTCAGTTGAAAACGATTCTCCCTAGGCTTGAAAAGTATTACTTTCAGCTCGCTCCATAGGCAACTTCAGACCTACTTTCCGAGTATGAGTAATAAAAAGTTTTTTTTTCATGTCGAAACATGCAACTAAGGTAAAGTTCTGCAGTTTAGTGCGCTGATTCACATCCTTAATTTTTGTTAACTACCTCATTTTAAAGTCATGCAATAATACCCCACTACCACTTAGGGTTTTCTTTGCCGCCTTACCACAGGAGTAAATTCGCGTGGTTTATTAAACGCGAATAGGTAGAATCACAATCCATTATGCAGTAGCAGTCTCAAAGGCTTGGCGTCTTCATACAAACCGGGTTAGGAACCCCAAATGGAGAGGCCGGGAAATTCTAAGCGTAACACACACACAGACGCAATTTGATGAATTATTCCAGAGCCCCGATTCTGTAACTTAAGTTGTGTATCTATGGAATGGTCGCCATTTTATCCGTTCAGGTGACGAAATTGAAAACTATCCCTTCATACATCTAATGAAATTACGGCTGCTTTGACTGGTGGCGCCACCGCCAACAAAAATTTTAGTTGCTAGGTAGCCTGCAACTTTGGCGATAGCGCTAGTGGTCGGAGGTGCTTGTCAGCAAGTATATTAAAATTAAATAGTTCTCAATTACGCCACCTGAACAGATATAATGGCCTCCATTCCATCGAAACACAACTAAAGTTAAGTATAGAATCGGAGCCGAGAAGTTCCATGCTGATTCGGCACAGCAGTTTAAATAGGGCATTCTGTATCTCTACAACCGACATAGCGGCCGTATATTTGTCACTGGCACCTTTACAGCGCTAGAGAATTATGTACTGACGTCTGCAGCTCGAGTATCATGTGCGACAAACTCGCGCGGCACGCCACTCGGCTGACGGTGAAACTTCATTGTGCTTGCGCGAGGGCTACGCGCAAAAGCTTGTTCGCCCTCTGGCGTTGTCAATGTTGATATTTTTACATAGGACAGCATTCCGCGCGCGAGCACATCGTGCTCCAGTTGCTGATGGTCAGAAGTATCGGTTATCGACTTACAGGGCATTTATTCTGATAATAAATGGCGTCTCAATGGCCGTAGAACGTCAACAGTGGCCATTTATCCTTTCAGGTGGCGAAGTTAAGATTCGAAATGGTATACATTTGATGCCTGCACTGAACCTTTACGACTGTTGGTAGCGAATCTAGTGGTGTAGAATACTGGACCCTGTGGTCTCTGTCCAAGAGGATTCAGTGTTTCAAAGGTAACAATAACACAAACCCAGCTATTTTTTAAATGGTTTTTAAGTCACATAGATTATTAAAGCCATTTGAAAATTCGTTACGTGGTTTGCAAGGGGCTAGTGGATAAACAGACATTTCGGAGCGCAACTTCCTTTTATACTATGTTTAGATATGGATTTTTTCAAAAATCTATTTATGCAAGCTACGCGGCCACTATAACCTTCATTGTCCTAGTTTTCCTGTGACTCTGTAAAGTTTAATCAACTAGAAATTAGAAGATTAAGGTCCCAGCGTCGACCACCAGCCACAACCTGTCATTACCGTGACAACAGGCGTCATTTCGGTCACAACATGCCGTCATTTGACCCGGGGCGTCGGAGCGGGTAATTTCCAACCACGCGGCCCATCGAGGCGACTCTAACTCGTAATGACAGGGTGGACTCGGCTTTTCATACGTAAGCTACTATTTTCCGAAAGATTTCTGCTGATTTTCTGTTTATTTAATCAGTGGGCCTTGTGTGAGAAGGCCAGTAAGAATTGACAGAATAAACTTGAAATCATAATTTTTATAGAGGTGTGTAAGCTTCCTAATATTCACAAATAACGGAAAGAAAACCGGCCAAGTGCGAGTCGGACTCGCGCACGAAGGGTTCCTTACCATTATCTATAAAACGAAGAAAAAAATCACGTTTGTTGTATGGGAGCCATCTTAAAAGTTTATTTTATTCTGTTTTTTAGTATTTGTTGTTATAGCGGTAACAGAAAAAAATCATCTGTGAAAATTTCAACTCTCTAACTTTCACGGTTTATGAGATACAGCCTGATGACAGATGAACGGACGGAAGGACGGACGGACAGCGGAGCCATAGTAATAGGGTCCCGTTTTTACCCTTTAGGTGCGGAACTTTAAAAAGACAATGTTGTGGCAATCATCATCAAATCCCTGATTTCATCATAGAGTTTGTTTTGATCGAATCTTTTTAAAGTTCGACTGGATATGTTTCTTCAAGGTAAGCAGAGATGAACTCGCTATTTTACCATATCTCTGCCCATATGTTAAATCTATACCGACCATTCAAAAATGTGAATCGAGCCTTATCATTTATAGACCACGTGCAATCCTCTAATGACTATAGACTAATGAGTCTGGCATCGGGCACCAAGCGGCCATCATATTCAAATTAAAAGGACATAACGTTTAAAAATACGCACACGTCTTCACATATTGATAATTATCTGTCTGATAATTAATTATATACGTATTTAAGATCACGGTTTGTATGAATAGGCAGAGACCGCAGATCTTGCTTTATGGCAAACATATTTAACATATTTTATGGAACATGATTTTTTTATTTTATTTTACACTCTCACTCCAACAATCATAGATCACTCTCATACACATTCACACATCTGGTTTGCGATCATATTGCTGTACTCGCGCCCGGTACTACCTCGTAGGCGGAGTTAGGGTCTTTCGAAGCTGCAAACTTGGATATACGATACTGCTAGTGGTCCTAACAACATATAAATAAATCAGAACTAGCCGTTAGCTTGGCGAATTTAATATTCAATATGAATGGCGTAATAGATAAACGCGTATATATTCTTCGGCAATCTTTACAGCAAACGCATATGTATTTTTTTATTTTTATTATAAGATGGGTTAACTCTTGACCTCAATCTTGACCATAAGGTCAAAGATGAGGTCGACGATGGAGCGAGTTAACCCAGAAAATGCCTATAAATGCACTGGTACTCCCACGCACCGACGAAACACAGCAAGCTGTTTGGCGTCGGAGGGTGGTCGCGAACCAGACGGCCCTTTACAGAGCCTACCACACCGCATGAGACCATAGGACGACACCTCAGATTCAGAAAAAAATAAAGTGTCGTTGCCTGGGATGGATTATTAGGAGGCAGGTCTCATTTGACACCCACGGAAAGAGATGGGGTGGAGTTATTCTCAACCGATCACCACACGGTTAAATGTCGATTGCCTTCTAAAGTAAAGCGATTACGACTCTAGGTCTTATAATACGGTAAACCACCCTTGTTTTCGTATTGTCGGCACCTATGACAATAATAATTACTATGACCCCTTCATGGTAATTAATCATATTTGTATAGAGTAGACAAAGCGTTAGGCACGTGTAGTCACACGTCACACATATCCCTTGTTCCTCAATTTCTGTTTAATAGTAATTTTCCACATGTAAGTACAGAGGCGAGCACATCAGGTTACTCCATTTTCATTGCAAAACCGCTCTTATCGCAACGGCACAGAGTGCACTCGTGTGGTAACCTGATGTATGGCCCTCTGTACATTGTACATGGTAGTTTATAGGCAGACAAAGCAGTCAAGTGGTGCTTAACGATTGTGGATAAGTAATGTTTAATGGCTAACAGTTTTATAGCGCATAATGATGGCTTAGAGGCGCCAGTCGACCGATTTTGTTTGTTTTTCTATATTACCTATTGTTAGTATAATTTTCCACGTTAAAAAAACATGAGTCACCGAGTTCAATCCCAACAACAGTTCGCACAAAGTAGTTAAATAGTATTTTTTGCAGACTATAATGCCTATTAGCATCAGATAACCACAAACGAAAATGTCACTCATTTATTTAGATGATATTCTGGTTTGTAGTAATTTTTTGTTTTTGTTGATTTTTTAAAAGCGCTGAATCATTTCCGACAAAATTTAATGGGATCACCTCTGGAGTACACTCTTTCGAACAACATCGGTGAACATACATAAAAGACAAAAAAACATACCGTCGAAAATAGAACCTTTTCCTTTTTTGAAGACGGTTAAAAATAATTATTGTTTGTGGGTTTGGAAATACAGGTTGCAAAGGACTGCTTAACAAAAACGGAAACACTGAAGTAAGACCATCTTTCTGAATGATTTTCCAGTGGAATGTTTCTCAGTAAAATTTCCAACATTTTTAGCGCTTTTTTGCTTTACAATTAAATAATTTATTCGAACACACTCCATTTTACAATAAAAAACAATCATAACAGCATAAAACACGAAAACCAGCAATTTACATTGCATTCGGCAATCGGTTCGGTTGTTTGAGCGTGAAAACTTAATAGACAGACGGACATATTTACTTTTGCATTTATGGATACTTTTACAGCTACACAAACCGGCCCCGATTTTGTAACTTCAGTAGTGTGTCGATGGAATGGTTGCCATTTTATTCGTTCAGGTGGCGAAATTGAGAACTATCCAAGTTTCATACATCTAATGACGGCTGCTTTGACTAATGGCGCCAACACCAACTGAATGTTCAGTTGCAGGTAGTTTGCAACTTTATGTTCGGTTGGCGGTGGCGCTGCTGGTCAGGGTGGTTGTCAGAAAGTATATGAAAATTAAATAGTTCTCAATTTCGACACCTGAACAGATAAAATGGCCTCCATTCCATGGACACACAACTGAAGTTACAGAATCGGGGCCCAGGTTCAAAATTATTCTGTTTTACTTACTACAAAGAAAATACTGGAAAAATTACAATATTTCCTCGACAATCGTAAACTTCTCCACTTGCCCAAACTTTTCGCAACGAATCCTTTGTACGATCCAAAATAAAAATAAAAACGACTAAGTTTCCACTGGAATATACGTCCATAACGGCTCATTTCAAAAAGGAACAAAGCATACTAACAAACTTTTCAACTTCTGAATATGAAAATGGCGAAAGAGGGTCAGACTTTCATTCGACAGGTTTCGAAAACATTTTTCAACGTGCCTCCATTTTTTTATGAGTTTCCGTGGAATTTTCGCGACGAACGCTAAAAACAAACGGTGCGATATATATATACAGCCGAAGCAAGCAGTAGTGTCTCTTGATGGTGAATATTTTGTGGTGAAAGTGTTTAATTTTTGTTTCTCGTCTACTCATATAATTGTTTTCACCTCGATCCTACTTTTCAGAAATTTTAATAGAATCTATTAAAATTTGTGTGCCCTTCGACTTTAGATCAAGAAAGCTCAAAACATATTATGGCCCTTATTCTTGAAGGCGTCTCAATCGTGATTCGAGCTTCAGTTTCACTGAGTGACATCTGCTGAGTGACGTTCGGGTGACATCTTATAATGTCACTCAGCAGATGTCTACATGAGTGAGTCAGAGTTTCAACTGACAGCTGACATAATTCAACTTGAAATGCTTTCTTGAATAAGATCAATGCTTAACATTTGATTTGAAATCAAATCTAGTCTTGAATGTTATGAGTTGAAATTGACACTTGAGACGCCATCAAGAATACGGACCGATATGTATCTATTCAACGAGAAATTGTATAGAAACGGAAGAGTATACACTAACAAAAGTTACAATTTCTGAAAGTTCTCAACACTTTTTATAGTGTTACTTGAGTATTTATTAGTATTAAAACATTAGCAATAAATGACTTGTCCAAATATTAACGGCTTTTCTATGTAAAACTTCATCCATCTTTTGCGGTGGGTCCCTGGAGACCTGCGATACAGGATTGACCTTGTAGAAGCTCCAATCTCCCGCTTTTCTATTATTATTCCAGAAACCAACACTGTCTCACTCCTTCTGAAGGAGGGAGTGGCAGGAAAAACCCCGGCGAGGCCAGCAACAATCGGCTAGGGTTCTAGGGCGATTGTGAAAGACATCGGCGAACTCTCTGGGAATTACCGAGCAGTACTGCTTTCTACATCTTGTATTTTTATTATTTATTAATGTCTGATTACAAAGGTCTATGTGCTCAATTTTTTATGTATAGGGACAACAGCAAATCATGCTATCCAAAACTGTCAAATTTCTTCAATCGATTTTCAATTTTATCTCCAAGCATAGAGTTTACTATCCATTGGGGAAATTTGACAGTTTGTGGTAATATGATGTGCCGTTAACTGTACTATTTATTTGGAGAAAATAAACTAGAGTTTAAGCTTTTTTGTCAGAATATTAAGGAGTCTAGAAGCGTACAGGGAACTGAACAGCCTACAATCTTTTCAGAGTACCTTTACTGCTTGCGGATTACTTGTTTTTGTTATGCAAGTATTTAAAGGGTTCTCCTCGACGAGGGCAAGTCAAACAGACGTTTATTTACGAAGCCTGTAACAAAGGCTGTATTATTTTTAATGAAAACGTTTTATTGGATGAGTTAAAATTAGAAAACGAAGCCTAACCAGCGAAGTTTTTACCCAAAGAATTTAATATCTGTTATGAAAAATGTGCGGTCACTTATTGCCTCGAAAATTTCTGATTTTACGTTACACCTGTTTCCATAAACCCATCACTGTACTCCTGTTTTATCTAATAACCCTTGTGATTGTTAAATGTAGCGTCAGTTAGTTCTTTTTTTTAAAATAGATAATGGGTTTCCACGCTGCACTGGAATGTATTAGCTCCCAACTCTTCTAAAGCATACTGTAAAAGAGTAATAGGGACGGACGCAAGGGTTTTGCTGTAATGTGGGCGAAAGGCTGACAACCTCTCACCACTGTACATCATGTTTCATCTAATAACCCTCATAATTTATGTCAAACGTGGCATCAAGTGGTTTTGAACCACTGATGCTCTGCCTACCCCGTATGGGATTACAGGCGTGAGCGTATGTAATGTAATGTGATTGATTCTAGAACCATATGAAGTTCAGCTTACACCGATACATTCCCCTTTCGAGGCGTGAGGTGATTCACGTGTCAGTGTTTGATTGATGGAGTGTATGAAGATCCTTGAGGCACGTTGTTATTTTCAAGGGAAAATTCTCGTTCTCAATTAACGTCATTTCAGTTTGAGTATGGTACAATGTGGCTTACTTTTGATGTCCTAAAACATCAAGAATCTGTGTCAGGGAAGACCTTATGAACGCTTCCAAAGCAAAGCTTAGCAAAGCAATCAATGTGGTAAAGATTGGGGTAGTTGGATTAAGTTGCGATGATGTCCCGTCGGCTCGATGGAAGACGAAAACAACCATAAATAAAAATAGGTAAAAAAACTTTTTAAGTTAAACGGTTTTATGTTAAACATACATTGCAATGTTTAAGATAAATGTACTAAAAACCAAAAAATAATAAAATAGATACAGTCGTGGGAATTATTAACATATGCATAGACTAGACTAAAATAAAACCGTGGGGCACGTCAATTGTCTACAAATTATCGACTTAATGTGCCCCACGGTTTTATTTTAGTCTAGTCTATGCATATGTTTATACTCGTAATTCCCACGACTGTATCTATTTTATTATTTTTTGGTTTTTAGTACATTTATCTTAAACATTGCAATGTATGTTTAACATAAAACCGTTTAACTTAAAAAGTTTTTTTACCTATTTTTATTTTCTAGTTTTTAGTTTTTATTAAAAACATACATTTGGTAGCGGCGGCCATCTTGTATTTCAATTTTTTATAGTATATTGTATTCTGCTTGTTGAGCCCTTTCAATTGATACCCATATTGATGGGATTGATAAAACCTACGTTATCCGCCATTTTGTAGCGGCCGCCATCTTGGATTTCAATTTTTTATAGTATATTGTATTCTGCTTGTTGAGCCCTTTCATTTGATACCCATATTGATGGGATTAATAAAACATAAATTATCCGCCATTTTGTAGCGGCGGCCATCTTGAATTTATAATGATAATGAATAAACATAATTGTATTGTCACCAAAATCCAAAGTGCATACAAAATTACAGATTAATCGGTTGACAGGAAGAGGGTGAAATTTGAATGACTAAATTTGACCCAAGAATAATAAATAAAACAAACGGGGTGAGCTAAATAAAACCGTTTAAAAAACCGTTTAATAAAAATCATTTACTCAATCATTTATTGCTTTCCATATTCCATTTTATTAAAAGAAACTCCTGGACCCAGTTTGGGCACGCAATTTTAAAGAAAAAGCACCCGGGAAATTGTGTTAATTAGGTTTTAATTTTGTTAAATTATCTATACTAATATTATAAATAAAGAGGAAAGATTTGCATTTTTGTATGTAACAAATAGGCTCCGAAACTACTGGACCGATTTCAAAAATTCTTTCATAATTAGGATACTACATTATCCCTGACTAAAATAGGCTACATACATTTCCTGGATTCCCACGAGAACGAAGTCCCGAGCGGGATACTAGTATTTTATATTTATGTTTGTCTGTAAGGTGGTGTCTGTATGTATCTATCCTAGTCTATCCTATACATTATGTGTTTCTGATAATCTGTTAGGTAAGCAACCATTGGAATAAATTGCTCCTCAAGAGTTATTGAAATATTAACTCTATTAAAATTTGAAATAACGAAATTTCTATGATTAATTTAGAAAGAGCAACCCTCGGAGTTTCTTGCCTATTCTTCTCAAGTTAAAAATGCTAATGCAATTCACTATTTTGACTTATTATAAGTAATATTCTGAATGTTCTATGAAATAAAGGTATCTTTGACTTTGATGCACTGCAGTTCTATGCACTGCAGCAGTCATTGTGGATGCAAATATACGCATCACGAAGCAGTCCCGTAGCTTGGTAAATAGAACAGGAACACTATTTAGACAGTCGAACGTGCGACGTGCACTGTACGCGCCTGCTGAATGAATGATAACGAAACGTAATGCTATAGTTGACGTTAGTCATCTCTTTATGTTGAAAAAAAAATTAAAACAATTAATACGTACGGAGGGAAATAATATGATCTAAAGCTAGATGATTACCTTACCTATCGGATGATTAGATGATTACCAGTGAATCGGTGATAAGTTGGTAATGAGCCAGACTTGTAATTCGAAGGTCGCGGGTTCAAACCCTGGTGCGGGCCTGTACCACTAAATTCGTCTTTTTGAATTTATGTACGGATTTTTAAAAGTATCTGCTGGCTTATTGGACGAAAATCTCACCTTTCACTCAACAACAAGTTACTCGTTTACAAGACCATTATTAAACCAATCTGGAGCTATGGTTTAGAAATCTGGGGAACAGCCAGTAACTCTAATATAGAGATCTTGCAGCGTTTCCAAAACAATGTACTGAGGACGATCACCAATGCACCGTGGTTTACCAGGAACCAAGAGGTCCATGAATATCTGGAAATTGAAACTGTAAAGGAAGCCATACACACCTACAGTAAAAAAATACAAATCAAGACTGGAAAGCCACAGAAACCTTCTCGCGAGAAACCTGCTACAAGCAGAAAATATGAGCAGATTAAAGAGGTGGAATGTCCTTCAACTTGACCAGAGAGAATAATCTCTAGAATGAGAAAAAGTGGGCATGATGATCACTGGATCATCTGTCACTAATGTTTAAGAGTATCAAACCATCTGATAAAGGCCAGAAAGGCAGAGGGCAGATAACACTGGAACAAAAAAAAATGTATGGATTTCTAATTATCAGTTGTTCAACGGTGAAGGAAAAACATCGTGATGAAACCCACCCGTCCAAGAAAATTCAATTTCGAAAGACGACCGGTCCACCAACCCGCATTGGGCCAGCGTGGTGGACTATGGCCTAAACTAATGTACATAACTGAGGAAACATGTTATTGGTATTGGTGGCACTGGAAATCTATCTCAGTACCTCCTGCTGACGAGTACGACCTGCTAGCCGTTAATCCCCTTTGGTCCATATTCATAACAATTTTTCATAACTGTTTATGAATGAGATTTTTCCTTCATTGTTTCTTACAAAGTTATTTATAAGGAATAATTCATCCACATTCATAATTTTGTTTCATAACCAAATTCGAAAACAGATGCACCACCGACGATGCTCGCGTGCAAAAATAGGTAAAAAGAATCTAATCACACTTTGTCATTGCTATTTAATTTATTAAATAACTCTACATAAATTTTGACATGACAAATGAGGGCAACGACAGAGTTATTTGTTGGTTCAAGTGAACTGTGACGGTATTGAGTTGACAACACGCGTAATCTGTGTCAAAATGGCGTCGATGCGGCCCCACGCCAGGCGCCACGTCGCTCCAGCAAACAACGCCTATCGACGCAAGCCTCGCTGACACCCACAATATGTTTCAATCACGGCTTCTCCATTAAACAGGGTAAGGGAGCAGCTTAGCTGTAACTTAAACACCGAATTCGTAATGGCTCAGTTTGAATGGTTTTCCAATGGAATTTCCCTAAAAAAAACAACGGGTTGCACTCCGGGAGTGCCGGCAGAAGTGAAAACTTGAACATTAACGTTGTGCATTAATATGGAAATAAAACAAAATACACAAAAAGAGTCCGTTATTCTCTCAGGATTCGAAACCCTCGACCTGTTGCTTACAATCTGGCAACTTTTCCACTCGACTAAACTGTCTACTCTCAATTTAGTAAAAAAGTCTATAGGTATTTGCGCACTATGTGCGAATAATCACAGGCACAGAGATAAGTTTACCATAGGGCTGCCAACCGTCCGGGTTTCCACCCATACTTCAAAGTACACAACGCTGGCGAAGAAGTTTTCACTTCAAAAAAGGTGGCAACCCTATCCTACGCATTTTCGATCACGGTCACGTGACATCTGACGATCTGACGCGAGTTCATCGCGAGTTTAACATTTTTTAAAGTGCTCAACGCCGCTAAAGAATTTTTCACTTCAAAAATGGTTCCCTCTTTTGAATTTTGTTCCGTGGCATTTTCCTACAAAACAAGTTATTCAATATCTTACGCAGTACAATTTGAATATGTATTCTATACATTTCATATTACAGCAAAAACATTATTAACAGCCATGGACTTATTGACAAGCATTTTAACAGCCTAAAACAAGAAAATCAGCAATGAATATCGCGTTCAACATGAAATAGTGTCGCGGCGGGCGGCGGCGGTTACGCACTATACGTATTTGGCGTAGTTCTATATAAGTGAAGCTCATCACGAAAAACCTTAACATGATGTTTCCAGAAAAACATACTTGTAGTTCATTTTCATTGTGGGTGGATTCTTCTATTTAAAGGTTTGCTAAGCTGTCCCTTATATCCTTTATAAGGAAATAGAGACATTGTATTTGCTTTTCAAATAAGAAAATCTGTCTTTTACCGAAGGTTTTCGCTCTGAATACCGAATTGGAAATACAATTCATGAACAACATTCATGTTGTTTATTTGAAAACAGATATATCTAGGCTTGTATAGTTGAACTTTTAACCTCTACTTAATAATAAATAAACGCTATACACACTCAAAGGCCCACACTAAGGTTTTCCCTTGTGTCGTGGGTCCCTCGGAACATACATAAAGAATTAAAGACAGACACAAACACCCATGACCCGAGAACAAACATCTGCATTTTACACAAATATTTGCCCCGACTGGGAATCGAACCCATCGATCAAGAGGCAGCGCCGCTACCACTTCAAATCGGCCGTCAAATATGTACAGAGACAACGGCACATCATGCTATCCAAAACTGTCAAATTTCTTCGATCGATTTTCAATTTTATCTCCAAGCATTAGAGTTAACTATTCATTAGGGAAATTTGACAGTTTGTGGTAACCTGATGTGCTGTTGACTGTACTACTAATATTATAAATGCGAAAGTAAGTAACTCTGTTTGTCTGTCTGTCTGTCTGTTACGCTGGGGTTATAAGTCTTCCAGCGCTCTAGATAGCAAAATATATTGATGAGTTTCATTAGAAAGCCCGAAGCGCTCGTAGTCCAGTGGCTCTCGCTGATCTCAACCGATCAGTGAGGTTAAGCAACGTACACAGAGGCAAGGAACCTGATGGGTGACCAAAGTGGCAATTTATTACGAGCGTTTCCGTGTTTCAAGCTATCGGTCCCGGCTGTTGTCGATTGACTAAAGTCGTTAAAACCAAGTCAGAGGCCATTGTGCGGTTTGAAAACTCTGACACCAGGGTTAGTCAAGTTCGCCACATACTTGACTATACCTACACGATAAGAAGAAGAATTAGAAAATCCAACATGGTGTCCCTTGCCGGGCGCCGATCTGCCGTAAACATTAATCTACGTAATCTGTGTCGGCGCGTCTGTTTGTCGATCCCGGCCGGACGGCTGTCACTTCCATTAATTACAATCAACATGTATCGACACACACTCACTATAAATTCATTACGATCTGTTAGTTTTGGACGTATACTACTACTAGCTTTCCGCCCGTGGCTCCGCCCGCGTGGACTACAGGTTATATCGTGCCCAACTGTGGGATAAAATGTAGCTTATGTCCTTTCCCAGGCTCTAATCTATCTCTGTACCAAACACCAAAATCGGTTCAGTAGTTTAGGCGTGAAAGACTTTTTATTTTATTTTATTATAAGATGGGTTAACTCTTGACCTCAATCTTGACCATAAAGGTCAAAGATGAGGTCGACGATGGAGCGAGTTAACCCAGAAAATGCCTATAAAGGCACTGGTACTCCTACGCACCAACGGAACACAGCAAGCTGTTTGGCGTCGGACTTCGGTAGGAGGGTGGTCGCGAACCAGACGGCCCTTTACAGAG
Organism: Aproaerema taeniolella; assembly: GCA_949987775.1. Classification (NCBI taxonomy): domain Eukaryota; kingdom Metazoa; phylum Arthropoda; class Insecta; order Lepidoptera; family Gelechiidae; genus Aproaerema; species Aproaerema taeniolella. The sequence goes on along the minus strand of OX465263.1, from coordinate 16,024,629 downwards.
CCTACCACACCGCATGAGACCATAGGACGACACTTCAGATTCAGAAAAAAATAAAGTGTCGTTGCCTGGGATGGATTACTAGGAGGCAGGTCTCATTTGTGTTTCCTTAGTCGCCTCTTACGACACCCACGGAAAGAGATGGGGTGGTGTTATTCTCAACCAATCACCACACGGCAATTCTCAACTGATCACCACACGGCAAGACGGACAGACAGACAGACAAACCGAGTTACTTTCGCATTTATAATATTAGTATAGATATGGATGAAGTATGCTAGCATTGTATTGTACAAAATAATTGTATCACCCCTGACATTCGATTACTTATAAATTTTAAACGGCTGAACCAATTTTGAACAAATATAGCTAAGAACCATCTCAATCACGTCAGCTTTCAAACAAATTAAAACCGCATTGAAATCGATCCATTCTCTCTCTCATCGTGTAGGTACAATCAAATATGTGGCGAACCTGGCTAACCCTGGTGTCAGAATTTTCAAACCGCACAATGGCCTCGGATTCGGTTTTAACGACTGTAGTCAATCGACAACCGAGACCGAGAGCTTACAGGGCCTTTTTATAAAACGGCACGGCACGAACGGCACGGCACGGCATGACAGAATTTGTATTACCATTGCCTTCTATGTTCTCAGCTTCTAGTATCACTAGTGCATAGGAGGCAAAGGTAATACAATTTTGCCGTGCCGTTTTAAAAGGCCAATTTTCTCACTAATTTAAAGCCACTATGTTTAAATAAACCACGTTTATAACTTTGTTTAATATGGTGAATAAATTTATTTTTCTTTCTTTTTCCTAGAACACCCAAATAAGTTCAAAAGAACGAGTCAAAACGAGAACACTTAACATTGGCTGAGTTTTAAGTATTATTTGCCCGGGGAAAGCTGGCAGCCGGCACATTTTATGTTTGTCTTTCGCTCTCAGTCCAGTGTCAAATGAGAGTTATAACATCCCAGATAATAAGGTATTTGCATGCAAAACAGACGATTCACAGTCCGGCGCCAAATTTATGAAACGCCGTTTTATCTTTGAGTTTATTGTCGTTGTTAATTTTGAAACGGGCGCTAAAATTGTTAACCGACGGAACAAGGTACAAGGAGTAAGGTCAAAATTTAAAGAAATACTTTCACCTTGCCATGCAAGAATGTTACAAAATACAATTTTATCACTTTTGGATTAACTTTCTCAAAAAAATGGTGGGGAAAAACAAAGTTTTCTATTTTTTTAATGGAAAACGACACTTTCAAAAAATACATGTAAACAATACACTTTCACAATTCATAGAGAATGTTGGAGGAAAGTATCAGGGCATCTATTCCGCTAATCAATGATGACGAAGGATGATATGATATTAGAATGACAGTGGTGACGAAGGATGATATGGTTACACTTATTATTCACCGCCACATAAACGCCGATGGTTACTATAAAAGCTGCCCTGATTTCTTGTAAATAAAATGTATTTTAATTTTTATTTGAGGTTATATAATAAAACTAGCATCCCGCTCGGGACTTCGTTCCCGTGGGAATTCAGGAAAATTATGTAGCCTATGTAACTCAGGGATAATGTAGCATCCTAATGGTGAAAGAATGTTTGAAATCAGTAGTTTTTAAGTTTATTCGTTACTAGCTTCCCGCGCGGGACTTCGTTCCCGTGGGAACTCGGGAAAATCATGTACCCTATGTCCATCCCGGATAATGTAGGATTCTAATGGGCCTTTTTATAATTCGAACGGCACGGCACGGCAATTCAAAATTTGAATTACTATTGCCTCCTATGTTCTCAGCTTCTAGTATTACTATTACATAGGAGGCAATGGTAATACAATTTTGCTGTGCCGTTTTCGTATTATAAAAAGGCCCAATGGTTAAAGAATTTTTCAAATCGGTCCAGTAGTTTCGGAGCCTATTCGATGCAAACAAACAAACAATCAAATCTTTCCTCTTTATAATATGTATGTCGAAGAACGAGCTAAGAACTACTGTGGCGCCATCTATTAGCTTTTTGTTAAACTTGTAGGAAACGTCAAGCTTGCTTGGGTAAGGTTGACACGACTGGCCCGACTAATTTTGTAATGGCAACATTAATTTTATTTCAAATAGCAACCCTGACTTTAATGTGGCAAGAGTCGATTATGTTGGTAGACCTGTAACACCGATTCTGATTGGTTGAATTTTTGAGCGGGAATCGGTTGGTAGCCTTGATTATGGAACGAGTGGAGGTGACCGCTCACAAAGAGAATATAAACCCTAGCGTTTTACCGCTCGGGAGGCATTATTCGAAAAGTCGTCGTCGTGTAAACTGCTCCAAAGAGCTGCGGCCAGTTCGTGTCAAACTTGCCGCGTTCCCTACTATCAAATCTTTGCGAGTTTCTATTTCATTTCCACCATGGCTAACCTCCTGGATAACGACCCTCCGTTATCAGAAGTGGGATATAACCAGGCCTGCCCACAAGAAAAGACGAAGAATGCTGACGACGAAAAATGGCGTTTACTGTTGGAGCAACAGAACCGCAACTTCTTCACTCTGGTGAGCAGTTTTCGTTTTATTATGATTCTGGTGCAGAGTGCTCACTAGTTAAGGAATCTGTAGCCTGTAAATTTAAGGGGAAGCGTATTGACGAGACAGTGACAATGATAACACTGAATAAATCTGTATACTGTTAACATGTTGAACAAACCTGGTTTTTGATCATTTTGAAAAGATTTGAGATTATTTTGTTGGTGTTTTGCACGGCTCGAAGTAACCGGATAGAGGTTGCTTGTTGATGTAACCGGATAGAGGTTTCGAGATGTAGTGACCGGATGGAGGTTGCTATTGTGTGATATGGGACCGGATGGAGGTCGCCATTGTTGTGATCGTAACCGGATGGAGGTTACGTGTTGTGTTAAGACCGGATAGAGGTCGTTTGTGTAGAAGCTTATAACTGGATGGAGGTTATAAGTGTTGTGATGATGACCGGATGGAGGTCAGAGATTGAGCATTGCAAAATTTTATTGAGAATTCTGTTATTTTGTTTTATTGAGTGAGGTGTTGTTCAACATGATAGCTTTTGTTGTTTTTTTTTGTAATTGAAAGATCCTATTTAAAAAAATGGAAGTTTCTTTAAATTTGAAAACAGTTTATAATGATGTCTATTAAAATCTGTAATGGTTTTGATAAGACCGCCTTTTATTTCCTACTAAGGCCAGGAATGGCCGAACGATGAGAATGTATACTGTTCAGAATTTTCTTTCTTTCCAGGTACCTCACACAGGGACGTGTGAGTTGTCATGATGGCCGTGTCGAAGAACGAGCTAAGAACTACTGTGGCGCCATCTATTAGCTTTTTGTTAAACTTGTAGGAAACGTCAAGCTTGCTTGGGTAAGGTTGACACGACTGGCCCGACTAATTTTGTAATGGCAACATTAATTTTATTTCAAATAGCAACCCTGACTTTAATGTGGCAAGAGTCGATTATGTTGGTAGACCTGTAACACCGATTCTGATTGGTTGAATTTTTGAGCGGGAATCGGTTGGTAGCCTTGATTATGGAACGAGTGGAGGTGACCGCTCACAAAGAGAATATAAACCCTAGCGTTTTACCGCTCGGGAGGCATTATTCGAAAAGTCGTCGTCGTGTAAACTGCTCCAAAGAGCTGCGGCCAGTTCGTGTCAAACTTGCCGCGTTCCCTACTATCAAATCTTTGCGAGTTTCTATTTCATTTCCACCATGGCTAACCTCCTGGATAACGACCCTCCGTTATGTATATATAGAAAATACAGAAGATAGATATAGATAGATAAAATTAAATGTTATTTTATTCTACTTGTACTCTTACTGGTATGCATATCATATCTTTGTGAGAGTCTGGTGTCCATGCTAAAATAAAATCTTGTACCTATTATGGATTAATTTGTATTTTAAACTAGCTTTCAACCTGCGGCCCCGCCCGCGTGGACTACAGGTTATATCGTGCCCAAATGTGGGATAAAATGTAGCCTATGTCCTTTCCTAGGCTCTTATCTATCTCTGTACCAAATTTCATCAAAATCGGTTCAGTAATTTAGGCGTGAAAGACGGACAGACAGACAGACAGAGTTACTTTTCCCATCTATAATATTATACATAGTAAAATTTAATAAATATTTAGTAAATACAGGGCTTTAGGTATCTCTTTCAACCTCTCGGGTGGTTAATCAGTCCATGAAACTGAACAACTTCCCCAAGGAACATAGGTCAAAATACGAAAAAAAAAATAGATCTCCCTTACAAAATGCGCATAATATGCTGATGAGGTTTGTATGGGAACTCAAAATTTTCATATATTGACCTATTTTCCTTTGAAAGTTGTTCAGTTTCATGGACTGATTAACCACCCGAGAGGTTAAAAGGAAGGAAGTAAGGATAAGGATGTATTTTAATTTAATTAAATGTAAATTGGCCCTTTTATAAACCACAATTCAAGTTTTTCCTCCGCAGTAACAGAAAGCGATGGTAAATAATTAACATTGTTTGGTCGCGTGGTCCGTACTTTGCATTGTAAAGGTCCCTCTCGGAGGCTGTTATTGTAGTAGACCTCTGAAGGGTCGAGGGCTTCGTTTGTGAGCCCTTTGAGGGCAAAGAAATAGAACATTATGTTTTGGACCTTGTATACGAATATTTTACTTTTGTGACGAGGAGCATCACATTGTATCATACCACATGTGTATTGTACGACATACCCTTTTCTTTGAAACGTGTATTTTATTACAAAAAAAGTATTAAAGCTACTTTTTTTACATTTCACTGAAGATTTACAAGCTGTTTCTTTTCCTTTGTCACTCTTTTGCACGTATTTTCTTTCAGGGTAGACAGAGCCCACACAAAAGCGCGCTCTTTTGAGCCCGTTCGCTATATCTATAGTATGAGTTATGTTAAAACTAAAGGCACAAAAAGGTATTTCTGATTTTAAGAAAATTGTATGAATCTGAATCTGCTGGGGAATGGAATGGCTTGCCTGCGTCTGTATTTCCGAGTTCATATAACCCGAGTCTCTTTAAAGTTCGAGTGAATAGTCTTCTTCTGGGTGAGCTCGCTACATCCTCGACCACATCTGGGTAAGGCTCACGAGCGTTTTGTCCGCCCGTTCCAGTGTGTTATGAATATTGATGCATACTAACGACGGCCGTTTCTACTAATAATCAGGATGAAGACTTCACTTGGAAGAGAAACTACTTGCATCAATGCTTATGCATCAATATTCATAACACACTGGAACGAGCGGGCAAAACGTTCGTGAGCCTTAACCCGCATTTATGCCCATGAGTAAACTAGTGTTTCAAGCTCTTTCTGATTAACTAAATTTTATATAGCCTCGTAAAGGGTAATTTTAAATTACATACTTTCAAACTAGTATGCAGCTTTCAATTAATGCTAGGTGCAAAGAGGATTAAGTGTGTTACATTTTTAATTTTAATCTATCTAACTTATAAAAATCAGCCTACATATATAATCTAAAAATAAAAGGACGGTCTACGCTCTCGAGCATGCACCTTCACACGCACAAAGGAGAGTGCAATTTAAATCGTTTTTCACGCATCGGCACCTGGAACACCTCTCCTTGCACTTGCATGACACAAGTTCTTTGCAGCTCAAGCTAGCATCCGGAATTGTTTTCCAGACTGGTGTGTAGGCAGGACCGTTGTCTTTTTGTTGCAAACCCCAGCGTTCTTTGGAATCGGTAAAAAAACGTCGTGGAAAACATAGGCATCATCGAGAGAAGTCGATGTCGCATTTCATGCATATTTTTGTGAGGCTGTACCTTGCCAAGATAATGCCATCTTTGTACTTATAGAAACAGTTGTTGTGCACATGTATTATCCTGCAAGTGAAACTAACGATATAAATGTAGCAAGAAGGATTCTTTTCACAAAGAAAAATAAAGCTATCGAAAATATCCCACCAACGCGAGATGCACTGATTTAACATATCAAGAGGCCAATTCTTCAAACAAAAACTTGGACTAGTTGCCTCTTGGACAACCCACAGCATTTAGATCCGTGCAACTGGGGTTGGCAAAAAGAAGACAACGGTCCTGCCTACACACCAGTCTGGAAAACAATTCCAGATGCTAGCTTGAGCTGCAAAGAACTTAGTGTCATGCAAGTGCAAGGAGAGGTGTTCCAGGTGCCGATGCGTGAAAAACGATTTAAATTGAAGGTGCATGCTCGAGAGCGTAGACCGTCCTTTTATTTTTAGATTATATATGAAAGCTGATTTTTATAAGTTAGATTAAAATTAAAAATGTAACACACTTAATCCTCTTTGCACCTAGCGGTAATTGAAAGCTGCACACTAGTTTGAAAGTATGTAATTTAAAATTACCCTTTACGAGGCTATATAAAATTTAGTTCATCAGAAAGAGCTTGAAACACTAGTTTACTCATGGGCATAAATGTGGGTTAAGGCTCACGAACGTTTTGCCCGCCCGTTCCAGTGTGTTATGAATATTGATGCATAAGCATTGATGCAAGTAGTTTATCTTCCAAGTGAAGTCTTCATCCTGATTATTAGTAGAAACGGCCATCGTTAGTATGCATCAATATTCATAACACACTGGAACGGGCGGACAAAACGCTCGTGAGCCTTACCCATCTTTGTCCTGAGCTAGATTGTGGTCAAGAGCGAACCCTTTATTAATAAAAAAAAGTCTAAGATATAATATTTTGAAGTCAACCAAAATAAGAAAATAAAAGAAATTACTCAACAAATAAACAAAAAAAATAATTCAAATCAGGGCTTTAGGTATCTCTCTTTCAACCTCTTGGGTGGTTAATCAGTCCATAAAACTGAACAACTTCTCCAAGGAACATAGGTCAAAATACGAAAAAATAAAATTGATCTCCCATACAAAATGCGCTATATGCCGATGAAGTTTGTATGGGATGGGAACTCAAAATTTTTTTTTCTTATTTTGACCTATATTCCTTGATGAAGTTATCCAGTTTCATGTAGGTTGAAAGAGAAATACTTTAAGCCCTGTATATCAAAATAAAGAGTTCATATTTATGTTGTGACATAGTGGAAAAGGGTAACACTCAGCTGAAGCCAAGACCCAAGGCTTGCAAGTTATAAACCTTGTCCTATAGTTATTAAATACTAGACACATGCAAATTATGCTAAAATTATCGCATACAAAACACTTATGTAGTGCAGATGGCAATTTGAGGCTATATATATATGTAGAAATTATGTCTTGTATGACATTATGATAGGGTTCCCAACTATACTGTTAAAAACAGTATTATACTTTTTTGGACTACAATTTACTTTTTGCTGTTAAATAAAAATAAAGTATACAAAAATACTGTTTTCAAAATCACCGGTGTCTGTAGAAAAGAAGTTACTTAAAGGTAAATAGTTATGCTGTCATGTGGAGGGTGTAGAGCCACTAATATATTTTTTTTTAAAGTTAAAGAAATAAAATTCAGTGCATTTTTAAAAAACACTCTTTGGTTTACCTTCTCCCACCTTAGTATTACTTTATTTCATTTAATGAAAGTTGGCAACCCTATGAGTACGCTAGGGGTACTAGGTTAATGGTAAATACACCGCATTAGATAAAGTTCAGTAAGTTCAGCCTTGTGTTTATTAGATTTAAATGAAGAGATACATTATCAGAATCTTTGTAGACTTAGCAAAACATTTTTTTAATTAAGCGGGTCTCAATTGAAGAGAATAATAAAATATACTGGGTGAAAAAGAACCTCCTAGCTATATTCAAAATCCTAAACCAGTATCACACAAAGAACACATTTATGAAAAAATAAATTAAAGAAAATATTTTTTCAATGGGAAAAGTTCATTTTTTGCCTAAACGTAGACATTACTCCTACGCCAGGCACGCGAGGGGTGCGGGTAGCGCTCGGGGGGTGCACCCGAGTGGTGACTACGTTTAGGAAAAAAAAAAATCCCCCCCAAAATAAAAATAACAAAAAAAAGTGTTCAGTAAGTGATACCACACACTGTATTCTGATACGAGCAATAAGGTCGCCTTTTTGTACATTTCTGTTTTCTGTCCTTGTCTGTTATTGTAATGTTTTTGTGTCATCTATGGTGTGCAATAAAGTATATGTCTGTCTGTCTGTCTGTTTAAGTGTGAGTACGACTCTCCCAGGTCCTTCAAGGGTCCTGGAGTTTACTGTTATTACATTACTAGCTGATGCTCGCAACTTCGTTTGCATGTTTATTTTTTTATAGAACAGAGTACACTACATTGACGGAACTTATACATGGAATTTCATTTTTTTTGAAGTACCATTTAGTTCATATTTTCGTAGATTTCTAATTTTTTTTATATTTGAAAACTTAGCCATACTATATTACATACTATGTATACAAGGTGTTTCAAAAAAACCCAAAAAAAAGAAATTCCAAAATTTAATTTTAAAAGTGAAATAGTCGCATCTCTAGTAATCAGTTGCACGGTTTGACATCTTTCAAAATAAAGATTCATATAATTAATATGACATACTTGTCATATTTGTAATAGAGCTGTGCAATAAGCTAAATTTTAATTAATTTTGAATTTTTATTTTTTTTTGTTTTTTTTGAAACATCTTGTATAAGTACATAAGACAAGATAAAACATAGTTGTTTCATGCATATACATACATACGCTCACTCCTGTAATCTCTGTTAGGGTAGGCAGAGCATCAGTGGTTAAAAAACCACTTGATGCCACGTTTGACACAAATTAGGCTTATTAGATGAAATATGATGTAAGTGGTGAGAGGTTGTCAGCCTTACGCCCACAACACAGTAAAACTTTTACAGTATGCCTGAGAAGAGTTGGCAGCTTGTATATTCTGAGTTTTTCTTTCACTCCCAGTCTAGCGTGGAAGTAAAATTTAATGAGCCTTTTTATAATTCGAAAACGGCACGGCAAAATTGTATTACCATTGCCTCCTATGTAATAGAAGCTGAGAACACAGGGGGCAAGGTAATTCAAATTTTGAAGTGCCGTTCGAATTACAAAAAGGCCCAAAAAAAATAATATATTGCCAGTGTTTTAATATTATTTTGAAATTAGAACATTCGTGTGGCAGTGAACTAGAGGGGCGTGCTGATTGGTCGTAAACTTGAGTCTGTTTCGTGAGTGCCGACAATAGGCGTAGTTACCCTACAAATCAAGCAATAACCTGCCGAGTATTGGGCCGTTCGCCCCATTAACCTCTACTGTTGAAATATAGTGATTAGGAGATCAGATATGTATAAGCATTGGGTTTATAACCCCCGAAAAAAAAGAAGGGTGTTATCAGTTTAGGATGTAGGAGTGTATTGGGAGTCTAGTTCGTTAGTATCCACAATAGGCGTAGTTACCCTCCCTATACCTACAAATCAAGCAATGACCTGCTAAGTATTGGGCCGCTTACCCTATTAATATCTATTGTTTAAAAGTGATTAGGAGAGCCTATATTATTTTGAAAGTTTGTATGGATGAAATGGATGTATGGATGTTTGTTACTCTTTCACGCTCAAACGGCTGGACCGATTTTGATAAAATTTGGTATCGAGGTAGCCGATACCCTGAATTAACACAAAGGCTACATAATTTTCCCAAATTCTCACGGGAACGAAGTCTTGGGCGGAAAGCTAGTTCCTAATAAAATAAACTTCCGTCCTTGAATTTTCAAAGCGCCAAACTATAAACTATAAAGCACGGTCGCTATAAAGGAACAATCCATTGCGTGCGCAACATTATTAAATACGCTTTTTAATGCATTTGTCCCACGCAATGTAAGGTTTGTTTTATTTACAGACTGGATGAAATTTAAAATAGAAATATCGGTTATACAAATTAATTGATTTTCTATTGAAATATTTTTTTTTGCATGTTAAACTGTTTATGGACCAGGGCCCCAATTCTGTAACTTCAGTTGTGTGTCGATGGAATGGAGGCCATTTTATCTGTTCAGTTGGCGAAATTGAGAACTATTTGATTTTCATATACTTGCTGACAACCACCATTAAGAATATTAATATGATTGACTTTAAGAGCGACCCTCGGAGTTTGTTACCTATTTTTCTCCTGAGGAAGCCTGCACCTTTGCGAATAGGCGCAAAGTCAAAAGTGGTAATGTAATTTACTATAGGTATTGATATGTTCAAGTAACATTTTGTATGTTCAATGAAATAAAGACTTTTGAGTTTTGGGTTTTTTGAGTTTTGAGACCCCGACCAGCAGCGCCTCCGCCAACCGAACGTAAAGTTGCAAACTCACCAACTGAAAATTCAGTTAGCGGTGGCGAACCAGACAAAACAGCCGTCATGAGATGCATGTGGATAGTTCTCAATTTTGCCACCTGAACGGATAAAATGGCAACCATTCCATCGACACACAACTTGTTACAGTCTTTAACGAGTACAGACAGCAGCACATCAGGACACCCATTTGCACTACGAAAGCCGACGCTATTACGAGCGAGATAATTGCGACGTCAAGGTCATCATGTGTAGCCTGATGTGCTGGTGTGTGTACATCGTAACGGTCTGTTCCAGTACATTGCGCGCTGGGTATTTGCCCGCCCGTATTTGCCTGGTTAGGCTGACGACAGAGCGCCATGTAACGAGTACACACGGAGTAATGAATTGTGCACACGCACATGAGGGCTGGAGTCAGCGCTGACAACAATGTTATCGATAAAATGACAAATATTTTTTATAATACTAGTTTTCCGCCAGGGAATTCGTTCCCGTGGGAATTCGGGAAAATAATGTATCCTATATTCATCACGGATAATGTAGGATTCTAATGATGAAAGTATTTTTCAAATCGGTCCAGTAGTTTCGGAGCCTATTCAATGCAAACAAACAAATCTTTTCTCTTTATAATATTAGTATAGATTGTACCTACCCTCGACAAAAAAGAGGGGTGTTATAAATTGTATGTCTGTAGCTGTGACTATCTGTTTCTGGCATTGTAGCTCCTAAACGAATGGACCAATTTCGATGCGGTTTTTTTCTTTCTGAAAGCTGACGTAATTGAGATGGCTCTTAGCTAAACTTAATCAAATTGGTTTTTGGTTTGTCACCAGGGTTAGCCAAGTTCGCCACATACTTGACTATACCTACACGATAAGAAGAAGATTGGTTTAGCTATTTAGAAGTTATTAGCAATCGAACATCGGAGGTGACACAATTTTTTTTAATTTTAGAGATTTAGTTTGAACCTGGTCACCAACAGGTAAGAAACTTGGGTGGATACTTAAGGCGACTACAGCACCTAAATTACGATTTTATGATGCGTAGATAAGCATGACGCACTGCATTGAATCGAAGAAAAAAAAACTACGGTAATATTCAGGACATAAACTAGATAGGTAAGTTGTTTGCTGAAAACATGATTCAGCACTTTTGGTTCGATAGAAAAAGCTCACAGTCACCTCTAAATACCCAATATTGTGTATCTTTTAAGCTGTAAAAACGACAGTAAAATTCACACAGGAACTTGAATTTGCTATCAAAATGTTCGTGATTGAACACTCTCGATAAGTACTTAACGCATTTTTCGATTTAAGCTGTTACCTTTCCATAAATCTCATTTTTCTAACTTTCGAACATATTTTTACGCACGCACTTTTTCATAGTCCATGTGTGCGTGTGTAAACTTCGTGTATCGACACTGTCCGCATTGCCGGCCCAGGCCTGTTAAGAGGCGGAGATGGCACTATTCAGCCTTTTGCTCAAGAACGATCGGGTGCTGTAGTCGCCTTAAGTGAGGGAACAGATTGTGCAGTATAAGCGACACAAAAATCATAATGATGCATCATTTTCATAACTATCTCTTTTGTTTTGTAATGTTTACTATGTGCAATAAAGTGTTTACATACATGCATACATACATGATTCTTACTAAGTCATTTGTTAAGTTAGGTTAGCCAAGTTCACCACACACTTGACTATACTTACACGATAAGAAGAAGAAGTTGTTAAGCGGTAAATATAAGTACCTGGAAAAAAGAAAAGAAAAAATTAGGCAGGAAATTAGTAAACACTGGAAAAAGGTTTGAACATTAAAGAAAACCTAAAAGAAGATAAACTTTTGATTAAAAATAACACAAATAATTTTAGGGAATGAAAAAATTTCGGCCCAAATGGGGCTTGGCTTAAAGGCATGATAGCTCAGTTGGATAGAGCACCAGGAGATCTAATCCCGGGGTCGTGGGTTCAAGTCCCATTCGCACTGAACATTTTTCTTACCCTAATAGTATATTTGTGAATATCCCTAACGCGGGGAAGCGTTTTAAGAAATATATATTTTTTTTAAAACAAAAATAAAAACTATACATTTAGTTTAAGAAAATGATGTGCATACTTAACCTATTCTGTTGGTTAGGCGACGAAATGGGTTTTCAATTTTCAGTATAATAAATTGGAGAATCACGAAGAGCTTACTAAGAATAAACACAATATGCCAAAACATTTTCTCTGCAAGAAAATAATAAAAAAAAGTTCCCCGCCGCGTCTGTCTGTACGGGTAAATGCGATAAACTCAGAAACTACATAATGAATTTTCAAATCAAATCAAATCAAAATCATTTATTTCAAGCTAAACATTGCATTGCTCATCATTACATTTCACTTCAAAAAAATTCATACGAGAAAGTTTGTATGGATGTGTGTTTGGATGTTTGTTACTCTTTCACGCTCAAACGTCTGGATCAATTTTGATAAAATTTGGTTTGAAGGTAGCTCACACCCTTGAATAATACCTAGGCTACATAATTTTCCCAAATTTCCATGGGAACGAAGTCCTTGGCGGAAAGCTAGTCATATAATAAAATTGAATTCTATTTTGGAGCTGTTCAGCGCCTGAGTTATCGACATCGATAACTTTCAACTCCACAGCACAACACTAAAGAAGAATTTTGCATCAGATTAGGAACTTATAAATTTAATTTATTCAAGTTGTGTGAGTTGGGTACTTATGATTTAAGTCAAGGGTGGAAATTGCTCAATTTCGGAGTTATAGGAATTGTAATTAGTGGTAAATGTATGGTTAATAGCGTGGTAAGAATTTAGTTTCCCTTTTCGCTTCATAGGTTTTTTTAAATGGCACTAAAACTGGGTTTAGCTGCTTAAAAATGTAGTGAAGCTGTATGCTTATTGGCTTTTGTATACTTCTAATAAAACTTGAAGCTTCTCTGGAGCCTAAACTGCCCCGTCCCCCCCAACTTCATTCAACCAGCGGAGAAATTGCCAGCGGGCCACGAACTGCAGTGGGCTGGCCTGGCAAACACTTAACCAGCTTCGGACAGGTGTTGGTCGCTGCAGGTCCAACCTAGTCAAGTGGGGCTACTCCACGGAGTCGGAGTGTGACTGCGGCGCACCATCGCAGGACATGGCCCATCTATTGGCCTGTCCTCTATGCCCTACCAACTGCACTAGGGAGGATTAAGACAATGGAGGTAACAGACGCTGCCCTTTCTTTGGTTGCTTTTTGGACCAGTAAAATATAATTATAATATACTACGATATTTATATATACCTACACTACAATATATATTTACGAACGTTATCCATTTATTTGTGGCCATTGACACGAAGAAGAAGAATAAGACTTGATAGAGGAAAGGAGTATTGCTTTTACGAGTATAAAAGAGTATAGATCCCGTCACGTAAAAAGGCCGCTGGCGATGTACCTGCTCAGTGCGCGATTTATCGGCGTAATTGGTGTTATGAAGGCGAAGGGGACGAGATGGGGGAACGCCCCGCCACTATACCTGTGCGCGCGCGCTGTTGGTACAAAATAATAGCCTAGTCCTAGTACTTTCGGCGCGACTGCACCCATGCGCAAACTCATCCCCTTCACGATAGCTCAGCGGTCTTTTTATAGTGTAGTGATTTCTTCTTCAGGAAATCACTTCTTTAGTAGTGATTTCATCACTATAAAAGTGATGACTATCTTCTTTAGGTCATCACTTTTTATAGTGATGACCTAAAGAAGATAGCGGGTAGTGGGTGGATGCAAAAAGCGGAGGATAATTTTTGTAGGTCTCAAAATCGGTTCAGTAGTTTAGGCGTGAAAGCTTAACAGACAGACAAACAGAATTACTTTCGCATTTATAATATTAGGTAGGGATCTAAGCATTTATATACTAAGTAGGGACAGCGGAGCCTTAGCAATAGGGTCCCGTTTTACCCTTTGGTTACGGAACCCTAAAAAAGATCCATTTAGAGAAAAAGTTATGACCTTAGAGAGAGCTTGTAGGCTCGTGCAAAAAATAGGATTACGTGTTCATTACGCTTTGTTGACTTAACTTTCATTAACTCGTCGCAATTTGGTCTCAATTAGATTTTGAGCTTTGAACTACGTAGTTTCTAATCTCTTTCAGTAACTTAAAGATGAGTTTCTTTTATTTGATTCTCAGTGTAACAAGATTAACCCGTCGCGTGCTTGTTTACGCCGCGTGCGGTACAAATCTCGTACTTGTGTTCAAAAAGCACGCGAAGGTTTAATACAAGAAATATTTTATTCATTAAGTTCTTCAACAGAAAAGTACAGGAAAAGTATAAGTAAGAATGATTGGATACTTAAATAGTTGGTGCCGGCAAAGTTCGACTTTCGTGTAAAAGGGACTTCGTCCTCATAGAAAAGAGAAAATTTAGTTTTTGTAGCTTTATTTCTATGTTCGTCTTAATGAATGTTCAATAGACAAACAGAACAAAGCAATTATTTATATTACAAAAGAAAAATAGATCTTTTAAATGGGTTCACATCAACTTGGGTTCACATCAACTATCAGAGTGTACTTGTATTTAATATACAGTCGTACATACATCAACACGGTCTGGGGATATTACACGATTTTTCATACAAAAGAGGTCTGTTTGAGAAGCTATAAAAGCATACTCCGGATACATGGAAGGCTATAATTTTCAGACGAGCAAGTGCTAAACTTGAGTTTTCAGTTCTAGCGAATAAATTTTGTTTTACTTGAAATTTGTGAAACGGTGATGGAAACGAAAATAAAAATGCACTTTTTACCTGCTTTTTGTATGAAAATAGTCGAATTTATGCATTTTTTTCATTTTTGTCATGTTTTCGCAAATTTCAAGTAAAACGAAATTTATTGATTAGAATTGAAAATTCAGGTTTGGCATCTGCTCGTCTGAAAATTATAGCGCTCCATGTATCTTGTAGCTTCTGAAACAGACCTCTTTTGTTTGAAAAATCGTGCAATATCCCCCTAGACCGTGTTGATGTGTATATGTGAAAGTTTGTGAGGATGGATGAATGGATGGATGTTTGTTACTGCTCCACGCAAAAACTAATGGATGGGTTTGAAAAAATTTCGCAGTAATACAGCTTAGATATCAAATTAACACATAGACTCTATAACTTTCGCAAATTCCCACGGGAACGATTCCCGAGTGGAAAGTTAGTACCAAATAAATAGCCTACGTAAAGCTTTCTTATTACCCCAAACAAACCTTGAAGATTTAACGACGTCCAATAGACTATATCAAAATTGATGTATCAGTTGTTATCGAGGACGACGGCTGTAATAGGACGCGAGCCGGCCAGTTGATGGAAAGTATAAGCTTATGATTTATGGGGTACTGGAGTTATGGCCTGTTACACTCTTTGTTGTCCAAACCCTTTCAATTAATTAGATCTTGATGCTAGGGTTATATACCCGGGCCCCGATTCTATAACTTGTGTGTCCATTGGATAGTTCTTATTTGTATTTGGATAGTTCGCAATTTCGCCACCTGAACAGGGCCCCGATTCTGTAACTTCTGTTGTATGTCGATGGAATGGAGGCAATCTTATCTGTTCAGGTGGCGAAATTGAGAAATATTTCATTTTCATATACTTGCTGACAACCACCCCAACCAGCAGCGCCACCGCCAGCCGAACGTAAAGTTGTAAACTACCTAGCAACATGTAGCAACTAAAAATTCAGTTGGCGGTGGCGCCACCGGTCACAGCAGCCGTCATTAGATGTATGAAATTTGGATAGTTCTCAATTGCGCCACATGAATGCATAAAATGGCGATCAGTCCATCGAGACACAACTTCAGTTACAGAATCGAGCCCTGATTGAGAGAAAGGTGCTAATCCACGCAGGATTCTGTCAACTGTAAACTCTTCCCAGAAATACTGTAGAAGCTAGTATCCATTTTGTTGTATCATTTTGTATTTAGCATTTTGTAGGGGAGATCAAAATTTCAGTTTCATGGAGTGATTAACCACTCGAGAGGTTTAAAGAGAGATACCTAAAGCCCTGTATATATATTTGTAGTCAAGTTCGCCACAAACTTGACTATATCTGCACGATAAGAAGAATAGCCCAGCATTCAGCATTTAATAATATAACACAAAACTCTCAAGCATTTGAGAGTTTTGTGTTATATTATTAACTTTTAACCGTGTGGTGATCGGTTGAGAATAACACCACCCCATCTCTTTCCGTGGGTGTCGTAAGAGGCTACTAAGGAAACATAAATGAGACATGCCTCCTAGTAATCCATCCCAGGCAACGACACTTCATTTTTTTCTGAATCTGAGGTGTCGTCCTATGGTCTCATGCGGTGTGGTAGGCTCTGTAAAGGGCCGTCTGGTTCGCGACCACCCTCCTACCGAAGTCCGACGCCAAACTGCTTGCTGTGTTCCGTCGGTGCGTGGGAGTACCAGTGCCTTTATAGGCATTTTCTGGGTTAACTCGCTCCATCGTCGACCTCATCTTTGACCTTATGGTCAAGATTGAGGTCAAGAGTTAACCCATCTTATAATAAAAAATAAAATAAAAAAGCATTTAATAAACTCCTTGCTCCCTACCCTCAGATCCCTTTTCTTCAAACTCGGCTAAGTTATCCCGTACTTGTTCTATATTTAGCCGACTACAAAAGAAGGGATTACTTGTACGTGTGCACTATGCTCTACTATGTTCCTTTAGATCCAAGAGAAATTACTTTTGGTGAAATTACTCGGTTCAGTGACTCCGGTAGCTTCGTTATACAAGATAGTATTTACCGCGCTGGGTTAGCACTATGTTTTAAAACAATAATTCTCAATTTGACTGATTTGTTTTGTGTATTTTAGTTATGCGATAAGTTTTTCGAAAGAGTATACTGCTGCGGTAGTTTCATATACACTTTATGGAAATTGATTCAGCTCTTTTTAAAAAATCAACAAAAAAACCACAACACAATACATTTTGATTTGTGTTTATCTGCTGATAGGAATTGTTGGGATGAAGGCGGTTGACTGTTACGTTTTTAACGTGAAAATATTATGATTAGACTTTTTTTTCAAAAAATCAGATTTTAATACGAAATTAATAAAAAAAAACCATTTTAGAGATGGAACTCAAATAAACTAGTTAATATTCTCATTAAGTGATGAAATTGAAAGCCGCATTACCACACTAATTGAGTATAATTTTGCACGACCGCTTTTAAACTATAAACCCGGCCATCTATATTGGAGGTAAATCAGATAATCGTTAATTAGTTTGCTTTGAAATACAGTGCTCTGTAGTATATGTATTTGAGAACGTTTTAGAGTTCCGTAGGCTTATATAGGTATACAATGAAGGATGGCTTGATGTTATCATTTTAAAAACAAATAACTTGGAAAAAATACACAAAACACGAAACTTTCAAAAAAGAACCTTTCCCAAGATAGGTAAAAATTCTTTCAAACTTTTTTTTCAGTTTTATTAAGTATGACGATTCATATAAATAACTAATTTGTATCGTATTATCCCTGTCGGGGTAGGCAGAGCATCATGAGTTCTAGAATAACTTGACGCAACATTGTTCGATAACCCTAATCATTGTACAATGATTCTGTGGTTATCAGTTATTTTTTATGGGACTACAAATGTTAAATTGTTATGTGCCTGAAATAAAAATATATTATTTATTATTTACTGTTTATTGTACACAATAGACATATAAAAAGAAACATACAAAAAGAAATACGACACAACAGGCACTGCTTATTTCTAGGAATAAATTTCTTACAGCAGACCCAACAAGAGAGATTGGACGAAGTGAGGCGAGTACGACGTGCACAATAACGTGAAAAAGAAAACAAGACAGAAAATGCAACTTACGATACAATTTAAATTAAAAACAAAACAAACATACAAATTAAACATAAACCAATGAAATAACCTAATAATAAATATCCATAATACATACATACATATATACATATACATAAATACATATCTATACATGTTTATTTATTTTAAATTCACTTTAATCTCAAAGATGGAGGCGTATGTATGGATATTAAGGATGTGCCCGCTAAGGACATAGCCAGATTCGCGGTTGGCATAAGGACTCCAGGATGTACTGTGATAATACAGAAGGGTACTGTTACAATAGATCTGTCAAGGTCGCAGTGACACGGGGGCCTGCGTACACGCTTGATCCCAACCCTTCGAACTCCTATTATAATAATGTGACATTTATATGAATATTTTATTTAATTAATGTAATGTAATGTTGTATATGATTATCTGATTAATTTTATAATTCTTAAATGACATCATTAATTAGGATGATTAAATTAATTAAATGTATATTACCAAAGATTTGCACACCTTATTGTAAAAGGTAGAATACAATGCTACTTAGAATAAGTTTTAAGACCTTGTCAAACATGTATTCTGGCAAATAAAGTTTATTATCATTATCATTATCATTATCCTTAAATAATAATAATAAATGTATAATCATTTGGTGTTCGGAACCTATGAACAGATCAGCTCTACTCATACTAACCCAGCAGCAGTTTAACACGTGTGTGTGTGTGTGTGTGTGTGATACTATTTGTGTGTGAGTAAATTAATCGCCGTGTTGCATAAGAGAGTGCAATTCCTGAGCACTTGAGCTTCCTTTGGTGAATGTAAACTAGCTTTTAGCCTAGTTCAGCGCTAAATTACGAGCTAAGAGCACTTGGTATAACTGAATGCTGTACATTACATAAAGTATATAAGTATTAAGTTATAAAAAACTTAAATAAAAAAAGAAAATATCGATGCTGGATTAGGAGTGGAAGAAAAACTAAAATGTGCCCGCAGCCAACTCTTCCTAGACATACTATGGAAACCACCAAGTACGGAAAAGGCTAATAACCTATCTCCCTCGATAGAAAAAGAGGATGTTATAAATTTAACGTGTGTAGGTCTGTGTGTCTGTCTGTGGCATCATAGTTTCTAAACGAATAGACCGATTTAAATGCAGTTTTTTTGTTTGAAAGCTCACGTAATCGAGATGTTTCTTAGTAGTATTTGTTCAAAATAGATGTCAGTGGTTATACAAATGTATTTTTTTAAGAGTCATAAAAAAACAAATGGAATAATTATAATGCAATTCTCACTCACATTACTGGAAAGCTGTTTTGATCACTTGGCTTGGGATGGAATATTGTACCGCCACGCTCAATAATATAATATAAGTAGTTAACTTTCGATCTAAGTTCTCATTAAGCGACAATTATATTTTAGAATTTTTAAAACGCTTACCCGCGTGAGGAATATTCACAAATAATTTTTAGGGAAAAAAAAATATTCGGCGCGAATGGGACTTGAACCCACGACCCCAGGATCAGATCTCCTGGTGCTCTAACCAACTGAGCTATTGTGCCTTCAAGTCAAGCGGCGAAATTTCTCATTCCTTACAATTTAAGCGACAATTGTTATTTTCTTTTGAGAAATAAAATATTCTTTAACCCTATAACGGAATAATCCGTTGTAATATTCTCTCTCTCTCACACACACACACACACACACACACTTACGCCTATTATCCCTATCGCGGTAGGCAGAGTACCATATGGTTCTGGGGCCACATGAAGTCACAGTTGACATATATTCTGAGGGTCATAAGATAGCACATGAAACTATAAATTGAACCAGTGCAAATTTTTCCCACATTCGGAATATAAATAAACCAGATTCCAGGAACGCGACTTTAATTATGGAAACTTATTTGAAAAAATACAGGGGAATTCCCAACAAGTAAGGGAAATCAGTGTTGCCAGCCTGATAATCAGTCTGGCATTAGTCGCTGAGCCCAGGCCTTTTTCCTCACTGCGGCAGACATATGCAAGCATAAACTTGTATAATAAGATAAGAATATTTTGAACTTTTTTTTATTTTAAATGTATGTGTGTGCTGTTCTGAAGAAATAAACGTATTATACAATATAATACAATATACTTTATTGCACAATTTGAAAAGAAATACAATGATGAGACAATTACAAGTAACTTTACAAAAGGTACAATAAGTAAGATGTTTGAGCAAATTAAAGATGTTTGATTATTAAGTATCAAACATCTTTAATTTGTTCAGTTTCGTATTTGGTTTTTTAAATATTATTATGGAGTTGATTGTATTATTACAAATCTGGATTACGATAAATACGGATCAAACAATTCAAATAGTTTAGTTGGGGCCTAGTTTATTTTTCACCCCAGGGCCTTTGGCCTTTGCTACGCCACTGATGAGTATAGTGGTAATAGGTTGATACAGGAAAATCCTCGCATCTCCCTTACTGGTTTCTAAACTGTGTTTTTTATTCTCAGAGACTAAATTGACATATGCAAATGTCAAATTTACAAATAATGTTACCATTTTTTTCAATAGTGTTGTACCTAAGTTGTCGATTTTTGAATCGCAACTTAAAAATACGTAAAAATAATAATTTTGTCTTTATTAGATGATTAGCTTTTTAGTTTTCTATGATATTAACATTTTAAAAATTATTATCAACATGAATTTATAAAAAAACTGTCGAAATGCCCGGCCGGCATTTATTTTATCGAAATAGCGGTGCATGAGCATAATAAATACTACTTATATCGATTAGAAACATTACGTTAAATTTAAAGTAAGTATTTCCTCCCTTCTTATAAGTAATATAAAACCGGCACTTAATTATGATAACATCGGTTACCGTTAGTAGCACATCACTATTTAAGATTTGCAAAAAACTGGCAACCCAGGTTATGTCAACTTAGTCTCTGAGAATAAAAAACACAGTTTACAGTATCCCTAGGAAAACATGTTCCTTTTTGTAATTCGAACGGCACGGCAGGGCATGACAGAAATTGAATTACCCTTGCCTTAAACGGGGTGTAAGGACGCTAAGCAAATACTTAAACGGTGGAAGCTACCCATAACTATCATCAACTATAAGTAATTATTTTTTCCCGGAAACGGAGTTTTCATTATTTACCTAGTTTGGCGCTACGCAACGTATCGCGAAACCGCGCCGCGCTGCTATCAGAGTGCGATATACATTGCTGATTTCAGTGTTTTACGTTGTTATGTTATGATTGTTTTTTATTGCTAAATGGAGTGTATTCGATCAAACAATAAAAAATGTAAGCAGAAAATATTAAAAAACATGAAAAAAAAAGAAAATTTTCCGTAGAAAAACTCTACTGGAAAATCATTCAGAATGATTGTCCGAGTCCAGGGTTTCAGTTTTTGCTAAGCTGTCTTTTACACCCTGTATGTTCCTAGCTTCTAGTATCACTAGTGCATAAGAGGCAATGGTAATACAATTTTGCCGTGCCTTTTTCGTATTATAAAAAAGCCTATTGGCAGCTGACACATTATAAGTTTTTCTTTAACTTCCAGTCCAGCATGGTAGTAATATTATCGATGCGTGGAAAGTTATGGGTGAATCAACCGCCTTATAGTGTCATGCATGACGTGGTTTGTTTAAAGACTCTCGTTTAGTTTGCTCGGCGATAATTGTTAGGCGCACGTCATGGAAACTCCCTTCTATGGTTTATTTTGTAATTTCTATTAGAGGGTTCTATTGCGCATCAGGTTAACCTATTTTCATTGCAAAATAGTTATCAATTCATTTTATAAAAAAATAAAAATCACGCCTGTAATCCCATACAGGGTAGGCAGATCATCAGTGGTTCAAAACCACTAGATGCCACGTTTGACATAAATTCTAAGGGTTATTAGATGAAACATGATGTATAGTGGTGAGAGGTTGTCAACCTTTCGCCCACA
This sequence comes from Aproaerema taeniolella, assembly GCA_949987775.1. Taxonomy (NCBI): domain Eukaryota; kingdom Metazoa; phylum Arthropoda; class Insecta; order Lepidoptera; family Gelechiidae; genus Aproaerema; species Aproaerema taeniolella. Next base: position 16,002,586 of record OX465263.1, on the reverse strand, counting down.
ATACAGTAAAAACCTCGCGTCTCTATTACTGTCTTTTACAGTATGCCTGGGAAAAGCTGGCAGCTGGTACATTCTAAGTTTTTCTTTCACTCCCAGTCCAGCGTGGAAGCGGAATCTAAATATATAAAAGGAGATACTGACTGACTGACATATCAACGCACAGCCTAAACGGCTAAACGTAGGCACATTAAATTAGGAAAGGACGTAGCTTAGGTACCGTAGAGGTGCACTAAGAAAGGAATTCCCGAAATTCCCACGGGAACGGGAATTAGCGGGAAAATTCTTTTGTATGAAAAATCTAAACCGCTTAAGTTAGATGCTTCAAATTTGGCATGCAGGTACCTCAGTAAACTTAAAGCTTAGTTGCAACAGGATATTGCCAAATTCCCACGGGAACGGGAGGTAGCGGGAAAAAACTTTTGTAATCTGTTCAAAAGAAAAAATTAACACGCAAACGAAGTTGCGGGCATCAGCTAGTTAATTTTTATTTCTTAAAATAACTTACGGCACATGTGATTTTTGGCTTCATAACGTACGAGTCCCAGCCATAATTATGGTGTTATTTCCGAGCACTCCTAACTAATCGTTTTGTCGTAACAGTACAGAGTGCACGCATGTGGTAACCTGATGTGCAACCCTCTTTATATAACTTGAGCTCATAACCATGATGACTTGTTTTAGAGAATAACACCATCCCATCTTTTTCCGTGGATGTCGTAAGAGGCGACTAAGGAAACACAAATGAGACCTGCCTCCTAGTAATCCATCCCAGGGGCAACGACACTTCATTTTTTTCTGAATCTGAGGTGTCGTCCTATGGTCTCATGCGGTGTGGTAGGCTCTGTAAAGGGCCGTCTGGTTCGCGACCACCCTCCTACCGAAGTCCGACGACAAACAGCTTGCTGTATTCTGTCGGTGCGTGGGAGTACAAGTGCATTTATAGGCATTTTCTGGGTTAACTCACTCCATCGTCGACCTCATCTTTGACCTTCATGGTCAAGATTGAGATCAAGAGTTAACCCATCTTAGAATTTAAAAAAAGACAGCTGGAACATTGGCAGCTGGAACATTTAAAATTTTTCTTGCCAGTTCAAAAACTAAATCAACAAAAAAATCCATTTAAATATCAAACCAGCTCACAAAGTGTCACGAGAAAATTAACCTTTAGAGGCTCGATCAAAAATAAAATCTTCATTTTTGAAGTCGTTTTTTAAACAAACACCCACTCATCTTGTTAGTAAAAGTAAAGACGTTAGTGCTAATTAGCAGCGATCTTACCATACACTCATGCTAATATTCCCTGCCCGGGTAGGCGGAGCATCAAGCTATATTAAAAAATAATTTTCGTCAAGCATTTCACATTTTTTTCCATTTCCCGAATTAATTTACAACTAAAATATAATAATTCCGATGGCACGTCATGTTAAAAAATAAAACAAATTGTTTCGCGAGCAATTTGTAAGGAAAATTTCAATTCAATTTCCCTCCACTTCTGAGTGATATTACGAGTGGTTTTAGAATGGAACTCTACATCAAAGGTGTTCGAATGAATCGAATCTCGAACGGTGAAAGAATATCGCTGTGTTAATAACTGAACCTTTGATATCTGAGAGTATTCATTAGGAAAAGAAAAACTAATGATAAATACACATACTTATTGTGTATTATTAGATCAAAAACATTTAAAAAAATTATAATCCTCGACATTTTGGGCCTTACCACGAAAACACAGATACACTAGTCAAACAAGTCAAACTTATTACACCCCTCTTTTTCCCAAAAAAATAAAATAAAAATAAGATAAATGAGACACCTTCTTGTGTGAAGAATTCGGCTCCTCTCGCTTAAGCATCCGACCAGCTCAATATTATTGTACACTACATCATGAACATTTGTTTTTGTTTAATGTTATGTTTTTTTTTTGGTGTGCAATAAAGAGTATTGTATTGTATTAACTTACACGCGCGACGTAATTACATCCACGCTGGACTGGAAGTGAAAGAAAAACTTAGAATGTGTCAGCTGCCAACTCTTCCCAGGCAATCTGTAAAAGTCAGTAATAGGGACGCGAGGGTTTTGCTGTATTGTGGGCGAAAGGCTGACCACCTCTCACCACTATACATCATGTTCCATCTAATAACCATTTATGTCAAACGTCGCATCAAGTGGTTCTGAACCACGATGCTCTGCCTACCCCGTATGGGATTACAGGCGTGAGCGTATGTAATGTAATGTAAAATTATTTGTTGATAATATTTCAAGTCTACTTTCGTCGTCTCGCCTGTGGTTGTCAGCTGACTGAAAATGACAGCCTCCGTGGCAGGATGACAAATTGCCAGGCTGCTAAGTATCTACTACAAACTAAGTTTATTCTTAAGGCGACTACATAACCTAAATTACGATTTTATGATGCGTAGATAAGCATGACGCACTGCGTTAAATTGAAAAAAAAAATACTACGGTAATATTCAGGACATAAACTAGATAAGTAGTTAGCTGAAAACATGATTCAGCACTTTTGGTTCGATAGAAAAAGCTCACAAAGTCACCTCTAAATACCAATATTGTGTATCTTTTAAGCTGTAAAAAACGCACACAGGAACTTGAATTTGCTATCAAAATGTTCGTGATTGAACACTCTCGATAAGTAGTTAACGCATTTTTCGATTTAAGCTGTTACCTTTCCATAAATCTCATTTTTCTAACTTTCGAACATGTTTTTACGCACGCACGCTTTCATAGTCCGTAAACTTCGTGTATCGACACTGTTCGCACTGCCGGCCCAGGTCTGTTGAGAGACGGAGATGGCACTATTCCTATGTGTGCTGCCTTTATCGGGTGTTGTTGTCGCCTTAAGTTTGTCTCTTAGTTGTTCGAATTCAATAAATACAGCTAAGATGGCACAGTCTAAATTACAGACAGCAGCACGTCAGGTTACCCAATTGCACTACGAAAGCCGACGCTATTACGAGCGAGATAAAGGCGACGTCAAGGTCAACATGTATATCCTGATGTGCTGCCGTGTGTACAGTCCAGAGCAGGTCCTTTCTCTCACTGTTAAAATAATAAAGATGACTGCTAGGTATGTAAGTATAGATCAGAGTCTGAGTCGCGTTCCTAAGATCTGACAAAAAACTATTGCTTTTTACATACTGTTTAATTATCACATAAACCTCCTTCATTTTTAATGAGGGAGGTTTGTGCCCTTATCTGGGCTGACGACTTTGCTTATCAGCCTTTTGCCTACAGTACAGCCTGAGAAGAGATGGCAGTTGGCACATAATAAAGTTTCCACTGCAGGGGAAATTTATGTGCAACGTAAATAAGAATAATTTTCCACGTTAAAAAAACGTATGAGTCACCGACTTCAATCCCAACAACAGTTCGAACAAAGTAGATAACTAGTATTTTTTGCAGACTACAATGCCTATTAGCAGATAACCACAAACGAAAATGTCACTCATTTATTTAGATGATGTTCTGGTTTGTAGTATTTTTTGTTTATGATGATTTTTTTAAAAGCGCAGAATCATTTTCGATAAAATGTATATGAAACCACTTCTGGAGTATACTCTTTCTAACAAAAAAAGAGTTTTAGAAATCGGGCCATAATTGGCGGAGAAATCGGTGAACATACATTAAAAAAAATACATACTGTCGAACATAGAACCTCCTCCTTTTTTGAAGTCGGTTAAAAACTACATGAAATTGAAGGCGAAAACTAATACAACCATTGAAGAGCTTTATTCAAAGACTGAACAACGATTAGCAAAAGTTATTAGGGCATGACAATTGGATGAAGTCTTAGCAAAACGCACAGACTGGGTAGTCTGGACCAGTTCCCTAAATTTCATAAAAATGTAATTTGTAATATTATTGTTATCTTAAATCTAAAGAAACTTCATAATTAATCATTTGTTTGAAAAAAAAAGTTGTATATTTATTTATACAGGATGTAAATCTGCAAGGTTGCCATTTTCAATGATGGAATAGTATGGCATGGTACCAACTTAATTCGATAATACCGAAAACGGAACATTTAACTATAAACGAAAAAAAACAAGACTTTGTTTTGAGCTTTAGAGAATAACCCGCCTAGGCTGAAATAAAAAATTTAGTGCACTGAGAATACCCCAACATTATCGCATCTGTGCCATGTTATTTTAGTGATGTGCATAAGGTTTCGATGAATTAATAATGTGCACGCGAGTTGTTGACCAAAATTTTTTTTCAAAATTTTAGGTTTTTATATTATTACTAGCTTTCCGCCCGCGGCTCCGCCCGCGTGGACTACAGGTTATATCGTGCCCAACTGTGGGATAAAATGTAGCCTATGTCCTTTCCCAGGCTCTAATCTATCTCTGTACCAAAATTCATCAAAATCGGTTCAGCGGTTTAGGCGTGAAAAGGTAACAGACAGACAGACAGACAGACAGAGTTACTTTCGCATTTATAATATTAATAGTAGGGATATTGATTTCAACTCTATATCAGCTGTATATTTGCTCCTGTGAATATGGCAACCTTGCAGATTTACAGTTTGTATTAAAAATACGTGCGAATTAGACTGGTAGGTAATTTGCACATCTGATTACCCACTGAGCAAGGCTGGTCATGTCCGTATGCCCAGCAGCACCCGTCCTCTGATTCGATTGTTATAGCGGTATTACCCACTGAGCAAGGCTGGTCATGTCCGTATGCCCAGCAGCACCCGTCCTCTGATTCGATTGTTATAGCGGTATTACCCACTGAGCAAGGCTGGTCATGACCGTATGCCCAGCAGCACCCGTCCTCTGATTCGATTGGTATAGCGGTATTACCCACTGAGCAAGGCTGGTCATGTCCGTATACCCAGCAACACCCGTCCTCTGATTCGATTGGTATAGCTGCTAGACGGTCTAGTTGCTAGATAGCAAATCTAATAAAACAAATAATCATAGAATTAATTGATGCTGCAATCAAAAGATATTTAGAACGTAGACTCTTAAATTGAGTTAGTCAGAACTGGTATCTTAATAGCACAACCAAAAATATTCTCCATACATATTTTCTCATTTTTAAAAATAATTTTCTTTCATTGGTCATTGGTCAAAACTCGACAGGGCAAAACATTTGACCCTTTATGTACAATAAAATTGTACATATAGAACGTTTTCTATTGCTTGAAGTTTATCTATAGGCCAGTAGTTATTTGTGTATTTCTCAGAACAATAGCAGAACCCCATTTGTTTGAGTTGGTTAATCGATTTAAGTCGAGTTTTGGCCAAAATTTGAGAACAAAGACAATGCTATCACAGCTTTTGTATTATTTTGTGAAGCCATTAAGTACTTGTAAAAACAGAAAACACGACCTAAGAGAGATTTTACACTTCAGAGTTTTTTACTTGCCACTAATAATATTTTATGTTATGTTATTTACATGCGGATATTTTTGAATTAAAAATATGGATCCAAACGAGAGAAGCAAACCGGGAATGATGAAGGAGGTTAAGAACGAGACCCATACAATCTGGTTACATATTTGTATCTTTACAATAAAAGTACACTTCGAAATTACCCTATTTTTGAAGTGGAAACTTCTTTAGAGGCGTTGTGCACTTTTTGGATGGGTGAAAAATGTTAAACTCGCGTCAGGATCACGTGACCCTGATAAAAAATTCGTAAGACGGAGGGTGAAGTGTAAACTTCTTAGACCGCAAGGAAGTAATATTTGTTCAAGTTTTCACTTCTGCCGGCACTCCCGGAGTGCAACCCGTTGTTTTTTTTTTGTTGTCAGTTGTGAGATGGGTTAACTCTTGACCCCAATCTTGACCAAGGTCATAGATGCGGTTGACGATGGAGCGAGTTAACCCAGAAAATGCCAATTTCTGTAAACCTTTTATTGCTGAGTGCTGATCAGCAAACTCTATATTTTTTTATATTTCAAACATCCAACACATGCGAGTGGTACACGGTGTAGACTTAAAACTAGATTGAGTTTGAAAAGGATGTTTTTACAGCATGGTCAAATTCAATTTCGTAGAATAGCAATGTAGTTTTAGATTAAAAAAACATACATGTAATGGGCCAGTGCAAGAAAAGTTTTAAATACGAAAAAAAACCTAAGCTCGGTATACCTACTTATTTGATTATAGTAAAATATGCGAACTTGAACCCGTATAATGTAAAAGTGCTCTTATGTTATGATACACAATCTACGCTGTACAGTTTCAAAACTTTTTAAAAACACCATTTCGTATAAAGTTTAATTTATTCATTCATACTTGGAAAACATATTTTATGCTAAAATAAATGTTTATCCTACAAGGGAACCTAAACATAAATATTAAGGTAAACAATAATAATAAAATATGTTTAAATTAGAATTTCTAATATCTTTAAAAATATCTCTGTCAGTATTTTTCGAGGGTTTTATTTGGAGTAACGTTATTTTAATCGACAATATAATACAATACTCTTTATTGTACACCAAAAAACATAATCATAAAAACAAAAACACATTTTGTGTGAATAAATAAGAAAATAATAGTTATTAACGAAATGAAATAAATAGTTATTAACGATAGATACTAGTGTCGTAGGTAATGTGTAACGTGAGCCTAATTGAAACACGAGCGAGCGAAAATCAGATTTGTCTTATTAAAAAAGTAAAATAAATAATTTATTTTTATATTTTATATCACTGAAAATCAAGATTTATTTTGTCAGGCATAAAAACTCTTTGCTGTCATTCTATAAAGCCAGTTTGAAGCTTTATGAAAAAGATGATACTCTCACTTGTCAAAAGAGTCACTGAATTATCAAATCAGTTACTTTTTATTGCGTCATAAATTTTTGTCAGTATTCATATTATTCACTTTTTGCTTACTTTTTTTAATAAAAAAAATAACTTTACTGGATCACAGAATAGCCACTGAAGTTGAATTTTGGTATATGAAAAATGGTTTATTTGCTCATTAGTTCAAATATTTTTTCTTTTCATAATCTTCTTCTCATTTCAAAACTACATAACATGACATGTGTTGTATGGGGTACGTAAACGTAAACGTAACTCCGTGGACATGTTACGGGGCCATTTCCGAGCAACTGCATTGTAAATGTATTTAAAAAGCTAGACCGTGTGTGAAAAATAAAAGATGACAGACCAGGAAGTGAGTCTGCGGGCTGAAGCTACGAGCACCCCTGTATACTTGTCGCGACTGCACTACAGCACTGAGCTGCAAGACGTCGTCGAGTACATACGGCAGAAGACAAAAGTTCCCTTAGGTCTCCAGAGAGTGAAACCGTTGGAATCGCATCACCATGCTAGTTTCAAAGCATTTGTGGTGCGGTTCCCGACGTTCATGCTGGAGACAGTCATGAAGGAGAGCTTTTGGCCGGAGGGCGTGGTGTTCCGCCGTTTTCGCGGGAGATTCCCGGCTGCAGACACCCCCGGAAAAACACCCGGGTAATAGTGTTAGTTAGTTTTATTTTATTTTGTTTAATTATAATTCATATGTATGTGTTAGTCTGTAAAATATTAATTATCTATGGGCCTTAGATGCCTGATAATAAATGTTTTATTAAACAAATTGAAAAAAGCTGTGATAGAATAGCATTGTCTTTGTTCTCGAGTATGGATGACTTTACCAATTTGGTCGGTTTCCGTCGTTCCATTTTCAAAGGAATACTTCAGGTCCAGTACACCAATCAAGTGATCCTATTAAATCTGTGGTTCTCTTCAGCCAATCAGAAGCGGTCGAAAGTCCTTTGTCATTGATTCATCTCGTAGCCCAGTTGCGCTTGCTAATCTCAACCGATCAGTGAGGTTAAGCAACGAATACAGAGGCAGGGAATCTGATTGGTGACCAAAGCGGCAATTTATCACGAACGTTTCCGTGCTTCGGAGGGCACGTTAAGGTCCCGGCTGTTGTCGATTGATTTCAGCCGTTAAAACCAAGTCAGGTCAAAGGCCATTGTGCGGTTTGAAAACTCTGAGACCAGGGTTAGCCAAGTTCGCCACACACTTGACTATAGCTTTCAAACAGACAAAGTAAAGTCGCGGATGGGAAGCTAGTGTACAGTATTACAGATTGTCTTATTAATTGAAAACTCAGAGTAATTATCTTGTGAATACTATTCATACCTACAACGGGTGCGCATTCAGTGAAACAAATAGAACATTTTGGGCCTCAAATTTTAATGTATTATTAACTAGCTTTCCGGTCGCGGCTCCGCCCGCGTGGACTACAGGTTATGTTGTGCCTAACTGTGGGATAAAATGTAGTCTATGTCCTTTCCCAGGCTCTAATCTATCTCTGTACCAAATTTCATCAAAATCGGTTTAGTAGTTTAGGCGTAAAAGACGGACAGACAGACAGATAGAGTTACTTTCGCATTTATAATATTAGTATGGATTTTTTGCACTTGATATTAGTCACCAAAGCTTATTTAAAATTTTGTAAGGAACCTAATTTCACATTATTTGAAGTTTATTAAATGTGATCCAATAAAAAATATATTGGTATTGTCTCATACCGTACCATAAAATTACATTAGTATTGTCTCATACCATACCATAAAATTACATTAGTATTGTCTGATACCATACCATAAAATTACAGTGGTATTGTCTCATACCGTACCGTAAAATTACATTGATATTGTCTCATACCATACCATAAAATTACAGTGGTATTGTCTCATACCATACCGTAAAATTACATTGATATTGTCTCATACCATACCATAAAATTACATTGGTATTGTCTCATTCCAAACCATAAAATTACATTGGTAATGTCTCATAACATACCATAAAATTACATTGGTATTGTCGCATACCATACCATAAAATTACATTGGTATTGTCTCATACCATACCATAAAATTACATTGGTATTGTCTCATTCCAAACCATAAAATTACATTGGTAATGTCTCATAACATACCATAAAATTACATTGGTATTGTCGCATACCATACCATAAAATTACATTGGTATTGTCTCATACCATACCATATAATTACAATAGTATTGTTTCATACCATACCATAAAATTACATTGGTATTGTCTCATACCATACCATAAAATTACATTGGTATTGTCTCATACCATACCATAAAATTACATTGGTATTGTCTCATACCATACCATAAAATTACATTGGTATTGTCTCATTCCAAACCATAAAATTCCGATACAAGGCCTCATTTCGCGATGGGCGATCGCCAACTGATCCCTTACTTTAGTTTAACAGCTGCAGGTAATCGCCAATAGCCGGGACCGACAATTTAACGCTTGCGATAAATTTCCACCACGTCGTCACCCCTATAAACTTTTGATTAAGTAATTTTGTGACTACAAATAAGTTCACAACTGTAGAGGAAAAAAAAACACTGAATTCGTTTTAATTCTAAGTACCATTGCTTAACCTTACAGATCGATTCCGATTGGTGAGTGCCACTGGGCTACGTCTCTGGGAAATTGATTTTGAACGTTATCATCGTCCGGATTAAATTACAAAAAGCTTTTTTGACAAAATTACGGAACAAAGTCAATCTCATTTAGTTCCCGTTTTCTAAGGTATCCTGTTACAATTAGTCATAATTTCTTTCAGGAATATAGATTACAGCTTCGTATTTTGGCAAATTTAAAGCAAGGTAGAATATTGAAATATTATTTAAAGAGTTTACCGACAGAATTCGATGCCTACAATTGACCGTTTTGATAATTTTGGGATGATAACTTAAATGACTTGAAAATTGCCGTGAAAACTGTATTTATAAAAAAAATTGAGTAACTTCACATTAGTTTGCTAAAAGGCAATATTGATCCTTTCAACTGAACAAATTTTCGGGAACGTAGGTCGAAATATGAAAAAATATTATATATATATAATATCTACAACCAGTGAGATCCCTTGGTTGCCACTATTATGAAAATTTGTTTTTTTTGAGAATGAAATATAAGTTTTTTTAGGAATGTTGCTCAGTTTAATGAGAAGAATCACCCCCTAAACTTTCGCTAACTAACTTAAAATCACTCCATATTTTACAAAATTGAATTGGATTGAAATCTTTTATTAGTCAGGTACTAGCTCCATAGTTATTATTAAAATTAAATTAGAACTAAAACACAACAAAAATGCGAAACTAGGGTGTTTTTTGAATCCCGAATCCGAAGAGCATGTATGAAGCGAATTATATCTGTGGTCTCTGCCTATCCCAATGGGACAAAGGCGTGAGCTTCTGTATGCATGTATGTGTAGAATCCCATTTTTTTTCGAGTTTTCCTTTAGAAGAAAAATAATTTTCACGGGTTTTCCTGACCACACATGTGTATCAACGCGGTGTGTGTAAGAAAAGTCCTCAACTTCCCTGAATACATCCCTGAGTACTGCGTATTCAAGCGGATTGGGACAGATTGAAAAGCAATTAAGTAGAAAATTGGTAGTAAGCCGTAGTCCGGACCAGGCTAGGCTCGGGGGGACGAACCCTGTTCAATGATGGACGCCATGTTTGATTAATTGGAGTTTGTTCGCAGTGTGGTCATGAATTACCAGCACCAGGGGATAACACTGAGTAACGGTACACATTCAAAACGGTGCATCATCTCGTATATCGTTACTCAATGCCTTGATTGCTGAACGTCAAAATGTTGACATATTCTTTAATAATCTCACGACATTTATACAACATGTTAAATCATTTTTAAATGTATTACCTATAGTTATAAGATAAATTGTATTCGAATATGCTTTTATGTAATTTACTAGCCTGCTGAGCGCTTTGGCATGACTGTAAGCGTAGTAGGCGTAAAGCATATACTATGTTCTCAATTTTTAGGGTTGCATAGTAATTAAATTACGAACACAGCACATTGTAAAACCGTTAGTACTATTATATATTCTGTGGTAAAACTTCAGGTACCTACTCTCATACAAGTATTTTTTACTCGTCAATTACATCTTACAAAACAGGAAATCAGACCGCTTTGCATCTATGAACTTTCATTATGATTTATTAAATATGGGATCAGAGTTTTATCAATTAATTACATGGTATAAAACTAGTATTAAAGGGTATATGTACATATATGTTGTAGAAATATCTAGTTTTCTAAAAAATTTCGACTATAGCGGCTACAACTAGTTCAGAAATTAAATAAGGGCGCGATCGATTGACCTTTCGTGTGCCCTAAGATGACTGCAACAGTCTATAATTATCGTGCTAGTGAAAGTGCGTGAAGAGTTACGACACGATAGGACATAGTCCACTTAACTACTTATATATAATGTGAGTGCTGGCCATTCGGTCGTCTTTAAGCTCCCTAAACACAATCTACTAATACTTTGCATACTGTAAATTTAAGACGATACCTAATTGTGAACTGTAAACTGTAAAAACTGACAAAAATATTTATTAAACTGTAAGATTTTTTAAATTTTTTTTTAATTATAAGATGGGTTAACTCTTGACCTCAATCTTGACCATAAGGTCAAAGATGAGGTCGACGATGGAGCGAGTTAACCCAGAAAATGTCTACAAAGGCACTGGTACTCCCACGCACTGACGGAACACAGCAAGCTGTTTGGCGTCAGACTTCGGTAGGAGGGTGGTCGCGAACCAGACAGCCCTTTACAGAGCTTACCACACCGCATGAGACCATAGGACGACACCTCAGATTCAGAAAAAAATGAGGTGTCGTTGCCTGGGATGGATTACTAGGAGGCAGGTCTCATTTGTGTTTCCTTAGTCGCCTCTTACGACATCCACGGAAAGAGATGGGGTGGTGTTATTCTCAACCAATCACCACACGGGTAAAAATAATGTAACAATACAATGAATTCTATATTACAATACAATGAATTCTGAAGCCTGTGGTAGTAAAAAACTGTGCTACAGACTTCAGAAACTTCTCAACTATTGTTATACAGATTAATAACTTACGAAAAATATAAACTAATTGTAGTAATTAAACTAATTAAACAAAAACTTTGTAAAAAAGGCTACTATCAAGTTTCTGATTATCTCTTAGAGAAAAAACCATGGGAATAAATTGCTCAGTTCCAGAGTTATTAAGATATTAAGTCAATTAAAATTAGAAATAACGAAATTTGTATTATTGACTCAAAAGAGCGACCCTCGGAGAGTCTTGCCTATTCTTCTCCTGAGGAAGACTGCACCTTTGCGAATAGGCGCAAAGTCAAAAATGACGTATATTAAGCAGCATTTTGTATGTTAAATGAAATAAAGCTATTTTTGGCTCTGACTTTGTAAAAGTGAGCAAGTGGGACGCGAGAGTTTTGCTGTATTAAGGACGAAAGGCTGACAACCTGTCACTATCATACATCAAGTTTCATCTTATAATTTATGTCAAATGTGGCATCAAGTAGTTCTGGATGCCCCGATAGATATACAGGGCTTTAGGTATCTCTCTTTCAACCTCTCGTTTCCCAAGGAACATAGGTCAAAATACGAAAAAAAAATTTGAGTTCCCTTACAAACTTCATCAGCGTATAGCGCATTTTGTATGGGAGATCAAATTTTTTTTTTCGTATTTTGACCTATGTTCTTTGGGGAAGTTGATCAGTTACATGGACTGATTAACCACCCGAGAGGTTGAAAGAGAGATACCGAAAGCCCTGTATAAATAGATAAAATTTCCGATAGATATACATATAGATATATATATAGATAGACAAAAGCCAAGACGCTGTGCTGTGGCGCTGGTTATTTTGCCAGAACCAGTAGTTGCGCGGGTAAGTGTAGTATATAGTCAAATATAAAATATCTAATACCATTATTGGACTTGATAGGGATTAAAAAATGCACTTAACAGGGATGGTAGGCGTGAGTGTATGTATGTAGGTATACAGAGTGTGAAGGACAGCTTAGCAAATACTTAAATGGTGGAATCTACCCATAACTATCATCAGCTATAAGTAATTATTTTTTCCCGGAAACGTCACGTTAAGGAGTTTCCATTATTTACCTACTTTGGCGCTACGCAACGTATCGAGAAACCGCACCCCGCGCGTGAGCCCCCCGCGTTGCTATCGGAGTGCGATGTACATTGCTGGTTTTCGTGTGTTACGTTGTTATGATTTTTATTCGATTAAATAATAACACATAATAAATAAATAAATAAATAAACACTACACACTCAAAGGCCCACACTAAAGTTTTCCCTTGTGTCGTGGGTCCCTCGGAACACACAAAGACAAACACAAACACCCATGACCCGAGAACAAACATCTGCTTTTCACACAAATGTTTGCCCCGACTGGGGATCGAACCCAGGACCCGCCGATCAAGAGGCAGCGTCACTACCACTCGACCAAAGCGGCCGTCAAATTAAATAATAACACATGTGAGCAGAAAATATTAAAAAATAAAAATTTTCTGGAGAAAATTCCACTGGAAAATCATTCAGAATGATTGTCTGAGTCCAGGGTTTCAGTTTTTGCTAAGCTGTATTTTACACCCTGTATGTACCGTACTTTGTTAGCAGGTTATCTAGAAATTCCTCCCCGACTGGCTGAGACGGCAGGGTGCATACAAATTCCTGTTCGGAGTTATCAAATGCAGTTCACCGCAACCTATTATCGTCGGAATAGGTCAGGCTGGGTCAGGTGGTATCGAGTCTCGGGAATTTAGGTTGCATACCGCATATGCAACCTAGAATTGACATTGAGATGTGTTGAATTGGAGTTGGATTCAATTATTTGAATAATGGAGTCCACAATCGTGATGCCGATGTCTGAGTCTAAGGTCTGAGTATTTTAATAAAAATAAAAATATAGAATGGTGAAGTCACCAATATCAAGTGACGAAACCCTTTGGGGATTGTAGTACGTCCGAGCCTCGTCTGATGTTACCTAAAATATGTCAGTAGTGAAATAGAGGTACATTAGTTCGGTCTTTCCCTGAGAAGAATAAGCCAGAAACTCCGAAGCTCCGAGGGTTGCTCTTTTCAATTTAATCTCAAATTTGTACAGGCTTACTGTTTACGTATATGTTACGTAAACAAGTATATTTGTCAATACTATATAACAATAATATTATAAAAAGGAAAGATTTGATTGTTTGTTTGTTTGCATTGAATAGGCTCCGAAACTACTGGACCGATTTGAAAAAATCTTTCACCATTAGAATTCACATTATCCGTGATGAACATAGTATACAAATGATTTTTCCCGAATTCCGTTAGGAACAAAGTCCCCGGCGGAAAGCTAGTAGTATCTCACAATTAAAAACGGCGCTTACACAAGATTGTATTGTAAGTAAAATACTAAAGTATTCTCCCCCTAATTGTAAGTTAGTTGGATTCATCCCGAAAACATTGCATACTGTCGAATTCTATGAACCATTGCATAAATAAGTTATGAAGAGCCGCGGGGAGTGTGGGATACAATCTCCGGATGTAAACTATGCATGGAGGATCCTAACCTGACCCAAACCAATATACAACTTGGTCGGTAGATGCTTCTATATTTACTTTACTTGCTTGCTGTTGCATGCATTTGCTTTCTTCCTTTTAATATTTTTAGTTGATCCATTTTTGGGACAAAAGTTTTAGCTTATTTATCCACCATTTATAATATAAATTATTTTATTCTATGTAAACAATCTAACAAAAAACAAAGTCTAAACAAAATCTAAAACTGAAATCATGAATATACAATGTTGCTCTAGCGTTTTTTTTTACTTATTCTTCATGATAATGAATGTAAAACATTGAGGTAATATTAATAACAAACGCAAAAGTTAGTCTGAAATTTGGAATAAAGTTGAGGAAGACGTTCAGATCTTTGTTGCTTTTTTAGGGTTCCGTAGTAATCTACGAACCCTTATAGTTTCGCCATGTCCGTCTGTCCGTCTGTCCGTCTGTCCGTCTGTCCGTCTGTCCGTCTGTCCGCGGGTTTTCTAAGAAACCCTTGGTACTACAGAGCTGAAATTTGGCATGGTTATACATATTAATCACGCCGACAGAACTGTAGAGTAAAAGCTTAGAAAAAAAATTTTTTTCGGGTGTCTCCCATAGACGTGAAAGGGCGATGAATTTTTTTTTTCTCGCCAATATCATCGAATGGGGTATCTAAGAATAGCTTTTTAAAAGACAAAAGGGGTTTACTAGGAACGTTTTTCGATTTAGCACTCCGTTTGCGAATCATAAATTTTTAAAGTGAAAATTTTTGTCAAACACAAGTGTCCCCCCCCTCTATCAGCTAAACGGTTGTTTCTAAAAATGTGGAAAAATTCACAGAGGTAGAATATACATCAAATTTAAAAGGAAAACTATAAAACATAAGTTGGCCCTTCAAGTTTGCGAGTAATGGTAAACCAAGTGCCAAACATTGTTGGGATTAATATTAATAAGAATATATTTACTAATATTAGATCCTTGGTACTACAGAGCTGCAATTTGGCATGTTTATACATATTAATTGCGCCGACAAATAGAAAAAATAAAATTTTGTAAAAAAAATTTTTTCGGGTGTTTCCCATACATGTGAGAGGGCGATGGATTTTTTTTCCCGCCGATATCATCGAGTGGGATGTCATAGGATAGTTTTTTAAAAGATAGAAGGGGTTTACTACGAACGTTTTTCGATTCAGCAGTCCGTTTGCGAAAAATTAATTTTTAAAATGAAAAAAAAATGTTAAATATTTCACGAGCATTTAGCATTTACGACGAAGTTCAACCTAATCCAAAACAACTGCCATACAAAGTTCCACGCTAAAAGTGAGGCAAGGTCGAAAGCCAAGCTGTACCATATTGACATTTCATGTGTCGTTATAGGTTTTTGGGGGTGTTAATTACGAAAATGACATCAAAATTATACAAAATCGCCACGCGACCTGCTCTTTAGCACTAGCTCGAAATTATTCCTAACAATGCTTTTGTTGCTAAAAAAATAAAAAATAAAAAATTTAAAGTAAAAAAAAATTCGCGCTCGCTTCGCTCGCGGATTCAATACTTCCATTCTGTTGTATTTAGCCCTAAACCAAAGTTAGTGTCCCCCCCCCTCCACCATTTTATCAGCAGGTCTATATTATTTCTAATAATATTGTCGCAAAAAAAAAAAAAAAAGTTTCGCTCAAAAAAAAAAAAAAATTTTCGCTCGCTTCGCTCGCGAATTTTATCATTTCATTATGTTGTGTTTAGACCAAAACATAATGAAATTATAAAATTCTATGACTAGTGATGGAAGACACTGTCTTTTAAGGCTTTTAATAAAGACTCACCTTATTTTTGACGCCTCGCGACTGATTCAGTCTTTTAGTTCCCAACCTTTAGTCATAAGACTAGCTTTTGTAGTTGAAGTCTTTTAACGTAAAAAACTGAGCTGTTACTTAAACAGCTTAAAAGAACTTAAAAGACTGGCGACTCATTATCTGGGAAGTCGACAGTCGTAAGGTATGTGTTGATAGAATGTAAATATCTCATTTTATCTCCTTGTCAAATGTTATCAAAATGTATTTAGTGGCTTAGGCGTGAATTATTCCTTTTGGTTGATAGGTTACAAAAGAAATATTTAATATCACACACAAACTGCGGTGCGATCCCTTTTACATAAAAGAACTTGAGTCGTTTAAGTCTTTTAGTATTTTGAAAACAACTCGAGTCGTTTCAGTTTTTAATCTTTTAATAAACTACTAAGTCTTATTAATAAAAGCTCGAACTTTCAGTCTTAATTTTAGAGTCAAGTCCTGTAAGGTGGAGGCGAGTCTTTTTAATAAGCCTTAAAAGACAGTCTCTTTCATCTCTAACTACGACCGTAACGATAGTACACCCGTTTTAAATTAATACGTAATCTAAACAATTTTTATACAACCATGCATACACGCGAGGTGGTTATTAAACAGATGATTTTTTTTTTCATTTTCCTTGTGGCGCTGGAATCTACATTTCTCCTTTAGTTACCTTCTTTCTTAGTGACCTCGTTTTTATTGAACATTATTAGCGATTTAAACGTCCATATGCTCGTAGAATTAAGAAGCCAGCTGCATATTTGAACCATGCTGCTACGGAACCCTACAATGCGCGTGTCCCGACACGCTCTTGGCCGGTTTTACTTACATCTTACACTTCAAAATTACATAAAGGTTGTAAATATTTGTTCAAAGACCCAAAAAAATATAAACACATTGCAGATTTTCTTAAATTAAATACTAAATTGATGCTGACAGCTAAAACATTTGCAATTTCCAAACAATCCAAAATGATCCTAGATTTTGATAACCTAAACTTCTCTGATTTATAATTATTTTCGTAATACCATCTACAACTACCTATAATCACAGTGAGCTATGACATCATTCAATTAAACACACAGAGTGCCAAGTGGCAGCAGCATAAATTCGATTTGCGTTATCTAATCGCGCTTATTGAATGTCCCTCAGTGCCAATTAAACTTCATTGATAGAGTGCACACTCTTATTAAGTATATATCATACAACTCGCACATAAGCTGGACTGTAACTTCAGTTGTGTGTCGATGGAATGGAGGTCATTTTATATATTCAGGTAGTGAAATTGAGAACTATTTAATTTTCATATGCTTGCGGACAACCACCCTTACCAGCCGCGCCACCGCCAACCGAACGTAAAGTGGCAAACTACCTAGCAAGTTGGCAGTGGCGCCACCGGTCAAAGCAGCCGTCGTTAGTTGTATGAAATTTGGATAGTTGTCAATTTTGCCACCTGAACGGATAAAATGGCGACTATTCCATCGACACACAATTTATTATTGAAGTTACAGAATCGAGGCTCCTACTATTGTTCAGCTAAAAACTGTATAGTGGATTTACTATTGTTCAGCTAAAAACTGTATAGTGGATTTTTTAAGCTGTTTAGCTGAGTTACAAATACAATATACTTACTTTATTTGCAAACAAGGATATACAGCACAAAGACATGGACATAGAACTTTACAAGGCAGTGTTATTGCCGTCCTGAATATTAAGATTTTATTTGAATATTAAATCCCGCCTGCCTTGTTTTGAATATTTTAAAGATTTTGCTTTAAGTGGTTGAAATTGAAACATTAGCAGATAGCTGGCTTATTATATTGGCTAGGTTTGTAAAAGTTTAACAGAAAATTATTAAATTAACTTAATAAAAATTTTTGTCGGTAAAACCTCTCCTTTGGCAACTTTGCTAAATTCATCTAATAGGTACCTAACATCTATGAATTCACTTTTTGCCACCATCATCACACCTTGAAGCTTTCAGTACATACCAGAGACTAGTTCGCTGGCTTAGCGACTTAAGATGCACTGAGAAACGAGTCGAAATTTTGTTGAGTGTGCGTGCAACGACGCATAGATACTATGGCGCACACTTACAAGCCGCGCGCGGTGCGTTTGTATGAAGATAAGCTACTTCCCTTTTTATACTATACCCGTGTGTGCAAAATTCAAAAATGCTTTATTTTCATAAGTGTTTCTTGCAGGTTTTGTATCGCACGCGGCGTAAACAAGCTTGCGACGGGTTAAAGGGTGGCAATATTTTCTGTCTTATGCTGAATTTGAGATAACATAAATAAGCAATAAATTGCCCAGGATAAGTGATGTAGATACATGTACTGTGCTGGTAAATGGGCTTTGGCTCGGCTTAATGTTGTGGCAGTGCCACACAGTTGTCAGTTCTGGGGCACTATTTTTGAATCACTCGCCTCGTTTCGAGCGATATCCATGAGTACTAAGACCCTTTCGCTGAAGTGTATTGATAAAAAAATTCAAAAATCAATATAATCCGCGCCAATCAATAAAAGATATCGCTCGAAACGAGGCGAGTGATTCAAAAATAGTGCCCCTGCCATTTAACCAACTGTCACAGGTCTGTAGGACTTTGTTGTGTCGCTACCTGTATCCCTGTATTGACTACCTCCCTTTGATTAACCATGTCTACACTATAATCTATACAAATATTACGAAGAGGAAAGATTGAATAGGCTCCGAAACTACTGGACCGATTTGGAAAATTCTTTCACCATTAGAAATTTAGAATCCTACATTATCCGGAATGGATATAGGGTACATGATTTTTCCGAATTCCCACGGGAACAAAGTCCCGCGCGGGAAACTAGTAATATTATAAAGAGGAAAGATTTGATTGTTTGTTTGTTTGCATTGATTAGGCTCTGAAAGTACTGGACCGATTTGAAAAATTCTTTCACCTTTAGAATCCTATTATCCTTTATAAACATAGGCTACATAATTTTCCCGAATTCCCACGGGAACGAAGTCTCAGACGGAAAGCTAGTGCTATATATAATAAATTGGAAAAGACAATTCATAGAAGGAAGGTACAACGAAAACAACAAAAACCCACTACAGACTCTATCAAATCATTATATCTCTTTATATTTGTACTTTAAATTCAAACTTCGTCCTTGTCATAATCATATCGTTAATCACAAAAGGAGATCTCCTACCTTTGGTGTATACTCGGCGCTTTTATAAGTTAATCCTTACTAATTCTATCCTTACTATATAATATTATAAATGCGAAAGTAACTCTGTCTGTCTGTCAATCTTTAACGCCTAAACTACAGAACCGATTTTGATGAAATTTGGTACAGAGATAGATTCGAGCCTGGGAAAGGATATAGACTACATTTTATCCCACAGTTGGGCACAATACATATAACTTGTAGTTCACGCGGGCAGAGCTGCGGGCGGAAAACCAGTGTACTTATATTTGTTGTTAAGCATTTCACTATCACACGCGATTTTTGTAATATTTTAGAACCATTATCAGAATTTATTATAATTAGCCAACAGCCTCCCACGTGATAGAGTAATGATCTGGAAAAGGATGTGGGAAGCTTGAGACGGGTACAGAAGCGATATCAGAAAACTAAATAATACGTTAACTAATTATTGGCTAATCAATGTTGTTTAATATTATTATTTAAGGAGTTCGAAGGGTTGGGGTCAAGCGTGTACGCAGGCCCCTGTGTCACTGCGATCTTGACAGATCTATTATGACAGTACCCTTCTGTGTTATCACAGTACATCCTGGAGTCCTATGCCAACCGCGAATCTGGCTATGTCCTTAGCAGGTTCATTCTTGACGTCTTGGTAGGACAAGTTGTGGCCTCCAAGGTACCGATTCTTGCTACAGTGCAGTGCGCTGCAGTCACAGGTTACATGAAGAGACGTTTCGTCAGCTTCATGACAGAATCTACATAACTTGTTCTCGGTGAGGCCCATGTTGTGTAGGTGTTTGTTTAGTTTATGAGTGTTGTTTACTTCTTGTCTCGAAAATCTACGGCTTTCTCATAAAAGGTTCTAAGCGTATACTCTTACGTACACCCGTACGCTTCCTTTCACGTCCAAAGTTCCTTTAATACTTGTTTTTCTTTGTCTTTAATACGTACTATATTACTTTTTCTTGCGCAATAAAATGTAATTAATGTAAGATCGGAACCTCCTGACACAGGAATTTCACATTCTTAAAAGGAGGTTCCTGAAACTTTTTATTTCCAAGTCTTTTAGAATTTTGTATTTTGTAAGTAGAAAGAATTTCCAAAGGAGGAAATGGAATAAATATAATACCCATACATTAACCTTAACCGTGTATTGATCGGTAAGAATAACACCACCCCATCTCTTTCCGTGGGTGTCGTAAGAGGTGACTAAGGAAACACAAATGAGACCTACCTAATCCATCCCGGGCAACGTCACTTCATTTTTTTCTGAATCTGAGGTGTCGTCCTACGGTCTCATGCGGTGTGGTAGGCTCTGTAAAGGGCCGTCTGGTTCGCGACTACCCACCGAAGTCCGACGCCAAACAGCTTGCTGTGTTCCGTCGGTGCGTGGGAGTACCAGTGCCTTTATAAGCATTTTCTGGGTTAACTCGCTCCATCGTCGACCTCATCTTTGACTTTTATGGTCAAGATTGAGATCAAGAGTTGACCCATCTTATAATATAAAAAAAATGTGTAAAAGTAGTAAGTAGGGAAGAGTACTTATACAAGAATTATGTTATTCTAGATTAATTTCGTAATATTCACTCAAGTTAAACTGTCGTATTTAATGGAGTCTGTCTGTCTGTGTTATGTTTATGTATAATGATAATGAAGCAAACATAACACACAGGGGTGGACCGCAAAACAACAATAATTAATGTGTTGAAACCGCGAGAGTTAACTCTCAACCCTCATTAACTCTCTAGGGGTCGCGTTTGGCACAAGAATGGTCTCTTTAAGTATTGAAGTGTAAAGTAGTTTCGTGAATGAGAAATTCAAGAACCTAATGGTAAATGTTGAGTAGTGTAATTTTTAAGGATTTTCTGAGTGCATACGCGTTGGGCGTTACAGCGTGTCCAGTAAAGAGGCCAGCGCATCAGGTTACCCCATTTTTATTGCAAAATCGCTCTTATCGCAACGGCACAGAGTGTACGCTTATGGTAACCTGATGTGCGGCCCTCTGCACAATAATCCTTTTAGGATATTTTTGGTGTTGCCGCGATATTGCAGCGTTTCTGATATTTTTTTTTACTTTATTGCAAACTTCACAGTTTATAAATATTATTACATTACATAGCACTTATGTTCGCAAAAAGTACAGACATGCACAAATGGTAATCATGCGAAAACGCTGTGTTTCGCTGCTCAAACGAACTCAAGCCAGCCCCAACAGTATCCTGAAGGTAATGTCGAGGTGTCTAAAAAGGTAGATGGAGCTCCACAACAACTAATTCATTTTTCGCCGATGTTTGCCTTGTGGTGCTCTGCCTACCCCGTATGGGATTACAAGCGTAAGCGTATGTAATGTAATATATGTTAGCCCGGGTGGTAAAGTGTACTACAAACGAGGTGGGGCGATAAGTTTTGGGTTGCAGACAGTTGTTTAACTTAGAACACTACAAAACAGGTCGTGGGTAAACCTGTTTGGATGGGGCTTGACCTAGACCTTCAGACGCTGTCTGTCTCATCATACCTGCGTGTGAGCATACAGGGTGCAAGGGACAAGTTAGCAATTTCTTAAATTGTAGCAAAAAAGATTTATTTTTATGTGGAAAATTGCTCTGGAAAATAATTCAGAATGATTGTCAGCTAAGCTGTAGTAACTATTTACAACCTTTATAGGTAATTTTCCGTTGTTGCTTACATCCTTTGTAGGTAATTTTTCGTTGTTACTTAGTATTAAATTGGTATCATAATAGTACATTATGCTACAAGTGTGCTAAGTTGGATATTACATTAGAGGCGAGTTTAGAGCCCGAGCCGAAGGCGAGGGCTCAATGGAGCCGAGAATGTAATATCCAATGCGCACGCGTGTCATACGACGTTTTTCAACACATTTGCGAGGAAAGAAAGAAATATAAACTTTATCTCAAAATTTGTTTATTTAACTAGGCATTGAAACAATTATTGAAAGTACAGTTACTGAAATTATATGTGACAGTTTTAGCAGGCATTTTCACAGTTTGTGTTAAATTATTATTGATAATTTCGCTGGTTTCTTGAGTTTCCGTAAATGTCGGAGAAGCAGGAATATTTGCAGTAGACGTGGAAGGGAGTTTTGCTTCTTCATGAATAGGAGTAGAAACATTATTCGCATAAGAAGTAGATGGAACCGCTTCAGAATAAAACTTTTTCGATGGTGGTTCAAAATTGATTGCTGCTGTGATTTTGTTACTTATGGCATTCTTGCTGTAAATTGAGTCTTCAACATATGATTCGGCTACGGTGTTGGAGCGCCAACCGCCATGTCGCTTTAATGTCAAAGTATCTGCTCCGGAATCCGCTAGTAAGGTAGCTGATGTTCTTCTGAAGCTGTGTCCAGTATATGATGTAGCATCTGGTAAGCCTAAAAACTGAGCGATTTCTTTCGGCATCGCACCAAATTTGTTTAATCCAATAGGCTGACACGTGCATTTTCCTTTTTGGTAATTTTGAAAAAAACGATCGCTTTTTGCATTTGTCGTACGCAAAGCTTCGTACTTTTTTACTATTTCATACAGATTTCCACTAATTGTAAATGACCGTGGTATCTTGTTTTTAGTGTTATTTATTCGGACGAGGATAATATTTCCGTGATTTTCAACATCTTTTGTAGTTATATTACACAATTCCTGGCGACGACATGCACCCATTACACCGAATATTAAAGCAACCTGAAAAGAAAGAAAATACATACTTAGTTTGTGTTGAAGTTATTTTTTAACCAACTTCCTAACCAACTTTTAAGGCTAATAAATATACTACACTTGATGCGCTATCGTCTTTACTTATATTAAGACATACCTAGTTATATAAATAGATCATCTAACCTTTGTTGCCAGGTATTGGCAATCCGGAGCTTCCTTCAAAAACTTCTCGACATCATTAGGTGACAAAATCTTGGATTTCCGACTAGTAAAGCCATCTGAGCATCTCTTTAAAAACGCAGTAAGATTTAAATACGTCTTGATGTTGACATTATTTTTTGTCATCACAGTAGATTTTAATATTGAATATGTACACCAAAGCGAGCTTGGCTTGTATTTAGTTGCAAGATCGTTGAAATATGCCAAGAATACATTTTCAGAGAAGGAATAGGCATTTTTGCTGGTTTTCCATTGCACAAAATTTTCGTAGGCTGCTAAATACTTTCCCTTTAATATTGGCGGCAACAAACTATTACTTGCATGTTGCGCCTCGGAAAGTATTTCTGGCGGTGTACCCACGTAGTTTTCTTCTTCTTCACATGTAGAGGACATTTTTTGTGTTGTACTTATTTCAGACAATAATCACAATCTGATGAAAATAAAAGCCGTTTGTTAAAAACAAGTGAAAACATCTGAAAAAGGCGCCATTATTTTTTCTTTTTTCGCTCGCAAAATGAGATTCACATTGACAAGTACGCCATACAGCCAAATAATAAAAATGACTGAACTATATATTTTCACCGTTTTAGCATAAATAAATGATAATTTACTGTTAAATTTAAATAACTTAGTGTAATTATATTTTTATTTACAATAGATTAATATTTACACTTAATTTTAAATAAAAAATAAGATCTGATCTCTTTGCTGAAATTTAGAAGAAAAAAACCATTACGTACTAGTGCTTTATTTTTATTACTCACGGGCTGGGTAATACATATCATTATGAACCTTAAAACAATGAAATAAGACCCACTTTATGAGCAAATGTGTTGAAAATTATTAAATTGGTCAGCTTCAAAATTAATTCACACATTTTTTTTACGAAATGTATTCAATTTATTGTTTTGCATTTCATCTTTTTTACTGAAAAATTATGGGAAATCACAGCCAAAGTGAAGTGTTTATAATTTTTTTTGTCATAAAATAAAATAGGCTATTTTTTTAGAAAACATATTAGTTACTAAATCTTTAGGCTGTGATTTTCCCCATGACAATCACCGTACCACTTTCCACGGAACATATTCTATAAAATATGTTCGACTTCCCATACAAAAGCAAATCAGCTGATTAGTGATCACACAAGTTGTATTGTGAAATGAAAATTTATTAACTTAATTTTCTCAAACTTATTTAAAATAAAATATAATAACACTAACATTAAAAAAATTAATCACCCCCGACATTAGATTGTTTATTATAACTTTTTAAAGACTGAACCTATTTTCATGAAACATAGCTAAGAACACACGAGATAAAATTATCTATAATACAAAAAAAAATTAACGAAAATCGGTTCATCCGTTTGGGAGCTACGATACCACAGACAGATATACAGATACACAGACAGACACGTTAAACAATGTATTATTACAATAATGTGACATTTATATGAATATTTAATTTAATTAATGTAATGTTTTATATGATTATCTGATTAATTTTATAATTTTTAAATGACATCATTCATTAGGATGATTTGCAAATTAATTAAATGTATATTACCAAAGATTTGCACACCTTATTGTAAAAGGTAGGATACAATGCTACTTAGAATAAGTTTTAAGACCTTGTCAAACATGTATTCTGGCAAATAAAGTTTATTATCATTATCATTAAACTTATATTAAAAATATTTATAAAAAATCGATTGCTTCCACGCTGGACTAGTAGTGAAAGAAAAACTTAGTGAGTCAGCTGCCAACTCTTTTCAGGCATACCGTAGAAGTCAGTAAGTGAGTTTCGAGATTTATTTTGATGTTTATAGACTGATAACAAAATTATTTTGTAAAGTCACACATTTTAATATGACGACCCTTGTCAAACCTGCTATTTATGTGGTACAGAATTAGCCAACTGCGTTGTACAATGCAACATTACAACAAGTTATAGCCTGCTATCAATATAATGCACCAGATATCTGTCGCTGATGCATCCGATACCACTTAAAATTTACCAATAGATGAACTAATTGTCTCTTCCGCGCCTATTTGCGATGCTCAATTACGGTTATATGCATCTATACATTCACGCTTATAATCCCTGAAGGGGAAGGCAGAGGTTATGTGGTTCTCTAACCGTTTGACGTCAGATTTGACATACATTCTGAAAGTAATTGGGCCTTTTTAAAATTCGAACGGCACGGCACGGAACTGCAGAATTTGTATCACCAATGCTCCCTATGTTTCTAGCTTCTAATATCGCTACTACATAGAAGGCAATGGGAATACAATTTTGCCGTGCCGTTGTCGAATTATAAAAAGGCCCATTAGATGTGACGTGTGTATAGTATAGTGGTAATAGGTTCCATTCAATTCCTTAAAAATTGCGTCCACAATGTCGTGATTTTGTCAATGTCTTAACGTTAATATTTTACGTAAAACACACATAATATACGCTCGCGCCTATTATCCCATACGGGGTAGGCAGAGTATCAGTGGTTCAGAACCACTTGATGCCACATTTGACATAAATTCTAAGGGTTATTAGATGAAACAAGACGTATACTGGTGAGAGGTGGTCAGCCTTTCGCCCACAATACAGCAAAATCCTCGCGTCCCTATTACTGACTTTTACAGTATGCCTGGGAAATGTTGGCTGGTAAATTCTATTTTTTTCTTTCACTCTCAGTCCAGCGTGGAAGGTTCTTATTACAATATAGAATGGCAAAATATACGGTTGTAGTACGTCAGAGCCTTGTCTGTTGATCAGCAGGGAGCACCGCTAGCAGGTGAAGATGATGATTTTGGAGCACTAAGGCATAGTTTAAAACATTGATTCCCGAAGTGGTCCAGGTGGACCCCCAGGGGTCCACGAGAGACGCGACGGGGGTCTACGTTGGCATGACAAAAATTGGGGGTTCACAATTCGTAAGCGGGGGTCCACGTTTATCTGGTGAACTTAACGTTGGTCTGATTAAACTAAGAATTAATTGGTTCCTTGTGCTGCGAGTAGATGTCAGAAAATTGGATGGTATCACCTTTTTGATTGCCCAACTTTACTTTTTTGAGATCCACTCACAGCACAATCAATTAATTAGTTCACCAATCAATTCTCACTTTTTTTCCAAAAACTGTTAATTCGTGGTTGGAATTCAGCCGCAAGCCGAAACGCAAAATTCCATCTTCACATTTTTGTCGAGTTTTGGGAAAATGTTACGAATGTAGCTGCAGGGGGTCCACCGGAACCAGCAAAATTTTAAAAGTGGTCTATGAGAAAAAAAGTTTGGGAACCGCTGGTTTAAAATGTCTAAGGTGTTTGAACATTAACCGTGGCGTGGTGTTCTGCCGTTTCCGAGGGAGATTACCGGTTGCAGACACCCCCGGAAAAACACCCGGATTTTTTTATTATTTTGTTATATTAAAATTCATTTGTATGTTAGCCTGTAAGGTATTTATCTATGGGCCTTAAATGCCTGATAATAAATGATTTTAATATTATTATTATTAAGACACATCATGTGATGATAAGGTTGTCAGACTTTTGCACATTATACAGCAAAACCCTCGCGTCAAACTTATCGCCTTTCTAAGTTTTATTTCTAGTTTTTTAAAGAATGTAATTTACTTCAGTTACATAAAAGCATTACTTCGTCTTCAAGAAAATTTGAAAATTATGAAGTGACTAAACTCTCTGCAAAGTTGCTCCCCGATTCGATGGTTTTGGTCAGTTATTTTTCATAAAATCTGTTCTGTTTGTTAGATTAACGTTATATTGTCTCATCTGTACGATATTTAATAAAGAAATGTTCTGTTATTATGTTAAAGAGTTTTCTTGGCTGCTACTGGATTTCATAAATATTTTCTTATTAAAGTTGGTTTAGTAACTTAAATTAAATTTTTCTTTTTATGTTTAAATGTTGTACTCTCTTTCAAGACGATGTAAAAAAGACATTTGATTTTATAAAATGTTTGTTAGTTACTCAGAGTTCGTCAGCAGGGTCAGGGAGGTCGTCGACCTGACCCTATTAGATAAATAAGTACTAACTATAGTTTTAAGTACTGTACTAAAACAAATGGATCTTGTCTTGGATATTTTTGAAGTGAAAACTTCTTTAGCGGCGTTGTGCACTTTTTGGGATGGGTAAAAATTTTTAAACTCGCGTCAGGACTCGTGACCTGATCGAAAATTCGTAAGATGGAGGGAGAGTAGACCGCAAGGAAGTAATATATGTTCAAGTTTTCACTTCTGCCGGCACTCCCGGAGTGCAACCCTTTGTTTTTTTTATATACATATATTTATTTGAATGGGTATATACAACTTTCAGGATATGGTCAAGCATAATATCCTTGAAGTAGTGCGGGACAAATCTCTGCAAAAAACGGATAAATAAATCGAAAAATAAATTGTTTTCATTGTGAATTAAACAATTCGATGTGAAATATAAACGCCTGCCTCACTCCCTGATGAAAGTCCTCGTATAGGGTCAAAACAGTCGGCCCGGCGCCGACGTTTAGTAACGTGAGTAAAACACTTTAAAACTGTAGGGCACTGTTCTCTGCAGTAATAATTAAATATAATTATCAAAACCTAAAAACTTACTTGTCCTAGTTTGGCCTACAATCGGGTTTTACCGGTTATAATAATCAGTATAAATATAGGATACCTATATATTTAAATAAGATCCCTATTTATTTACCCATACAGAACACAACATATTAACCAAATCCTGTGACAAAATTTATGACCTTGGTCAAGATTAAGGTCTAGAATAAAAAAAAAAAAACAAGTACTTAACACAATAATTTAATTATGTCTAAGTGCACAATTCTTTATAATTTGAGATGTACTGTGTTGGCAAAAAGATCCTGACTCGGCATATGTCGTAGCACAGCTACGACGTTGGTACTCGTATTCTGTCAGAACTTTGAGGCCGACCTTCGCGTATCACATTGCAAAACGTATTTCTAATTTATTACAGTGAAATATTTTTTTATTATTTTTTATTATTATAAGATGGGTTAACTCTTGACCTCAATCTTGACCATAAAGGTCAAAGATGAGGTCGACGATGGAGCGAGTTAACCCAGAAAATGCCTATAAAGGCACAGGTACTCCCACGCACCGACGGAACACAGCAGGCTGTTTGGCGTCGGACTTCGGTAGGAGGGTGATCGCGAACCAGACGGCCCTTTACAGAGCCTACCACACCGCATGAGACCATAGGGCGACACCTCAGATTCAGAAAAAAAATGAAGTGTCGTTGCCTGGGATGGATTACTAGGAGGCAGGTCTCTTTTTTTAAAAACATTATATACTTTTTTAAACAATATTCTTTTCGAAATTAGTTACAGTAATTATTAAACATAGTAAAAGAAACTGAAAAAAACTATGAATTACTGATAAGTCGAATCAAAAATAGCACCGATATAAAATTGCTAATTTATTAAGACACATTATGATATGCCAGGAAGGAAACATACTAGCCTGTTCTGTGAGATCCTAAAACGCAATTCAAAAACAATTTATCTTATAATCATCAATCTATATTTTTTCTTTGATTTGTTTGTTACAGAGTTCATTCCCAGAGCGATGAATCACCATGAAAGTTAATAAGCCCGCATTAAAACAATAAAAGTTCACTGCCACCTACTGCTTCTGGCGTCAATCAGATGAGGGTAAGGCCGGTCAGGGCCCCGATTCTGTAACTTCAGTTGTGTGTCGATGGAATGATTGCCATTTTATCCGTTTAGATGGCGAAATTGAGAACTATCCAAATTTTATACATCCAATGCCCGCTTTGACTGATGGCGCCACCGCTAACTGAACTTTCAGTTGCTAGGTAGTTTGCAACTTTAGGCAGTTGTCCCACCGCCCACCGACAATGACGTACGAGTAGCGAGCAGAGCTAGAATGTAGAAACGAGTCGGCCGCGGGGAGCGAGTGCGTAGTTCCGATAGTTGTGTAGCTCGGCTATAAGCGAGTGCACGAGTGAGACGAGCGATTACTCGCATCACTCGCTTGCGGCGGCCAAAATAAAAGAAATTACCACTGGTTGCTCTTTCGGTGTGAGTTCTGACCGCTGAGCGAGTGTTATCTTTCATATCTCTTGTCGACCAGCGACAAACTAGTGAAGCGAGTCCTCGCCGGCTATGTTAACAGTCCGCGATCAACTATTTGTATATGCATCTCTTTTGTTTACACGGGATGTATATCTATTGTTTGTTTCTTGAGCGATAAAATAGCCGATAGTTAGTCGTTTTCTCGCCGGCGGTGGGACAACTGTCTTACGTTCGGTTGGCGGTGGCGCTGCTGGTCAGGGTGGTTGTTAGCAAGTATATGAAAATTAAATAGTTCTCAGTTGAACAGATAAAATGGCCTCCATTCTATCAACACACAACTTAAGTTACAGAATCGGGGCTCAGATCAATGAACTTAGATTAAATTATGTTACAACATCTGTTTTATCTCAGTACTTCCTTTTCTTTCTATTGCTTAGTCCCGTTTCTCATTAAGGGCTGTATCTTGCTTGATCTATACTTAAGTATTGATTGTCTCTTTCTCTCGCTATCAAAATGATCTGAGCCGCTTGATGACAATG
Source organism: Aproaerema taeniolella (assembly GCA_949987775.1). Lineage (NCBI taxonomy): Eukaryota > Metazoa > Arthropoda > Insecta > Lepidoptera > Gelechiidae > Aproaerema > Aproaerema taeniolella. The sequence continues at coordinate 15,972,673 of OX465263.1, read as the reverse complement.
CTAGATTCAAGATTTGGCAGGTCAATTCATTACAGTGGTGCGACTGCCATCTGACCTCCGTGACCCTGCTGACAGGGGAACCTGACCGGATTCGATCAATACACGTTCAGTCTTCTGAATGAGCAGGGTTTCTTAATACAATGTTTTCGTTGTTAATGTGCAAATAATGTATACAGGGGCTTTAGGTATCTCTCTTTCAACCTCTCGGGTGGTTAATCAGTCCATGAAACTGAACAACTTCCCCAAGGAACATAGCTCAAAATACGAAAAAAAAATTTTGATCTCCCTTACAAAATGCGCTATATGTGCGGATAAATTTTATATGGGAACCCACCGACACTAATCTATACTAGTTTCGTTATTAGCTCGTATAGTAAAGTCAAAGCTGAAAGGATACATACGCTCACGCCAATAATTCCTATCGGGGTAGGCAGAGCATCATTGCTTTTAAAACCACTTAATGCCACGTTTGACAATAATTCAGAAGGTTATAAGATGAAATATGATGTAAATGGTGAGAGCTTGTCAGCTTTTCACATATTTCTGATTCTGAAGTAATTAAGAAATAGCTCTTTTTTATTATTATAAGATGGGTTAACTCTTGACCTCAATCTTGACCATAAAGGTCAACGATGAGGTCGACGATGGAGCGAGTTAACCCAGAAAATGCCTATAAAGGCACTGGTACTCCCACGCACCGACGGAACACAGCAAGCTGTTTGGCGTCGGACTTCGGTAGGAGGGTGGTCGCGAACCAGACGGCCCTTTACAGAGCCTACCACACCGCATGAGACCATAGGACGACACCTCAGATTCAGAAAGAAAAATGAAGTGTCGTTGCCCCGGATGGATTACTAGGAGGCAGGTCTCATTTGTGTTTCCTTAGTCACCTCTTACGACACCCACGGAAAGAGATGGGGTGGTGTTATTCTCAACCGATCACCACACGGTGAGAATAATCGAAACTATAATAGGGGCCATCCATCAATTATGTCACACGTTGAGGGGGAGGGAGGGGGTCGACGAAGTGTGACATTGTGTGACAAGAGGGCTCTACATTTCGTGACGTCACATTTCAAAATCTAGTATAATTTAAGTGTTAAAACACGAACTTTGAACTATTAACGAAAAACTCAAAACATTTGCAACTCTATCTGTATAAATGTAAGGTTCCAATCGTTTCATCGGCCACTCGTTTTACTAGTGTTACGTGCCGACTGCCTAACCGCCCTTTGATAAATGCTTTCGATAAATTTGACGTTAATTTTATAAAAAAGTAATTTAAAAGGAAATAACACTATTTTCGGAACTGCTGTTTTATAATTCAATAATTGCCGAAAAATATGTGACGTCACAAAAGGGAGGGGGAGTCTCACAAATGTGACCAGCTGTGACATCGAGGGAGGGGGGGGTCAATAAATCATGAAATTCGTGTGACATAATTTATGGATTGCCCTTAATTAGGCTTAGGTGAAGCCAGTGACCTATGTCACTGTTCATCCCTCCCACTACCTCACTCCCACTCTACCTTTTCGGAAAACACCAATCCATTAATTAAGTGAGGTTAGGCACTATCGGATTTCTTTCGATTATCCTACGCCAATTTATTTATAGAAAGTCGATATTTTTTGACTAGGAGTGAAAGAAAAACTCAGATGGAGCCAGCTGCCAACTCTTTTCAGGCATAATGTAGAAGTCAGTAAGTGGGACTCGTAGATTTTATTGTATACTAGCATTCCGCCCGGAACTTCGTTCCCGTGGGAATTCGGGAAAATTATAGTTCATTAATTATTGGAAAATCATACACGGCAGTTGAAATGTAATATTTAACGCAATAAATTTTAGCCAATTGATAAACTTTCGCTGCCTGACTGTAAGTTTATCAACTAACAATTTTACCAACATGTTAAATCATACACGAACGGACCAATCGCTGCTCAGTGTAAATTTTTACGTTAAACTAACATCCGTAATATAATACACTGTTCTCTGATTGGTTGATGCGACAACGTTTCTGGCATTTCGCCGGCCGCTACCGCGGCACGCTCGCTACGCTCGCTCGGCTCATCGCAGTTCTAACCTAACCTAGCCCAACCAATCCTTATCGGGTTGGTTGGATTTGGCTACTAACAAACCTACTTGTCACAGTTCCACGTAAGACATTCAACCAATTAGGGAACAGCTCGCGTTTTCAACCAATAAGCGTACCTCTCGCGTTCGTCGGATCATTTTACCGCGAGCCCCCGAAAATTGATCAATTACCGGAAATGTAAACGTTAAATAATACATTTCAATTACCATTTAAGATTTTCCGAAAGATGATAAATCACCTCGAAAGGTGATCAACTTACGAGTCTATTTATTTTCCGGTGATATATATACTAATATTATAAAGAGGAAATATTTGATTGTTTGTTTGTTTGCATTTGATAGGCTTCGAAACTACTGAACCGATTTGAAAAATTCTTTCAAATGGGTACATGATTTTCCCACATTCGCACGGGAACGAAGTCCTGGGCGGAAAGCTAGTTTATGAATATATTTTTTTAAACAATTTTGAGAATCACTCCTTAAAGTCTCTCAAACATATGCTTAGGTATATGCTCGTGAACTAGTGCACATTTGACATACCCCTTGTGATACCTACGCTTCATTATGCAATGCAGTGCTTTCGCAACAAAGTTCTCCAAGAGAAACTACTTTTCTCGTCCGTGCTCTTTTGAAGCTTAAAGCTCTTTAATGTCTTTTTACCCGACTGCAGCGAGGGTGTGTTCTTGCTTTGACTGTGACTTGAAAATGTCATCCCAGCGTATGATCTTACACGCTTTTACACTTAACATTTTCTTGGTTGCTTCTCTAGACAGTGCCGGATTTTAAAATTTGGCGCCCCTAATAAGAAATTATAAATACAGTTATTTTTATATCAGCCTATTTAAGCCCCATCGAGGGGCGCGGGCCTCCCTTTGAAACACAAAGGGGATTTAGGCCATAATCCACCACGCTAGCCCGATGAGGGTCAGTGTGGTGAATAATTAAAAGCCTACGCTACTAGAACAAGAAAACTTATAGCTCTAGTTTTTTTTTTTAATTCCATAATATCATTAATTCATTACAAATCTAGCATTGTTGTGCCAAACGCCAAGTTTTCTTGATTATCACAAAATACTTTTATTTTTTAATACCAAGGTCATAGATGAGGTCGACGATGGAGCGAGTTAACCCAGAAAATGCCAATGAAAGCATTGATACTCCCACGCACCGCCGGAACACAGCAAGCTGTTTGGCGTCGGACTTCGGTAGGAGAGTGGTCGTGAACCAGACGGTCCTCTACAGAGCCTTTTAATAGTTTGAAAACTCTGAAACTGTCAAGTAGGTCTATTAACATGAAACCCAACTGTTTGATTTTTCTGCGATGCACAAGTTGTTTTTTTAGAACGTAGCGAGCGAAACCAATTTCAAAGGCGTCAAATTTATCTGCGTATTTAAAGGTAGGGGCGGCTAATTGTGCCTTGTGGGTACAACTAGCCGCCCCTGCTTTAAGTAAACACGCAAATACGTCCCTGCCTCAAGTCCTTTAAACTTTTCCTCCTACGCTACGGTTTAAATTCTTAAAGTGTAAGTTAAAGGAAACATGTTAAACTCAAAATTAAATTGTAAAACCACGACTTCGTTTGCGCGGAACAGTAAGTATATTTATTCTCCGGACAGGCCTCCAAATTAAAGAAAAAGGCCTACTTTAAAGAAAACAACATTTTTTATTATACATAACATTCCGCCTGGGATTTCTTTCACGTGGGAATTCTGGAAAATTATGTAGCCTATGTTACTCAGAGATAATGTAGTATTCTAATGGTGAAATAATTTTTCAAATCGGTCCAGTGCTTTCGGAGCCTATTCAATGCAAACAAACATAAAATCTTTCCTCTTTATAAAATTAGCGAGGCCTGTCTACAAAGGTACAATATCCTCTTGTGTTTTCCTTTGCGAAGTAGGTGTATAATATGAGTAGGAAGCAAGCCTTCTCATGGTTCTGACAGTTTGTTAGCTCTGTTCGACACTTCATTTGTAGTTCTTTGACAGTTGCAAATATTGCACGTGCATACCCTGTTGTTCTGTCTTTGCTACAGTTACGTTAGTACTATTATTTATTCTGTGCTAGTCTCTATAATTCATCTCACTATACTTAAATCGTCATCATCTAACATCAATATTTTTTAATTTTTTTATTTCTTTTATTATTTTATTACTTTATTATTTTTTTGTTTTTTTATTAATTAATTAATTGGTAGTAATGAAAACATTATTGCGTTGTAACCCGCACCACATCTGTTTCTCTCTTGGCATCTCTAAGTTAGACTGGAAGAGATCCCTTCAGGGATAAGTCCGCCTTTGCACATCTATGTATATTTTGTATTAGTATATAAGAGTTTGCAATAAAGAGTTTACATACATACATACATAGTTGTACTGTTTTAAGTGATAAACTCGTAATTTCGCAAATGGATCTATGAGTTTTGTTTTTCGTAAGTATGTTATAAACGTTTATTAATTTAAAAAAATATTTTAAACAGGAGGAATGAAAATATATTTCTAAACAGACAAAAAGAAAAACGAAACAAAAGGCACAACTATAAGGTGTAGGCTTAGAAACAAATATGTTTGTATGTATTTTATTCTTTATTGTACACGAGCATTAGTTACACAAGACACATTATAATAAAAAAGTATAAAGGTAGACTTATCCCACAAGAGGATCTCTTCCAGTCAACACAATTTATCTGAATTAATAAAAATAATATTAATGCCTTCCCGATAAATCGTAAAAAAACGAAACCGTAGGCCCGAATCCGACGCATCGTGACGTGAGTAAACCGTTGCAAAACAATTAAACTACATAGAGCCTACAATTTTCTGTCTGTTACGTATACTCAGCTGTTCAATTAAACAGAATGAACAGACGTATGTTTAAACTTACACATACGTTATTAATTGGTTTACATTCCTGCATTCGTCACAGAAATTTTACGCATACTTTACTTTTATTATTTTAAACTAAAAGTAGCCTATGTCACTCTCCAGTCAAGCCTCCAACTATCTCTGTGCAGAAAAATTACGTCATTCCGTGAAGGTAGAACCAAGAAAGAAACAGAAAAAAAAGAAAGAAAGAAAAATGGTTTATGCAAGACCCTCATATAAATAACATAAAAAAACTTATCCAAACTGAAATATATATATTAAAAGGGTTGGCTTTAATAGGCCTCCACTCAGCAATGTTGTGACCCCTCTCGGGACTACAACACACACATACCCTTATCTAACTAATCTATACTAATTTACTAATATTATAAAGTGGAAAGATTTGATTGTATGTTTGTTTGGATTGAATAGGCTCCGAAACTACTGGACCGATTTGAAAAATTCTTTCACCTTTAGAATTCTATATTTTTTAATTTTTTATTATAATAGTTAACCCTTGACCTCAATCTTGACCGTAAAACACTACACGGCAAAAATATTATCCCTGATGAACATAAGCTACATAATTTTCCCGAATTCCCACGGGAACAAAGTCCCGGGCGGAATGCTATATTGTTATCATATTAATAAATGTGAAAATGTTTTACGAAACTGTTTAAGTGAATATACCTACTACTAGTTTCTTTATTAAAACCAAAATTCATACAATACGTATACTTTATTGTTACAAGACATTCAACTGAAAATTTACTAATTAACCAGCTGTTCAGCAAATGTTGCAGCTGCACTCTGAGCTTAACGAACGAGAGTACGACCGGCTTTACGACCTCCGCAACCGACGGTACCAGCGGTCGTTTTACGAAAATCACTCTTCAAGTTTGTCGAGTGAGATTTTATTAGTACAGCCAAGTCCCTGTGTACTACATAGTGTGTAGATATGTTTGACCATCTGCGTCAGTAGTGTGCACATGTGTGGTTAAGTAAAAGTTTGAAAAATAAAGACAAAATAATTTAATCTTCTACGTAGTACCTACTGATCTGTTTGAAGTCGGTGCGAAGGCAGCCTATCAAGCTTATTTGGCTTGGCACCGACTTCAAACAGATCAGTAGGTATTACGTGGAAGATTAAATGTTTTTTTCTTTATTTTTGAAGTCAGTTTATTTTTTTCCTAAATAGTTTAATTATTTTTCAATTTTTAGAGTAAATAATAGAAAGAACATGAGAAACGTTGTAAGCGCCTATTCAATTCAAGGGTTGCCCTCAATTTCCTTCGGATTCCATCATCAGATCCTGACTTGGTGACAATGGGACCACTTTTGGAGTATTACTCTTTCGAACAAAAAATAATGTTGAAAATCTGTCAACAAATGGCGGAGAAATCGGTGAACATACAAAAGAAAGATACATACAGTCGAACATAGAACCTCCTTTTTGGAAGTCGGTTAAAAAATGTGGAAGTCCACATTCTTAGATAGGTATGACATATTTTGTGAAGCCAATTCTACATTATTTATCACCATTACAGTCAAACATTGGTTATTTCCTTTGTACGCAAACAGTTTGTACACGAACATCTAAATCGGTCGATGACAATGCGTGAATCGTGTGTTAACTTGTTCTGTTCAGTTCATAGTCGACATAATACTTCATTCTTCTACTAATATTTATCAAACTAATCGAAAAAGTCAGCGTATAAATTATTCGGTCACGCGCTGCTATAAAAGTAACCACGGAGGAATGAGGAATAGAGACCTTGCAGCATGAGTCATGTTTTTTTGTATCTCATTTAAAAAAACGGGGCTTAATAAGTCAAATTAAGTGGTATGTATCTCTTCCACGCTGGACTGTGAGTGCAAGAAAAACTTAGAATGAACCAGCTGCCAAAATCTTTCCAGGCATACTGCAAAAGTCAGTAAGTGGGACGCGAGGGCTTAGTTGTATTATAGGCGAAAGGATGACAATATTTCACTATTACCTATGTTGAATGTGGCATTAAGTGATTCCAGTGAGTTTATGTATGTATGACAGCGTTTGATTTGTTTAGAACGTTTATTGTAAATGAATTTAGACCCATATACTAATTTATTTAATCCTGTATTTTTTTCTTTTTTCTGTTATTTAGTACTTAAGCGACTACAGGTGTATCAATGCTAAATATATAGAATAAAAGAAAGAAAATTTATTTAAATGACGAAACATTATAAAAACTATATAATTAATTGTCATTTAAATAGGCGCTGACTCAGAGTTCACGTTAGAGAAGTAGGTTTTACCACTGTTTTTTTTTTATAATTTACTATGGCTGGAATGATTAAAACCTTGACATAAAAAAAAAAATTACCAAAGAACTTTTTTGAAAAATTGAGATATATTATTTGTGTGAACATTTTTTTAAATTTTAAAATTTGCGTCCACAGATTTGACGATTTTAATAATACTATGACGGTTTTACAATAATTTCCATGGAAAGAACATCAGTTCTAGTAACCTTCTGTGTCTCATAGTCTGTGGAAACAACAAATAAAAGCGAACTTTTGTTTGTCCCTCGTGTAGAAAGACATTAATTTGTTTGTTCAGGATAATAGCCAATATTTGTGTTTGGGGGCGTTTATCTTCATCTTCAGCCTTTATTTCATTGATTACAGTGAATGTAGTTTATACATAATAATCTTAGACTATACACTCTATAGACGGAACCAGGAGCGTGCCCCTTTTAGATAGCAATAGTTTACCCCTTCCCTGCACCCAACCATACTTCACTGTACAAAAGCTGTACAACAACTTAACTAATGGAGTCTCTTTTCTCACAAATTTACCACAAAAACGAACAAACTTTATGCATAAAACCTTAAAAACTGTAATAACTGTCAGAAGCTGCAGATCAAACGCTTTGTTTGTCAGGAATTGAAAATCGAGAACATCAAAAAATGGGTTACGCAGGAAGAGATGGCGTTAAAGTAACCTATCTCTTACTATCTTGTAGGAACTCACATGATTGCATCTCTTTCAAAAGTGCTGTGACGTCATAAGTACTCTATCTGTAGAGTGTATGGTCTAAGATAATTATAGTCTAAATATAAGTCACAAGAAATCCTCGGATTTCAAATGTACCGTGCTAGCAAAAAGATCCTGACTCAGCATATGTCGCAGCTCAGGTAATTGTCAGAACCATGACGGGGTCAGCCCCAAGATCCTGACAGTTGATTATGCGGCACTAATTTCGTAATTGAAAAATAATTTTCCACGTTAAAAACGTATGAATCACCGACTTCAATCCCAACAACAGTTTGCACAAAGTAAATAAGTAACTAGTATTTTTCGCAGACTACAATGCCTGTAAGCAGACAACCACAAACGAAATTGTCATTCATTTATTTAGATGATGTTCTGGTTTGTACTATTTTTTGTTTTTGTTGATTTTTTTAAAAGCGCTGAATCATTTTCGATAAAAATTACCAGAGACCACCTGTAGAGTATACTCTTTAGAACAAAAAAAGAATTTTGAAAATCGGTCCATAATTGGAGGAGAAATCGGTGAATATACATCCTTGACCACATCTTTGCCCTAAGCTAGATTGTGTCAAGAGCGAACCCATTTTCAATAAAAAAAAAGAAAAAGAAAATAGATACAGTCGAACATAGAACCTTCTCCTTTTTTGAAGTCGGTAATAACTTCGTATTTATAAGATACTTGCTTCCCACCCGGGACTTCGTTCCTGTATATAGATAGATTATAATGTTAGTATATAGATAGATTTGGAATTAAAAGAGTGCCAAGTTTATCAGCCTAATTTGTTTACGTGCTATCCGACATGTTCTATAAGACAGGGCCGGCCTGTCGAACCGGTTCCCTGACGCAACAGTCACCCGATGGCTAATTACCATATTCATTGTCAATGATTGATACAGAAAGAAAGGTAGAGCGATGTTTTCATTTATTATCCTACCTTTTTATTATCTGCCTACCCCGTTAGGGATTATAGACGTGAGTGTATGTATGTATTGTATCCTACATTTGTACCCACCCGCGATTTTGTGGAATGTTATGGTTTATGGTCAGTATTACAGAATGCGACCCCGACTCCGATCTAAACTTAAGTAGCAGTCGTCTTTGCCATTTTGGTAGTGAGAGAAAAATACAATCAATACTTAAGCATAGATCTTGACTTGAGTCTCCTTCTGTTATACGAGCCTATGTGTTGACGGCAAAAATATAATTGTTACCACCAGAATCTTTCCATAAGTGTTGAAAGAAGCTACTGAGGCGATTTGTGCGGATGAAATGCATTTTAAAGGATGCGATGCGATGACACTTCACAGTAACATCACATTATGGAATAGTATACCAGTATCTGTCCGTAAATCCCCTTCAGTTGAATACTTTAAATTACTTAATTACAAGCACTTTGGTTTCGATGCTGAAGCTCTTAGTTAATATTGTATCTTCTCGCATTTTGTTGATTATTTCTAATATGTATATATTTATTTATATATATACTTATATTTATATATTTTATGTATTATATTATTTGTATAATTGTATACATTTAATGCTACCTGCCGACTACTCCTTCCTCTCAAACACTCAATGGGTTGACTGGAAGAAATCCTCTTGTGGGATAAGTCCGCCTTTGTACTGTTTTTATTATATTGCTGTATTATATTGTGTCTTGTGTTACTTATGCTCATGTACAATAAAGAATAAATTCATACATACATACATTGGTGAGGTAATTTTTGGTAATTCCTATGGGACTTTTTATAATTTGAACGGCTCGGCATGGCAGAATTTGTATTGCCAGTACCCCTCTGTTCCCAGCTTCTAGCATAACTAGTGAACAGGTAATAAAATTTTTCCATGCCGGTCGAATTATAAAAAGGTTTATATATATATAAAAATATAAAAATTGAATTATATTATGAAAGAATTATAGTTAATGGCCTGTATTTTAGGTGACCAGTTGAGACCTGGTGTCATAGTTTGCACATTTCTCTTGTATGAAATGTACGTATTAAGTATGCATGTAAATAAATAAATTGATCATTATTATTCTATTAATATTAGTAATGTGTAAGTTTGTGAGGATTTATGGATGTATGGATGTTTATTACTCTTTCACGCTCAAACGGCTGAACCAATTTTGGTTAAATTTTGAATATGGAGATAGCTGACACCCCGGAATAACATATAGGCTACATAATTTTCCCAAATCCCACGGGAACAAAGTTACGGGCGAAAAGCTAGTTAATTATAATTTACATGGGGCCCTAAATAGAGACCACTTTCTTTCATACTATATCATTGCTTTCCTCTGTGTGTGTATTAATTTGTTATAGCTATGACTTCGTCTGTCTCAGAAACGAGTTTTTAGAATAAATATATTTTTTTCTAAATTTGCGTAATGTTGAAAAGTAGCTAAATCATACAAGGTCAGCTGTCAGGCCCCTCATAAGGAAACCTTTGTTGGTTAAAGCTTTCGGTGGAATACTGGTATTCTAAGAAGTATCCATCCCAGGCAACGACACTTAATTTTTTTCTGAATCTGAGGTGTCGTCCTATGGTCTCATGTGGTGTGATAGGCTCTGTAAAGAGCCGTCTGGTTCGCGACCACCCTCCTACCGAAGTCCGACGCCAAACAGCTTGCTGTGTTCCGTCGGTGCGTGGGAGTACCAGTGCCTTTATAGGCATTTTCTGGGTTAACTTGCTCCATCGTCGACCTTATCTTTAACCTTTTTGGTCAAGATTGAGGTCAAGAGTTAACCCATCTTATAATAAAAAAAGAAACATTAGCTAGAATGCCGTTAACTGACCCGAGGTAAATTTTAACTTTTTGAAGTAAAAAAAAATCTCTGTCGAACCATCTTACCCGTTTTTAGGTTAAAGTGTCGCAAAAGCAGCTTCCATGCGGAGAAAAAAAAATTAGGATACAAAAATTGTTTTATTATTTTTTTAATTTGGCTGCTTTGTTTGGCGGCACTCAAACCGATAACGGCGTGAACCATGATGGGTGAACCTAGGGGGCGGGGGGGCAGGCGCCCCTCTCTGAATTTTGTTTACGTCTCTAGTAACTATCTCCTTATAAGGATAAAAATTAAGAAAAAGATTACAAAGATACACAGACATAAAGATCTTACCAGCCCATATACGTCCCCACCGAGGGGCACGGGCCTCCTTTCGAAACATGAAGGGGATTTAGGCCATAGTCCACCACGCTGGCCCAATGCGGGTTGGTGGACCGCTCGTCTTTCGAAAATGAATTTTGTTGGACGGGCGGGTTTCATCACGATGTTTTCCTTCACCGTTGAGCAAGTGATAATTAGAAATCCGTACACAAATCCAAAAAGACGAATTTAGTGGTACAAGCCCACGCCAGGATTTGAACCCACGATCTTCGATTTACAAGTCTGGCTCATTACCAACTGGGCTATCACCATAAAGACATAAGATACACACGTCAAACTTATAAAACTCCTCTTTTATGTCGGGGGCTAAAAATTAATCTTTCAAAAGTCTGTTCCATTTTTAACCGACTTCAAAAAAGGAGGAGGTTCTATGTTCGACTGTATGCATCTTTTTTTATGTATGTTCACCGATTTCTCCGCCAATTCTGGACCTATTTTCAAAATTCTTCTTTTTTGTTCGAAAGAGTACTCCAGAGGTGGTCCCATATAAATCATCTAAATAAATGAGTGACATTTTCGTTTGTGGTTATTTGCTAATAGGCATTGTAGTCTGCAAAAATACTAGTTATCTACTTTGTGCGAACTGTTATGTAGTTGGGATTGAAGTCGGTGACTCATGCGTTTTTTTAACGCGGAAAATTATCAAAGACATTAAAACTTACAATGTTTTATCGAAACATGCGCGCTAAGCCAGAGGCGTACATTCTGAAGGAGGTAATCCTACCGGACTTACAAGAACATATCCTCGGGTTATCTAATATCAAATTGACTGAACATTCCATTTTGTCGTGTTATTTGCTTTGAAAATGGAATTATTATTCTTTGAATTATTTAAGGCAGTGGTTCTTAACCTTTTAGTAATGGGGGACCATTTTATAACATAGCTGTTTTACCACAGACCACCAAAACTGTTTGGAGGTAAAAATAATTAAACGGGTTGTTTTATAGTTATACCTACTCAACCAAGTCAGAGGCCATTGAGCGGTTTGAAAACTCTGACACCAGGGTTAGCCAAGTTCGCCACACCTACACGATAAGAAGAAGAAGAACCTACATAATCACAGTTCACATGCACATGCACATGCATATCTACATGCACTGTGGTTCATAGTTCATAATTCAAACAAACCCAAACCATAAATTTAAAACCCATCGATATGTGTAACGAGTTATAAGATATGTATGTTTCTTTTTATCTTTGTTATCAAAAATATGTATACTATTTAAAACTTAAAACTATGACTGAGTCTGGTTTCGAAATTATAATAATCATATAGAACTTAACAATGCGTAACTTAGACGGTAATGTAATAGATTTTAGTGGAAACTTTGTTGGCTTCTGTGTTAATTAAGTTGTTTTATGTCCAGTTGATTTACTTAATGCTGTATGTTTCCCAATTTGTTAAAATAAAAATAAATAAAAACAGTGTTTTATTTTTTTTACGAAAATTGTATTTCTCTTTACTTTTTTTTTCTAGCCTACAAGATCCCACTGCTGGGCAAAGGCCTCCCCGCATCCTTCCATTTCTTGCGATCTTGTTCAAGTTCCGGCCATCTGGAATAGTAAGCATCCAAATCGTCACGCCATACTAACTTCTAAATCCTTGGTTAGTGTTAGCCAAAACCAAACAGTTGAAGGCTCTGGCATCCAGCCGATTTCAGTGATTGTGTTGACTCGTTACATTTTATACAATACTAGTATTCCACCCGGGATTTTGTTCCCGTGGGAATATGGGAAAATTATGTAGCCTATGTTAATTGAATTTTTCAAATCGGTCCTGTAGTTTCGGAGCTTATTCAATACAAACAAACAATCAATTCTTTCCCCTTCATAATATACTAGCATTCCGCTCGGGACTTCGTTCCCGTGGGAATTCGGAAAAATTATGTAGCCTATGTTACTCAGAGATAATGTAGCATCCTAATGGCGAAAGAATTTTTGAAATCAGTCCAGTAGTTTTTAAGTTTATTCGTTACATACAAAATACAAATCTTTCCTCTTTATAATATTAGTATAGATATAAATTTTTGGGATAGCGTCGTGGACCACTTCAGGTGCTTCTAGGTACCACTAGTGGTCCGCGGACCACCGGTTAAGAATCACTGAATCAGGTTTCTTTTACGATTTTAGCTTTTGGCTTTTTTATATGTTTTTTGCCGGTGATCCCTTGACAATTCCTTTGTAATCCGCCTCAAAGCCTCAAAGGCTGTTTTATCGATGAAACATTGGTTTGGTTGGTTGATTAGGGTAAATTGGTTTTTTGTATGATAATAAACTTATTTCTTTTTTTTTTCAAATTTTCATAAAACAATCAAACAAACAAACGCTACACACTCAAAGGCCCACACTAAGGTTTTCCCTTGTGTCGTGGGTCCCTTGGAACACACATAAAGACAGACACAAACACAAATGACCCGAAAACAAACATCTGCTTTTTACCCAAATGTTTGCCCCGACTGGGGATTGAACCCAGGACCCGCCGATCAAGAGGCAGCGTCGCAGCGTCACTACCACTCGACCAAACCGGCCGTCGCTAAAAAAAACATAAAAATCTATTTATAATATTAATATAGATCGTATGTACTTTCATCCCGTGTTATATTTAACCGACTAAAAAAAGGAGGAGGTTTTCAGATTGACTGTATGTTTTTTTAATGTTTGTTACGCGATTACTCCGCCAGTTATAAATTGGTTTTGGTGATGCTTTTTTGATTGGTTGCAATACTACAGAGGTGGTCCCATATAAATTTGATCAAAAATGACTAATCGCGTTTTGAGAAAATCAACAAAAACAAAAAAAAAAACAACTACTCTTAGTATTTAGATGCTATTTTGATTTTTAGTTACCTGCTGATAGGCATTGCTAGGATTGAAGTTGTTTCTAACGTGGACAATTATCTAACACTTCGTTCCCATGGGAATTTGGGAAAATTATGTATCCTATGTGTTAATCCAGGATATCAGCTACCTCCATACCAAAGTTTATCAAAATTGGTGCAGCCGTTTGAGCGTGAAAGAGTAACATACCTACATCCTCACAAACTTTCGCATTTATTATTTTAGTAGGATTCCGTATCTTTCATTCTAAGGTCATGACCAAGCAAGAGCGTTGCCAGCCCTTAGCCCAGGTGGGGGCAAGTTAATATTATGGAGGGTGAAAAAATATGAATTGTAGGTACAGTCGAGAGCATGAAGTTTTACACTTGTAGCGCGAGTCTTTGCCTCTATGGCGAATTGGCGTTTGTAATAAGAACGGTTCCAACTTTGGTTGCTTTGCAGTTGGGTACATTTTTCTAATCTCTAGGAGGGGCAGCTGCCCCTACCTACCTTGCCTGTTCTTCTCTGGGGAAGACTACACCTTTGCGAATAGGCGTAGAGTCAGTAGGGTCAATAGAACGAATACGTAAGTATGTATTTAAATCCTTTAATGTTTGTTTGTATGTATTTCATGTAATCTTGACTTGTTTTAAGTGGCATCCTGAATGTCCTATAAAATAAAGATTTTTTCTATTCTATTCCCACTTGGCGACGCCCTTGCTCATGTCTCGCAACACCTTTAAAGCCTAAGCGGGTAGTCTGTACCCCTATAATATTAACTGCACCAACCGGGTATTTACCCCTTTAATATTAGAAGTTTAGTCGTGAAGGCAACACATGTGCTGAGCTGCGACCCTTTTGTGAAATTTTGGCACACACACTCACTACATTTAATACTTAGTTTTTATACTAGCTTTTCTCCCGCGGCTCTACCCGCGTGGACTACAGGTTTTGTTGTGCCCAGCTGTGGGATAAAATCTATGTCCCTTCTCGAGGTCTAATCTATCTCTATACCATATCAAAATCGGTTGAGAAAGGTGTGAAAACGTAATAGGACAGACAGAGTTACTTCCGTATTTATAATATTAGTAGAGAAGAAAGGACAACCCGAAAAACTGATCAACATTCCTCAAGGAACATAAGTTGAACTATGAAAAAAAATAAAAATTCGTCATTCATGCAAAGGCAAGTCAGCTGATTGCACAAGTCAGCTGACTTGCCTTTGCATGAAAAGTCAAAAAACATTGTTACAATTTCATACGGGTTCCTTGGGAGAGTTGTTCAGTTTCATTGGAATAATCATCCCCTTTAGTTTCGCTAATTTCAAGTATTTGTCATTTATTTACCTATTTTTTCGTCTAAAAATTTATTATAAAGGCGAAACTTTGTGAGTGTGTGTGTTTGTGACTCCTTAACACAATAACTACTTGATAGATTTTGATGAAACTTTGCATTAATATAGCTTAGACATTAATATAATTTTCCTAAATTCTCACAGGAACGAAATTCTGGGTGGAGAGCTAGGTTTGTAAATATTGTCTACTGTACGTTGGCAAATAAACTATTTATTTGGGGGCACCGCACTGGCCCGCCAAGTCAAGCCAATAAAACAATATAATGTTATGTCCTAGAAAGATTAATAAAAGAAAAATTAATTTAGTCAAGAATGTATAAACTTATACATACATACACGTGTACAATAACATTTAACACCTACCACAGTGTGTAAATTGGATATCCGTGATGGATTTAGTTATTTGGTGTTTACCTGAAACAATTGAAATTGACAAATTAAAATACTGCCGGTAATTAGTAAATTAGAAGAAATAGTTAAACTAATTCTAAATTATATAAGAGTATATAACTGTTTTGAAGGATCAGCAGCTGGAGCACGATAGCGACAAACTCTCGCGACGCGCCACTCGGCTGTCGCTGAAACTTTACTTTGATTGCGCGAGGGCCCCGCGCAAAGGCGTTGTCAATGTTGACATTTTGACGTAGGACCGCGGCTCTAGCTGCAGGGTGGTTGTCATTAAGTACTTCTTTTTTCTATGTCTATGCATCATGTGCGTAAAGTTTCGATAATTTTTATTTTTTCCATCTGAAAGGATAAAATGTCACCATTGTCATACAGTTGCCATTAAGACGCCATTGATTAGTGAAATGCAAGAAGAAGAGTAGTAGTAATTTTTTTCATCCATCCGGATAGGCAAAGGTTGGAGACATACAGCCAAATCTTTTTTAAGTAATTTCTTCTACTCAAAGTCTTAATTTAAATGAAGGCTAAAGAAAGCCAAATCTTGAGTTTATGAAATAGAGGCCCTGTTATTTGCAATGTAAATTGTGAATGTTCGTTTCGTGTTTGCAAAGGGATTTTTTGCTAAACACACAATGGACGTCAGCGGGAACAAAGGTAATGAAATCGTATTTAAATCTTCATCTTTTTCCCTTGATTCCACCTGGCGTTATCAGAAAACTTCTATCAGATTTTACGTGAAACTTTATTTCACTTTTTAATTAAATAACGCGGCCGACCAGATTTAATTAAAACTCTGTACGTGACTGGGAAAGAAATTGTATATAGATAAAGTTAATAATTATATTTAACTAAAAAATTTGCATTTCTAATGAAATTATGAAAAGGGCAGTGTTGTTACCGCTAATCTAATTGAAAGATTTTGTGTAACGAATACACTGAAGTTATTTACGTCTCCCATTTCATTTAACAACGGTTCCTTCATTTAAATGACTTTGGGAAAGTTGTTCAGTTTCATGACGACATTAAGTCTTAAAGTTGTTTTAAGACCTTATCTGTTATTAATCCTTATCTAAATTCTACACTAATCTATACTAATGTTGTGAAGGGTAAAGTTTGTGAGTTTGTTTGTAGGAAGTAATACCTGGAACTACTGGACCGATTTTAAAATTCTTTCACACAAAGAAAGCGCTGTTATCAGCGGTTTTCTTGGTGAAAGAAATTCCCGAATTCCCGGGCGGAAAGCTAGAAATACTATAAATAACAAAATGTGGGTAGGGCACAAAACTGTATGACTGATATAAAAAATCTTTTCAAAGTATTTTTCAAGGAGTAGGTATTCAATTGTTTTTAAAATGGCGTCCACGATTCTCGTGATTTTGCCAATCAGAAGGGAGTAAGTACTCACGCGGGTGAGATCACGGGGAACATTTATATTACGAATATTAATTTAAACGGATTGACGTGCTAGGTGTGTATTTTGCATACCTACCATCGCATCGATCCATGGAAAGTTTTAGGGTGACATAGGTAAAATCGCGGCCGAAAAAATACACTAAGATATCGTTATCAGCCCCTATACATCCCCACCGAGGGGCACGGACCTCCCTTCGAAACACGAAAGGGATTTAGGCCATAGTCCACCACGTTGGCACAATGCGGGTTGATGGAACAAACGCCTTTCAAAAACTTAACTTTCGCAGACGTGTGAGTTTCATCACGATGTTTTCCTTCACCGCCGAGCAAGCGATAATTGTTGAGTAATCCGTACATAAATCCGAAAAGACGAAATTAGTGGTACAGGCCCGCACCAGGATTTAAACCCACAACCACCCGGTAACAAACACATGCCGTAATTTAATTAATTTTTTTTTGTGTTCTCACAAAGGTTTGCATGTTATCGTTTTACGCAAACCTCTAAAAGAATAACACATATAAAAATAAACATTTTGGATTGCGAAATAAATAAACGTTACATTAGCAATCGTCTCACAGATGCAAAGTAATGTCATAGATCAACCGAGATAATGCAGGTTGTTTACAAAGACTGTGCGTCACCCGTTGCTTTATGTGCTTTATAGTCTACTCTGTGGCACATACCTACTGTCTGTTACTACAATATTGTTTTTGTTGCGTTTCGCGAGTTATGCTTGTGTAGGTAGCTCTTTCTTTCTAACGCCCGATAAGAAAGAGGGGTGGTATAAGTTTGACGTGTGTATCTGTGAGTCTGTATAATTGTGTGTATGTCTACAGCATCGTAGCTCCTAAATGAATGGATTGATTTAGATACAGTTTTTTTGTTTGAAAGTAGACGTAATCGAGGTGGGTCTTTGTTATTTTTGATTAAAATCGGTCCAGCAGTTTAAGAGTCACAAGTGAGCGATGAATGTCGAGGTTGATATAAATTTTTTGACGTTAGAGTATGTATTAACGTGCTTTCTGCCCACCACGAATGAACATAGGAGTGACATTATGTATCTATTTATATGTAGAGTAAATAAAAATACCGCAACTGTTACCCACCTAAACTAGTTGTCCGTTAAAAATCCCAGAAAAACGCCACAAAATTCAAATAAGTAGTTTCATATATCGTTCGTCCCTCAGGATACATCGAGAACAGTAAATATGAATAAACAATTATGGTCTCCATAGAATAACACCTGGTACCATCCAAACACGTGTCTTCCACTTGCTTCACATTCATAAATCGCTTCATGCACGCTCGTCGGATCATGGTACTCCCAAAACGGCCTTTTCTCAGCACGTCACGAATTGTTGAGCCCTACGCCCATATAGGTATGTATGTCCCTACGGAGGGGGACATAATTCGAAATACTTCTTTCTCTTCTGATCCTTCCAATTTTATTCGCACGGAATGTTTACTTAATGTAGTTGGAATTTAAATGAATAAAAAATAACTCAGTCCTATAACTAAAAGGTCTTTAGAAAGTGGACGGATGTTCTCGTTTTTCCGCTTGTCTATTCTCGTAAATCAAAGAAAGTAAACCAGGTAACAGGAGCGGCTAAAAATAGCTCTACCTTTTAGGAAATAATCTTAGCTAAGTTACGTAAACGTTGGGTAAAGAAAGGTCATAGTTTGTTGGAGTATTTGGTCAATGTTTTGTTGTATATTTGAGTGGGTTTTGTATAGGAGCTCGCCTACAACTTTGTTGTCAGAGTTTTGGCATTTGAATTTTCCTATCTAGGTCCCTTTGGTTCTCTTTGTTCCCAGTAGTTCTCAAGCTTTCTTCCTTCTGTCAAACGGACCAGACCGAATCTTAGGAGATGCGTGCGCTACTTGCTCGGGACCTGAGGCTCTTTCACTCGCGCCCCTTCTTGCGCTTCCAATAAAGGAGAATGGGCTGATCCGTCAATTTCTTGTCCAGTGGTGTATAAGGTTTTTCTTTTTATCTTGTTTAACAAAAGAAAACGAGGCTTTAGATCACATAAGTGTCTATGCCAGCCTCATTGGAAGCCTCTTAAAAAGAATAAAAAGGTATAAGGTTGTGACATACTTATGTCATTTTAAACGTCAAAAAAATAGCTTCATTTCAATATATGACACCCACAACGAGACTCGTGCAAGGAATGAACTATGAACCATTTCATTATGTACTGACTTTCCCGCCGAATCAGAAGTACTATCGATTCGGCGGTCACATAATTTTGCCCATCTTCCTTTAAATTAGTGTCGATTTTTTCATGTCCCTTCTGTTGTATGTTCTCTGGTTTCCGAAGCTCTTCGATTCACCTTTTAAGAGTTAGTATCTTATTATCTTTGATTTGGCGGATGTTAGTCAAAACCATGGTTATAAGCAACTAGCGAATCGCCTCGGCTTTTCGCGGTTCTTCAGAATGTACAATACCTTTAAAACATTCCGGGAAAAAGTATAATATACATGATGATGAAAACCATTCCAAATTCTGTAGCTTGGTTTTGAAGGTGTTAAAGGACAAACAGGACAGACGCGAAGGGCGACTATGTATGTGTACTTGTATACTAACGTATAGAGTGTAGATAGAAACTATGTTTCATCAAAGCCTGCCGCCCGTTCCTCACTCCCGCTTATGACCTCAAAAATACATTATCTGGGAGTTATTTTTTGATAAAAAAATACCTGGAGTTTCTGCGAATCCGATGTTGGAAGAGAATTTAATGTAGAGGAAGCGAAAGTGCTGAGTTTGGTTCCTAGCAGGTGGCAGTCTGTGGTCTCTGCCTACTCCGATGGGACAAAAAAGGCGTGAGCTTATTTTGGCACATTAAACCTTCGCGTGCTTTTTGAACACATGGTGTACTTGTTAATAAAACTTGTTAATAAAAGCGACAGTCTTTGCTTATAACTCGTAAACTGCTGAACCAATGATTATGCACCTCTTTATATTTCGATTACGTCATCTTTAAAAAAAATAGAAATTGGTGCATTCGTTTAAGAGCTATGCCACAGACACAAACGTCAAACTTATAACTCCTTTCTTTTTTGTCAGGGGTTAAAAATGAGTAAGTATTCATAACAAGAGAATTGCAATAGTATTTCGTTGTAACACACGACGCGTCTTCAAAGTTGATTTGTAAACATAATGTATGTAGACGATCCTTCTCCATCGAACGTGTTTGAGTATTTCTCATTTTTGGCGAACAGAGCCGGCGCGCCGGGAAGAGTGGGGGGGGGGGGGGGAGAATGAACTTCCAAGTTACTAGCTAGTGACCCAGTGGAAATAAATGTCTATTCTATTATTTTGCCCGATATTTAAATAGCTCTATTTTTTTGTGCTATTTTGTACCTCTCGCGAGGTTTGCTGCTGATTGCGCTTTCGAATAGTAAAACTATACTCTCTTTTTATTTTTAAAGTTTTATCCAGATTAGGCAGTGGTGACTGCCATCTGATCTCCAGTACCTACTATAAATCCCGCCGTGTGGTGATCGTTTGAGAATAACACCACCCCATTTCTTTGCGTGCGTGTCGTAAGAGGCGACTAAGGAAACACAAATGAGACCTGCCTCCTAGTAACACTCGTACATCCCAGGCAACGACACTTCATTTTTTTCTGAATATGAGGTGTCGTCCTGTGGTCTTATGCGGTGTGGTAGGCTCTGTGAAGGGCCGTCTGGTTCGCGACCACTCTCCTACCGAAGTCCGACGCCAAACAACTTGCTGTGTTCCGTCAGAGTACCAGTGCCTTATAGGCATTTTATGGGTTAACTCGCTCCATCATCGACCTCATCTTGGTCAAGATTGAGGTCAAGAGTTAACCCATCTCATATTAAAACAAAAGTCAAAATATTTTGTTAGAACTTCGTATAAGTTTCATGGGGAAAGTAGTTCACTTTCAAGTTGAGAAACATACGCTGAAGTTTTGCTAGCTAATTTTAAGTTACTAAATACGTTGCCAGTGTTTTTGAATTTAAAGTGGGGCCTGTCTAAAATACAGGGCGTACTGAATCCGACTCTGTCTGCAGGAGCAATATGTCATGTTGTATTTTTACCACGTTGTCGTTTATATCGACATGAAAATATATTTCTTCCTCTGAACTTTGTTATGAATTGAAGCTGATATGACACGAGTTATCTGAAGTTCTTCCACTGCTTTACTGGTGGTAAAACACTAGCTTCGTTTTCGTGATAATTTGGGAAAATTTTGTAGCCTATATATTAATCCAGAGTGTCAGCTACCTTCACACCAAATTTTATTTAAATTGGTCCACCCGTTTGAGCGTAAAAGAGTAACAAACATCCATACATCCTAACAAACTTCCAATTTTTTAAAAATAATTATAAGAGAGGTTAACCTCACTTGACCTCAATCTTGACCATAAGGTCAAAGATGAGGTCGACTATGGAGCGAGTTAACCCAGAATATGCCTATAACGGCACTGGACGGAACACAGCAAGCTGTTTGGCGTCGGACTTCGGTAGGAGGGTGGTCGCGAACCAGACGGCTCTTTTCAGAGCCTACCACACCGCATGAGACCATAGGACGACACCTCAGATTCAGAAAAAAATAAAGTGTCGTTGCCTGGGATGGATTACTAGGAGGCAGGTTTCATTTGTGTTTTCTTAGTCGCCTCTTACGACACCCACGGAAAGAGATGGGGTTTTGTTATTCTCAACCGATCACCACACGGTTAAATATTTATATTTTATTGCATTTATAATATTAATAGGATAGTACAAAGTAGGATGCGACTAGTAGGATACACAATAGAGACCAGTTTAAGATCAAATGCGTGAGGGCTAATAGATAATAATTTTCCACGTTAAAAACGTATGAGTGACCGACTTCACTCCTAACAACAGTTCGCACAAAGTAGATAAGAAGCTAGTATTTTTTGCAGACTACAATGCCTATTAGCAGATAACTATAAACGAAAATGTCATTCATTTATTTAGATGATGTTCTGGTTTGTAATATTTTTCGTTTTTGTTGATTTTTTTTAAAGCACTGACTCATTTCGGATAAAATTTATATGGGACCACTTCATGAGTATACTCTTTTGAACAGAAAAAGAATTTTGAAAATTGGCTTACAGTTGGCGGAGTTATCGCGTAACAAACATACAAAAAAACATAGAGACGAATTGAGAACCTCCTCCTTTTTTGAAGTCGGTTGAAAAATGTTGAAAAATAGAGTAGGTCCGTCATGCCAGAGGTAAATCTATTTCGTAAATGAATAACAAAATACATATTTTGAAAAAACCTGCACATTCAGGCAATTGAATTTGTAACCATGATTCAATTCCTTGTTAGGTCACGGAGGTCAAGTAGGCTCCACTGTAATGACTTGACATATCAAAACGAACTTGTATACTAATTTATTGGGGGAATGTTTTTTTTTAATCACAATTTTTACGAAGATTGATGCTTCTTATTACGCTCATGACAGCCTCATAGGGGACTTCATAAAATAAAAATGAAAATCAAGGAGCAATTTTTTTTATGATAATTGGTTTGCTCTTGACCACAATCTAACTCAAGGGCAAAGACGCGGTCGAGGATGTAGCGAGCTCACCCAGAAGAAGACTATTCACTCGAACTTTAAAGAGATTCAGGTTATATGAACTCGGAAATACAGACGCAGGCAGGGAATTCCATTCCCTAGCAGTGCGCAATAAAGATGATGAAAAGCGCTCAGTGCGAATCCGCAGGATTTCAACAAGATAGGGATGGTACCCAGCGGTGCGTCTGGACGTCCGATAGAAGAAAGGGGCAGGCGGAATGAGCTCATGCAGCTCCTGAGCACACTCCCCGAAGTACATCTTGTAAAAAACACATAGGCAAGCTACTTTGTGTCAATGAGATTCTTTACTACTTTGGAGCTTATTCTTTACTAGCTTCCTATCACCGATGAGTCTCCGATTTTTTCCAATACTTTTGTAACATAAAGAATACACAATAATCTATGTCAGGAAGAGGTTGGCTTACACAAAGGAAGTTAATGAATATAATAAGACACAAAAAAGTTAGACGTGTTCAAAATTAGAAGATAAAAAACATAAAGTAATATTTTGTGTGGTTGTAATTAGGCGCTTAGCGTTAAATGAATGTGTATTGTACCTACAGCTGTGTTATTCTAGTCCAGCGGTTTCTAAAGTGGGATCAATAGAAAAATCATCAAGTTCCGCAAAATCATTGAATCGGTACGTATTTTATAAACCGAATTCAAAAAAAAGGTTCTCAATTCGATTGAATGTTGATTTTGATTGTTTGTTTGCTTAGAATACCTGAGTTTGTTTGTTACATGATAACTCCGTCAATTGTCGGCCGGGGGGGTCTATTTAAATTTCATCGAAATAGATTTAGCGCTTTAGAAAATCACCAAAAACAAAAAACACATACATTACTTTTGGTTTGCGATTATCTACTGATAGTCATTGTTGGCATTTGAAGTCAGTAATTGATCCTTACGTTTTTAACGTGGACAATTGATTTATTGGTGATGTGCTGAGAAAAGATCATGTAAGGAGTACCCGAATCCGAAAAGCAAGTGGCAATCTGTGGTATTTGCCTACCCCAATGGAACTAAGGGTGTATGTATGTGTATGTACAATTGTTTATTATCCTGTGATGTGGGGTTCTATAAAATTAAAGGGCTTTGTTGAGTGTCCCCTATTCTATTATAGTTTGTTCAACAATACAATTCAATGGTCCTTTGAAGCCGCCTGAGTGCTGAATCAGCATGATGAGGCAAGTGTGGCTAGTCTTAAGGTGCAACAGGTATTAATAATAATACTAAAACGGGTCTAAATTCGCGTATATATTATGAAATTATGATATATAATATTATATAATTATTCCCATATGTATTATTCCCTGAGGGTCTCAGGGCGGCGGAAGGGGGATACAACTGCTTGAAAAGGGAGAAAAGTTAAATTTTACCAAATAAGCTATTGTTATTTATTGCGTATATGTATATTATAATAAAGAACTGTAAGGCTGAGCTTGTTTTGAATATCATATCTTCACAACTCTCCGAGATATAAGGGGATCGCACTTTTTAGTGAAATCGGAGCCTACGAGTATATACTGGAGCGAACGAAAAGACATGTCAAAATAAAAAAGTAGGCCTTGAAAGACTTGGTAGGTGACGAATTCTATGTTTTGTTTTTCAGTCCAGCGTCCATGAATTATAGCGTAGATAAAATTCCATGTAGGAACAAAGGCAAGAAGATTAATTATTCACTGTATAGCAGAAATGCTTTTGGAATATTAAAAATCTAACAAACCTTTGGTTTGTGAGGCTTGTCATTTTTATCAAGTTGGCAAGTCTTCATTAATAAATTGACGCGTTGTATCCCTAAGGAATAAGACAGAGAATCTTCGGTTCCAGAACCAATCGACGATACAGTTAACACAAAAGAGTATTGTTAGATGCATCATAAGTCAAAGGTGACTAAATAGAATAGAATTTTTATTCAGATAGTCAACCTCTCGCTCACGACATAGCAAAGCCTTCATGTTCGACTTACTGCCTCCTACATAGTTCCTGGGAAGAGTTAGCAGGAAGAGTTCACTGCTAGTCTATGAAGGAAGAATGTTTGTAAACTTAACTTATACATTTTTGGCAAAGGTGTCTTTAAAGGGCTCAACATTTCAATCACAATGTCAAAGCAATGCGGTCAAATGTCGAAAAGATAACGCTAAAGCACGAGTAAGCCTTTGCGCGGTGCTCTCGAGTCCTATGGTTCCATGCGGTGTGGTAGGCTCTGTAAAGGGCCGTCTGGTTCGCGACCACCCTCCTACCGAAGTCCGACGACAAACAGCTTGCTGTGTTCCGTCGGTGCGTGGAAGTACCAGTGCCTTGATGGTATTTTCTGGGTTAACTCGCTCCATCGTCGACCTCATCTATGACTTTGGTCAAGATTGAGGTCAAGAGTTAACCCATAAAATAAAAAGTGAAATTTTGCCGTAATTAGAGTGGCGTAAGGCACGAGTTTGTCGCGGACCATGTTAGCTATGCTGGAGTGACATAAACTATTTTCTCAAAAAGACAAACTCACGGCTATGAAACTAGTTTCACATAAATCCACAATTAAACGCAATCCAGCGAAATCCATTCGCTAAAGCAATCGGTTAACTGTTTGATGCCATTGTGAGGCGAGTTCAAAGGCATTTTGAATACATATGAATATTTATCGTGGAAATTCGACTCAATGCTTTACACTGTTACACTTAATATACGTTTACAGTGAGATGTGTTGTTTCTGAATAATTTTACAGCTGAGTATATACTGTAACTAATCATTATTACGAGAATAGAATTCAATTATAGGCTTAGAAAACAGATATCTTCTCTTTACTTCTCGTATGCTTTCACGGCGTTCTTTCTTTTTAAGCCAAGACAAAAAAGAGGGATGTTATAAATTTGACGTGATTATCTGTGTATCTGTATGTCTGTGTATCTATGTATCTGTCTGTGGCATCGTAAGCTCCTAAACGAATATTGAAAGCTGACGTTTGAAAGGTGATTCTTGGCTAAATCCATTCGTTTAGGAGCTACGATGCCGCAGACAGACACACAGATACACAGACAAACAGATGTACACGTCAGATTTACAACACCCCTATTTTTTTGTTGGAGGTTAAAAAGGACAAACTGTATAACGAAGAGTAACATACTTATAATTCATTGCTCTACATTCATAATTATTGCACAGTCTTAATTTACACAAAAGCCTCAAATTAATTTAATAACATAATGGTTTCACGATTGTCATAACCTATTAATATGCTACATAATAGCTATTATGGCGTAATATCTTATATTAATATTATAATTTGAGAGTCATCGACCACGAACATAGCTCGAAGAATTGCCAACGGTAACTTTTTTAATTTTTTTATTATAAGATGGGTTAACTCTTGACCTCAATCTTGACCATAAAGGACAAAGATTAGGTCGACCATGGAGTGAGTTAACCCAAAAAATGCCTATTAAGGCACTGGTACTCCCACGCACCGATGGAACACAGCAAGCTGTTTGGCGTCGGCCTACTGGGCATATTGCTCGTAGGGGGCAGAAAAAGTCCTGGCGTCTGCCTGTCGGAAGGCGCGTAGGAAGGCCTCCCACCCTTGAGATCACCTCTGGCTCCCCTCTTCTTCTTCTTATCGTGTAGGTATAGTCAAGTGTGCGGCGAACTTGGCTAACCCTGATGTCAGAGTTTTCGAACCGCCGGACCTTAGGTCGATACTTTAGCAGTCGTCTTTGTCATTTTGATAGTGAGAGAAAGAGACAATCAAAACTTGAGTACAGATCAAGACTTGAGTCACCTTCTTTAATACGCCTAAGAGTATCGTAGTGTGATAATGACAAGAGTAATTAGTAGTAACACTGTATAGTCATTAGCAACGGTTTGGCTCGCCACGTTACCCGACACGGTAAAAACTGGGTTAGTTCAATGCTAATTACAAAAACTTTGAGTTGTTTCCTCTGTAGGAAACAATAAATAAGGAATAAATAACTATAGGTAGTAAGCCTAGATCTCTTATCAAGGTCAGCATGCATAGCCTGATGTGCTGGCTTCTTTACTATAATGATAACTGTTATCATTATAGTAAAGAAGCCAGCACATCAGGCTGATAACGGTTATCATTATAGTAAAGAAGCCAGCACATCAGGCTGATAACTGTTATCATTATAGTAAAGAAGCCAGCACATCAGGCTGATAACTGTTATCATTATAGTAAAGAAGCCAGCACATCAGGCTGATAACTGTTATCATTATAGTAAAGAAGCCAACACATCAGGCTGATAACTGTTATCATTATAGTAAAGAAGCCAACACATCAGGCTGATAACTGTTATCATTATAGTAAAGAAGCCAGCACATCAGGCTGATAACTGTTATCATTATAGTAAAGAAGCCAGCACATCAGGCTGATAACTGTTATCATTATAGTAAAGAAGCCAACACATCAGGCTGATAACTGTTATCATTATAGTAAAGAAGCCAGCACATCAGGCTGATAACTGTTATCATTATAGTAAAGAAGCCAACACATCAGGCTGATAACTGTTATCATTATAGTAAAGAAGCCAGCACATCAGGCTGATAACTGTTATCATTATAGTAAAGAAGCCAACACATCAGGCTGATAACTGTTATCATTATAGTAAAGAAGCCAACACATCAGGCTGATAACTGTTATCATTATAGTAAAGAAGCCAACACATCAGGCTGATAACTGTTATCATTATAGTAAAGAAGCCAGCACATCAGGCTGATAACTGTTATCATTATAGTAAAGAAGCCAGCACATCAGGCTGATAACTGTTATCATTATAGTAAAGAAGCCAGCACATCAGGCTGATAACTGTTATCATTATAGTAAAGAAGCCAGCACATCAGGCTGATAACTGTTATCATTATAGTAAAGAAGCCAGCACATCAGGCTGATAACTGTTATCATTATAGTAAAGAAGCCAGCACATCAGGCTGATAACTGTTATCATTATAATAAAAAAGCCAGCACATCAGGCTGATAACTGTTATCATTATAGTAAAGAATCCAGCACATCAGGCTGATAACTGTTATCATTATAGTAAAGAAGCCAGCACATCAGGCTGATAACTGTTATCATTAAAGAAGCCAGCACATCAGGCTGATAACTGTTATCATTATAGTAAAGAAGCCAGCACATCAGGCTGATAACTGTTATCATTATAGTAAAGAAGCCAGCACATCAGGCTATGCATGCTGACCCTGATAAGAGATCTAGGCTTATTACCTTTAATTATTTAAATTTTATACATAATATTGCACTTAATTAGAAATTAGTTTTTATTATATTCTTCTAATTAAATTAATGTAAATTTTTCAGACACAATGTATATTGTTAAATGAAATGAAATAAAACTCGTAATAACACCGGATTTCGTAGTGCACCTGACGTGCTGCTGTCTGTACAACACAAAGTTACTTGAATTTTTAAACCGACCCAAAGTAAGAACTGTTCGAGTAAAAACTATTTCAATTCCAAAGTTTTCCATGAATTTTCCTAACCTAGAAATAGAA
Source organism: Aproaerema taeniolella (assembly GCA_949987775.1). NCBI lineage: Eukaryota > Metazoa > Arthropoda > Insecta > Lepidoptera > Gelechiidae > Aproaerema > Aproaerema taeniolella. Next base: position 15,944,425 of record OX465263.1, on the reverse strand, counting down.
ATAAATGTAGTATTTCCAAAGAACATCGAGTTGAGAACATTCTGAAAGGAACTTGTTCTAGAAACCATTACAACTTTTATTAGATTTTTTAAAAGTTTTCTTTTAAGTTGGAAGCTGCACTCCGCTGATAGGAGATTGAATTAAAAAGTGATTTTAATTTTGTAAATGTGTTCCTTTTCAGTTTTAATTAGGTTTTGTAAATTTTTATATTTTAAAAATATTGTTGTTATTTTGAATTTTATTTTAACAAATCCTTACTATCGTTACTAATATTATAAATGCGAAAGTAACTCTGTCTGTCTGTCTTTCATGCCCAAACAAGAGCCTAGGAAAAGACATAGGCTATATTTTATTCCACAGCTGGGCACGTTATAACCTGTAGTCCACGCGGACGAAGCCGCGGGCGGAAAGCTAGTTGGGAAATACACACAACCATTACACAACATGTTTCATCCAATAACCCCTCACCATTTTTGTCAAACGTGGCATTAAGTGGTTTTCTAGGACCACTGATGCTCTGCCTACCCTGTTAAGAATTGCAGGCGTGAGCATATGTATGTGTGTATGTATGTATGTAAACATAAATAGATTATTTGCTAGATTAACCGGATACAGAATAGCTTAATTAATTATCACAGAAGCCAAACAAGTTTCTATTCAAATCTTTTACATTACCGTCTTACTTACATATTGTTAAGTTATACATGGGTAACAGGTAGTGGCGTTGCCTCTTGATAGGCGGGTCCTGGTTTCGAATCCCAGTTGGGGCAATTTTTTTTGTAAAAAGCAGATGTTTGTTCTCGGGTCATAAGTGTTTCTCTTTATGTATGTTTCGAGAGACCCACGACACAAGTGAAAACCTTACTGTGGGCCTTTGAGTTTGTAGCGTTTCAATAAAATCTTGGCCCGGGAGGCAAAAAAAAAGAAAAAATATATATTATGTCAGTTTGGGTGTATTGTGATTATTGTATAAAGGATTTTTTTTATAAGATGGGTTTACTCTTGACCTCAACCTTGACCAAGGTCATAGATGAGGTCGACGATGGATTCATGCTATTAAGATAACGTACACACGTTACAAACGTTTTTTTATTTAATAATATAAGATGAGCTAACTCTTGACCTCGCGAGTTATCCCAGAAAATGCCTATATAGGCACTGGTACTCCCACGCACCGACGGAACAGCAAGCTGTTTGGCGTCGGACTTCGGTAGGAGGGTGGTCGCGAACCAGACGGCCCTTTACAGAGCCTACCACACCGCATGAGACCATAGGACGACACCTCAGATTCAGAAAAAAATGAAGTGTCATTACCTGGGATGGATTACTAGGAGGCAGGTCTCATTTGTGTTTCCTTAGTCGCCTCTTACGACACCCACGGAAAGAGATGGGGTGGTGTTATTCTGAACCGATCACCACACGGTGAAAACCCGCTTACCTAAGACGTAAGCGTATATATGTATGTAAGTGTTTCTAGAACCAAAACCAACCTCTGCGTTCCCCTACAGTGACTATTCGTAAGTGTGTAATAATATACATTGATTGGGAATAATAATATTGACGTGTTCAAGTATCATTTTATATGTTCAATGAAATAAACACTTTTGACTTTTTGACTTTTAGAGATGGGGTGGTGTTATTCTCAACCGATCACCACACGGTTGAAACGGTTCAAACGTTAACCACAAACCAAAATGTCACATTTTTTCAAGAACCATTGAATAAATTTCGATATAACTTCAACGAACTAGTACTCTGAAGTAGATATTACTTTGAAGATTTTGTTTATAATTGACGGAATAATAGCGTAACAAACATACGTAATATTGATACCAGTATATTTTGTCGTTGAACACCACACCTTACTGTTCGCGACTTTGTTTGCCAGGCTTGTCCAACTAAGACCCACCCTTTTCATGGAAATCCATTTCAATTTGTCTCAGTACCACAGCTGAACAGATTATCAAACAAAATATTGAGTGGAAATCTTTTTCTCATCACGTCAAAAGTTGCCCAAACTCATTTATAGATTAGACAGTAAGATTAGCCTTCGAGAGATTTTATTAGGACAAAAAAACCGGCCAAGTGCGAGTCGGCCTCGCGCACGAAGGGTTCCGTACCATTATCTATAACAACGAGCAAAAAAATCACGTATGGGAGCCCCCTTAAATATTTACTATATTATGTTTTTCAAAAGCGGCAGCTGAAATACATCATCTGTGAAAATTTCAACTAACTATCAGGGTTCATGAGATACAGCCGGACGGACGGACAGCGGAGTCTTAGTAACCCTAAAAAGTATTGTTTTTAACCGACTTCAAAAAGGAGGTTCTCATTTCGGCATATTTTTTTGTAGTCGGCGTCAAGGTCTCTAACCTTACTACAGCTCTATTAAGATAAGAATCTTATACCTACTCAAAAATAACATGTAATTATCTAAGTGTTGATTAAATCTGCTTTTGGAGCGTTGGAAGCTAATATTTGTGTAAATAAGGCTACAGAGTGGTTATATACTTACTATAGTTAAGTAATGATAATTTTAAATGAAAGCTTTAGTTATTTCATGCTCCAGTTACAAAGAAAGTAATGTTTGATAATAATAATAATAAAATCATTTATTTTCAGGTAACTTTGCAGACTAACATAGGTATAATATTATAAAGAGGAAAGATTTAATTGTTTGTTTGAGCATATTCAATGGCTCCGAAACTACTGGAGCTATTTGAAAAATTCTTTCACCATTAGAATGCCACATTATCCCTGAATAACATTGGCTATGCAATTTCCCTGAATTCCCACGGGAATGAAGTCCCGAGCGGAATGCTAGTACGAAATATAATTAAAGAAAAGAAATCTCGTGTTAAATTATGTAATTTTAAACGAATCAGCGAAAATTAAGGATTTTAATTAGTCCACTAAAGTGAACAACTTTTCCCAAGGTGAATAAAACTTTTCCCGTGACTGTTCAACTTGTAAAATCAGCTGATTTATCTTTTTGTAGGAAGATGGTCTTTTTTTGAGAATTTTTTTATAGGTTCTGAAGGGTTTATGAAGGATAAGGAGGAAAGCAAAACGTTCTAGCAAAACAGGGTTCATACAAGACAAGCAGACAGACGTTTGAGATTCGTTCCTAAAAGTAGGTAGGCTACCTATAACCGCATTAACCCGTCGCGTGCTTTTTTACGCCGCGTGCGATACAAATCTCGTACACCATGTGTTAAAAGCACGCGAAGACTGATAAGTGATATGGGCTCCCATTTTCCGCATTTAGGTTCTTAAGTGGCCCATTATGCGTCTGGGTCAGTGGCTATTCCAGCCACTTCAGCTCCGTCCAGAAGCTCAGAATCCTCCTGGGGATTTCACAGACTTCGCGGAGCGACCTAATGCGTTTTCACGCGAAGACTTAATGCGTTTCCGTTTATTTTCCAACAGGTTTCCCCAAGGAACCACAACAGTCACAACAACCTGCTAAGTTTGTTAAGACACCCCATTTAAGTAGATTTAAAAATAAAATGGCACATTCTGCTTGCTACATCTTCGCCCTTGAGCTAGACTGAGCTCGAGAACGAACTGTGATAAAAAAAAAAACTTTACACTGTCCACCAAAGTGACACAAATGGAGCTAACGAAGTTAAAAAAACAATGTAAAAGCTTCAGTGGTGCGGGTAGATGCTAAATTCCTCAAATTTGCAACGCTAAGAGAATATTCAAAACAGCAGAGTTGAACATTTCCACGAGTACAGGAAGCGGCGAATAAATTTATGATCGTCTGAGGAAGAGGTAGGGGGGGGGGGGGAGTATCGTCTAGTAGAGGAAATTGTTCTATGGAATAAGTTAGAGGTACTTTACTACAACATTTCTGAATTGTAAAACAGTTTTCTTTGAGTGCTTAAAGTTCGCCACACACTTCAGCAACTATAATAAAACTAAATAGTTTTTAATTTCTCACTTGAACGGATAAAATTATGACCATTATTATTCAACCGCCAACTATTGATTACTGGAATAGACAACCTGTATTTGCACAACGTCAATAGCACATGCTTGTTTGAGTATTTGCGCCCTACAATACGAGTATAAAATACTTGTGACGCGTGTAGCCCGCGAGCCATAACATCGCTTGTTTATAGATCTGTATCTTCTACACCAGTGTTTTTCAATCTTTTAGAATTCGCGACTCACGTGCGAGATGAAAAGTTCAGGCGACCCCCTAGGCTAAATCTACGACCTAAGTTAGATAAGAGATTGTCACGGGGTAAGCACGAAAGGCGGGAGGCAGTATTAAACAGGCATAGCCTTTTCAATGAAATTGTAGTTTCTGGTTGTAGTGTTAGGACCTACAACTGATTGCGTTGTTCTTTTAATCGCGTCCCCCCGCCCCGAGTATGGCTTAACTATCCCTCAGGTCACCGATTCCATAACTTCAGTTGTGTGTCGATGGAATGGTTGCCATTTTATCCGTTCAGGTGGCAAAATTGAGAGCTACCAAATTTCATACATCTTATGATGGCTGCTTTGACTAGTGGCGTCAACGCCAACTGAATTTTCAGTTGCTAGGCAGTTTGCAACTTTACGTCCGGTTGGAAGTTGCGCTGCTGATCAGGGTGGTTATCAGCAAATTTATATGAAAATTAAATCGTTCTCAATTTCGCCATCCAATTCATCAACACACAACTTAAGTTACAGAATCGGAGCCCAAGGGCTTGCGACCCAAAGTTTGAAAAACACTGTTCTAGACAAATAAATCCATGTTCAGAATTCATAGACAAAGTTCATTTCGTATAAAGTTGTAAACTAGTGCATAGTCGATTAATTTAAAAAGTCCCACGTAACAGAGAGGACTTCTGTGGCGTAGGAGCTATAAAGTTGGTAGAGTTATAACACAGAATTCAATAATTTTCCACGTTAAAAAAACGTATGAGTCACCGATTTCAATCCCAACAACAGTTCAAACAAAGTAGATAGCTATATTTTTTGCAGACTACGATGCCTATTAGCAGATAACCACAAACGAAAATGTCACTCATTTATTTAGATGATGTTCTGGTTTGTAGTATTTTTTGTTTTTGTTGATTTTGTTTAAAGCGCTAAATAATTTTCGATAAAATTTATATGGAATCACCTCTGGAGTATACTCTTTTAAAGAAAAAAAGAATTTTGAAAATCGGTCCATAATTGTTATCAGTCCATTTTTGAGTTATCGGTATTTTATTTATTTTATTTTTATTTTATATAATAGATCACCAACAACCCGATCTTCCCGAATAGCAGAATAACTATTTAAAACATACAAAAATTGACGAAAAAATTCCAACGGGAACGGAGTCCCGGGCAGAAAGCTAGTTTTATAAATAAAAATGAAAATAAAATAGAAGGCAACAGAAGTAAGACGTTTTGTCAAGAGGAGGCGCCGATAACCTGACAGATGACCTATTGCGATACACGTTTTGTTATTCTTCGTGTTTATCTCTTTGTGACCTCAAAATTATTCTTACTTGTTGTTTTGCTGTGTTCTGATTTTGGTAACGTATGATCCTTATCCTTTTTCAATGTTATAAATGAGAAAGTGTGTTTTTTTGTCCTTCCTTTACAACGTTTTTAAGTCTATTTACATAAATAGAAACTTTTGCCTTCGCAGACTAACTGCTGAAGCAGTTTTCATTACGATATTTTTCCTTCACTGCTGAGCAAGTGATAGATAATTATAAATCCGTACATAAATCCGAAAAGGCTACAGACTCGCACCAGGATTTGAACCGGCAACCTTCCGATTACAAGTTTACTCATTACCTACTAACTGGGCTATCATGGCGACACATATTGAACACATAAAATCGTATTTGCATTGCATTTGTATAGTATTTCTTGTTCGATTACTGCTTATCACCAGGTGGTATGGTTATCAACATTACCGACGTAAAAAGCAAATCATCCGGAACCATCTTACTGCGCGCGCGCTATTTTAACAATTCAATTGTGTTTCTCTTTCTGAGAAAGGGAAGGAAATATTATGCGATAACATTGAAGGAATTTCATAAATTAAAAACATCGGTTAACGACTTTTGTTAATAGTATTAGCAATATTACAGCCCGAGCACGAAATGCTGTCCTATGACAAAATGTCAACATTGACAACGCCAGAGGGCGAGCAAGCCTTTGCGCGGTGCCCTCGCGCAATCAAAATAAAGTTTCACCGTCAGCCGAGTGGCGGGCCGCGCAAGTTTGTCGCGCATCATGCTCGAACTGCTGCACTAATAGAGAAAGAAAAACTTGGAACACGCTTGGAATTTGTCAACTCCTCCCAGTAACACAGTAGGATGAGAATAATGATGCTTTCGCAGTTCAGTGACGCTCGCTGAGGTTAAGCAACGTGGATAGAGGCAGTGTACTGATGGGTGACCAAAGTGGGATTTGTCACGAGTGTTTTACGAGGTCTCATTAAGCTGTTGGTCCCGGCTGTTGTCGTAAAACCAAGTCAGAGGCCATTTGGCGGTTTGAAAACTCTCAAACCAAGTTCAAGTTCGCTATATACTTAATTATACCTACACGTTAAAGAAAGGAATGATACACCACACAAGTGCAGTATACATTCCATTGCGCAACGATTTAAAAATCAGGTGACATATACTAATAAAGTATAGAGCCATAGAGTTTTATAAATTACGTATAACAGAGTTAACAAGTTATCATATTACTGCAATATAATTGAGTAATTGCAACTTGGTTGGTAATTGTTGTGTATTTAGTTAGCAAGCGATGTGTATCGGAGTGTGCAAGTGCGCAGTAGGACGTCTTCCCATCTTACGGTCACGGTTTCTAATCCCGATCAATGTATATTATTAGCTCACACTTACGAATAGTCATTGTAGGGGAACGCAGAGGTTTGTTTTGGTCCTAGAAACACTTACATCTATATTTCTATACTAATATTATAAAGCTGAAGAGTTTGTTTGTTTGTTTGTTTGAACGCGCTAATCTCCGAAACTACTGGTTCGAATTGAATAATTCTTTTTGTGTTGGATAGTCTAGTTATCGAGGAAGGCTATAGGCTATATAACATCACGCTACAACCAATAGGAGCAAAGATATAGTGGTAAATGTGTAAAAAACGGGAGAAATTATTTCATGCGGGAACTCGACCATTCCGAAAATCCCGCAAGAACGGGAACTATGTGGGAAGAACCAAAAATCTGCCGGAAGTCACTATTCCACGCGGACGAAGTCGCGGGCAAAAGCTAGTACACGTTTGACATAAGTTTAGCCGGTGATACGATAAAAACCCTCGCGTCCCTATTACTGACTTTTACAGAAGGTATGCCTGGGGAGAGTTGGCAGCTGGAAGTAAAAAACAACACTTTTTTTTTTTAAAATTATAAGATGGGTTAACTCTTGACCTCAATCTTGACCATAAGGTCAAAGATGAGGTCGACGATGGAGCGAGTTAACCCATAAAATGCCTATAAAGGCACTGGTTCTCCCACGCACTGACGGAACACAGCAAGCTGTTTGGCGTCGGACTTCGGTAGGAGGCTGGTCGCGAACCAGACGGCCCTTCACAGAGCCTACCACACCGCATGAGACCATAGTTAGACACCTCAGATTCAGAAAAAAATGAAGTGTCGTTGCCTGGGATGGATTACTAGGAGGCAGGTCTCATTTGTGTTTCCTTAGTCGCCTCTTACGACACCCACGGAAAGAGATTGGGTGGTGTTATTCTCAACCGATCACCACACGGTCGTAAAAAGAATTTTGAAAATCGAACACATGAAATAAGAAAAACTTAGAATGTGTCAGTTCCCAACTCTTCCCAGGCATACTGTAGGAACTAGCCAATGGGATGCGAGGATTTTGCGGTACCATTTGCGAAAGGCTGACAACCTACCATCATTACACTCATGTTCCATCTAATAATCTCGTACCCCAGTGGCTCTCGCTGATCTCAACCGATCAGTGAGGTTAAGCAACATACACAGAGGCAGGGAACCTGATGAGTGGCCAAAGTGGCAATTTATCACGAACGTTTCCATGCTTCGGAGGGCACGTTAAGCTGTCGGTCCCGGCTGTTGTCGATTGGCTACAGTCGTTTTAACCAAGTCAGAGGCCATTGTGTGGTTTGAAAACTCTGACACCAGGGTTAGCCAAGTTCGCCACACACTTGACTATACCTAGTACAAGATATAAATAAATAAATAAATAAACGCTACACACTCAAAGGCCCACACTAAGGTTTTCCCTTGTGTCGTGGGTCCCTCGGAACACACATAAAGACAAACACAAACACCCATGACCCGAGAACAAACATCTGCTTTTCACACAAATGTTTGCCCCGACTGGGGATCGAACCCAGGACCCGCCGATCAAGAGGCAGCGTCACTACCACTAGACCAAACCGGCCGTCAAAATATGAAGAAGAAGATCTAATAATCCTCAGAATGGATGTCAAATGTGTCGTCAAATGGTTCTAGAACTACATGACGTTCTGCCTAACCTGAATGGGATTATAGGGGTGAGGGAGTGTATAGACGGAAACAGAAATGTGTTTTTTAACCGACTTCAAAAAAGGAGGAGGTTCTATGTTCGACTGTATGCATTTCTTTTTTATGTCACTATTTCTCCGCCAATTATGGACCGATTTTCAAAAATTGTTTTTTGTTCGAAAGAATATACTCCTGAGTAGGTTCCATATAAATTTTATCTAAAATGATTCAGCGCTTTAAAAAAATCAACAAAAACAAAAAAATACTACAAACCAGGACATCATCTAAATAATTGAGTGACATTTTCGTTTGTGGTTATCTGCTAAAGGCACTGTAGTCTGCAAAAAATACTAGTTATCTACTTTCTGCAAACAGTTGTTGAGATTGAAGTCGGTGACACATTAGTTGTTAACGTGGAAAATTATTAATGAAAATGGCTCGGACCAAGGGTCATGAAAATGGCTTTCAGACTGCAACAACCGTTGCTTGTCCGCCATATTGAAGTACATTCGATATTTGAAATTCAAACAATGTATTTTTGGCGGCAAATCTTTGGTTTGGCAAGCGCACTGTTTATAGAGCACATTTCGGGATTGTTTACAAACAAACCCGAAAATTCTAACAAACACAATACGAGTGGGTACGTGTCGAATAAATTAACTTCAACTTTAAACTACAGGGTGACTTTTTAATCAGTACGCAATTTTTTCTTACGGTGTCAGTCACGTTGGAACGTAAATAAGGAGAAAAAATTTTTTTTTCCACAATTTTCAGATTTTGATACCCCTTTTTAACGTCTTAGAGGGTGAATTTTATAAAACGCAGAAACACGAGTGTCACAAAATGTGTTTAAGAGTACTATTACCAAGTTAATTGGACGATGTTATTTTTTTTTCAATACAAAAATTTTGATTTATTTTCATGATTCAGACGATCTAGGTTGAAATTTTTATATGAAACGATATAAAAAAAATACAGGTCTGTTAAATTTGCGTACTGATGAAAAAATAACGTGGTATTTCTGCAGTGCACCATTGTGCCCCAATAAGTTTTAAGCAGTGATAGCCCAATCGGTAATGAGCCAGACTTGTGATCTGAAGGTCTCGGGTTCAAATCCTGGTGCGGGCCTGTACCACTAAATTCGTCTTTTCGAATTTATGTACGGATTTCTAATTATCACTTGCTTAGCGGTGAAGGAAATCATCGTGATGAAACCCGTCTGTCCAAGAAAATTCATTTTCGACTATGGCCTAAAACCCCATCGTGTTTCGAAGGGAGGCCCGTGCCCCTCGGTGGGGATTATGAAGTTTTTAATAGCTGACACGGGCACAGTTTCAGTGACAGCTGTCCCCATTTTTTACCTCCAACAAAATAACTTTTTATCTATACTATTAAAAAATAAAGTATACTATTATAATTATAACATAATATTGTAACGAGGAAAGATTTGATTTTTTGTTTGTTTGTTTGTTTGCATTGAATAGGCTCCGAAACTATTACACCGATTTGAAAAATTCTTCCACTATTAGAAAGCTACATTATCCCCGATGGACATCTACATAATTTTCCCGAATTCCCACGGGAACGCAGTCCCGGGCGGAATGCTAGTTTTATAATAATACATGTTTAGGTAAATTGAAAACGAACGCTTCTCGCCAATAAACTTCACAGTTTTGCGAGTAGACTACATACATAAGTAACCAATGATCTTAATGCTTATCTGTCATATTTTTTTTTGTTTTTGCTAAGAATGGGTTCGCTCTTGACCACAATCTAGTTTAGGGCAAAGATGTGGTCGAAGATGTAGCGAGTTCAACCTGAAGAAGCCTATTCACTCGTACTTTAAAGATATTCGGGTTGTATGAGCTCGGAAATACAGACGCCGGCAGAGAATTCCACTCCGTGGCAGTTCGCAATACAAAAGATGAAGAAAAGCGCTCAGTACGTATCCGAGGGATCTCGACAAGATAAGGGTGATACCCCTCAGTGCGTCTGGACGTCCGATGGAAGAAAGGGGCAGGCGGAATGAGCTCATGCAGCTCCTGAGCACTTTAAATGAAAACTCTAAAATATTTTTTTGGTTAACCCCCGATATTTATCTATTGTACAACTCCTAAACGGCTGAACCAATTTTGATAAAATATAGCTGAGAACCATTCCGATCACGTTAGCTTTCAAACAAAAAAACTCCATGAAACAGGCCCATTCGTTTGGGAGCTACGATACCTCAGACAGACACATAGACACACAGACATACAGATACACTGATACACACGTCAAACTTATAGCACCCCTCTTTTTTGTAGGGGGTTAAATATAGAAGATGACGACGTCTACATTTCAAAAACTTTCTTCCCTACATTGCAACACTTTGAAGCTGTAATTTAGTAAACAATAATAACGTATGAGTTACCGACTTCAATCACAACAACAGTTCGCACAAAGTAGATATTTTTGCAGACTACAATGCCTGTTAGCAGATTACCACAAACGAAAATGTCACTCATTTATTTAGATGATGTTCTGGTTTGTAGTATTTTTTTGTTGATTTTTTTAAAAGCCAAGAATCATTTTCAAAATTTATATGAAACCACCTCTGGAGTATATTTTTTCGAACAAAAAAGGATTTTGAAAATCTGTCCATAATTGGCAGAGAAATCGGTGAACATACATTAAAAAAAATACATACAGTCGAACATAGAACCTACTCCTTTTTTGAGGTCGGTTAAAAACTGGGTGAATTAAAGCAAGTGTAGATATATCACTGTCTTTTATACGTAAATAAGTCGCTGTGACCTTTTTATCAGTTATTTTTAGACTATTTACTTATTGGAAACTATGTTGTTTAAGTCTTGCTTGGAGAGATAACCCCGTGACAATATGTTATGTATCTTTTGGAGGCGAGCTTTTCTCCCCCCACTTCTCTACACAAAAAATACAAAATACAAAATTATTTATTTAAAAAAAAAGATTACAATACAATGTAGAATGGAGTCACCCTTTGGGTACTTAAATGTAATGCTCCGCTCTTCATATACATATAATAAATGTTTTATATTCACAAAAAATATTAACAAATAATAAAAATTATGTTATATTACTAATACTCTTAACAAAGTTTAACAGAAGTAAATATATCTAGTGTGCCGTATGTGTGCTAGGTATGACTGTGTTGTGTATGTGTGTGTGTGTGTAACTTTAATATTCAAATATTTTCATCTAGTGCATAGTAGCAGATTTTCCGTATCTTCATAGTTTTTTTTTAATTTTAACCATTTACTAAGGACTACCCGTATTTTACATTCGAAGACTAACTTAGGGTAAATATTTAGTTCTTTATTAATACTATTACGAGTATATAGAACTGTTGCTGTACTTTCGAACTCAGAGCGTGCGAACTTAGGGTTTATCTCACGGGGTAAAGTGTGGGGTCATATCATAGACAGACATATACTTTATTGCACACCGTGACACAAAAACATTACAATAACAAACAAGGACAGAAAACAGAAATGTACAAAAAGGCGGCCTTATTGCTTAGGTAGCAATCTCTTTCAGGCAACCTTTGGGTAGGAAAATAATGAAAAAAATAAAAAGCAGAGCGGGTGGTGGCTAACAATAAAAAATGAAATAATAAAAATAATAAAATATATTTATATCATATCATCTTAGTTCTTTTTTTATAAGAAGGTTTATGTCTTGTCCTCGATGTGTTTATTTTATTTGAAAGTTGACATAATTGAGATGGTTCGTAGCTAAATTTGATTAAAATTGGTTTAGCCTTTTAAAAGTTATAACCAATCGAATATACGTGGTGATGCAACATTTTTAATTTTAGAGTTAATAATCACTTCGTTTATAGTTAAAACATAAAAGAACCAACTTACCACTTCATAGTCATTAATAACCATAAACGTTGAGTCTTAGTAGTCTTCCAAGTAGGTATTATTTATTAATAATCATATTTTATTACTTAGTGTACTTTAAAATAATCATAAGAATCTTTAAATAAATTATTTAGTAATCATTTCTCGACTTCGTAAGTAGTAAGTAATTCGATTAGATTTCGTAAGTAGTAAGTAATTCTAATTACTTACTACTTACGAAATCTAATAGAAATCTAGCACCGAGTAATTCTAATTACTTACAGAGGGTTTTTTAAATACGTAGAGACCATTAGCTCTATTAAACCACCCTAGGGTAGATGGGGAATAAATTTACTAATTTCCAAAAAACAAAAAAACATTTTTTTTTAAAGAAAAGTGGGTTATCTACTTACTTCGAAGTGGATTTAAAAAAAACTTACGTAAAAATGATTAATAATGACATTAATAAATATTTTGGTCAGTATACTGTACTTTTTTTACTTTATTTTATTTTAATAACCAGGCAGACAAAGATATACAGGCTCGGATGAAAACAACCATAAAATACGTTTGTTAAAAAAAAAAAGAAAAGAAATAATAGTCCACTTTTCTTAAAAAACAGGGGAAACTTTTTTTCGAAATTGGTACATTTTCCCCATCTACTTGAAGCTGATTTGATAGTTTCTACTATCACCTCTTAAAGGGACCGTGACGTATTTCCGGTAACCCTGTGTTATTGTTATTCTCATAAATACACACATCAACACGGTCTAGGGATATTGCACGATTTTTCATACAAGGTCTGTTTGAGAAGCTATAAAAGCATACTGGAGATACATGAAGGGTTATAATTTTTAGATGAGCAAGTGCTAAACTTGAATTTTCAATTCTAGTCAATCAATTTTGTTTTACTTGAAATTTGTGAAAACGTGACGGAAACGAAAACGAAAATGCACTGTTTGTCTGCTTTACGTATGAAAATGGTCGAATTTACGCATTTTTTTTTTCATTTTCGTCACGTTTTCAGAAATTTCAAGTAATACAAAATTTAATAACTAGAATTGAAAATTAAGGTTTAGTACTTGCTCATCTGAAAATACAGCCCTCCATATATCTCGAGTATGCTTTTGTAGCTTCTCAAACAGACCTTTTTTTGTATGATAAATCATGCAATATCCCTAGACCGTGTTGATGTGTCTATTAATAACAAATTTAAAAATACCCTACATGTTAATCAAGCTAAGCTTCTTGGATAATGTTTTCAGAGCTCTACCTATATCTCTATTAGAAAATCTAAGTGTGATTTTATACTTTTATGGGCATTTGATATATAGAGTTAAAAAAAAGATAAAATCAAGTTGAACAATAAGAAAAAAATAGTTAAGTACTTGTTTTGAACATCAAATCTTATTTGCATAATCGGCGATCTCGCATATTCGTGTTGGAAATAGTGTTTACATGTATTAAGGGGGGCTAAAAATGAGATGGTAATTTCTATTAACCGACTTCAAAAAATGGAGGAGGTTCTCAATTCGGTCGTTTTTTTTTCTTTTTATGTTTGTTACCTCAAAATTCCGTCACTTGTAGACCGATTTCAAAATATTTTTTTTAGTTCGGAAACATCTACTTCCAAATTGGTCCCATAAATACTGCCAAAAAAAGCTTGTGCGAATACTTATTTCATTAAAGTAGGTCCTGTTCAAACCGGCGCCAACGTCAAAAAAAATCCTCTCTATTTACCATATTCCGCTATGAATTCACCTATTTACTGTTTTATTTTACCCATAACCACTACTTAGTTACTCGTAAATATAGCTTTAAAAAAATATTACACTCTTTTTTTAGGCGGGTCAATTTTTTGTTAAAAATATTTTGTTTTTCATACAAAAACCAAACTTTACAAACCTGTCAATGTCAGTCCTCTCACAAATCCCAGTTTCGACGACACCATTCATGTTTAAAACTCCAAAAAACTTGTATAAACACTACACTACACACTACAGACATATGAAAGATTTTGTAAAATTTGCAAACACCAATAAAGGCAGACGAGCACCGTGTTTTTAAAATTGATATGGACGTAAAGTTTTGTGCCTACGAGTGTGTGAGGGAGACGGGGAGAGATGACGCGTCCGCGGCGGGCGACGCGCCATGTGGCTATGCTTATTCGGTACAAAACTTGCTTTGCCCCAGTCTCCCGCCATAGAGCAACTCCTACTGCGCAGAAGCGTTGCGAAGTTTGTTTATAAGTAATTTCCAAGTTAATTTGATAGTGTCTTTGACAGGTTTGGGGAGGCTTAATTGATGGTTTTCCGTGATATTGAGATGGGTAATTGTTATAAGATTGGTTAGAAAGTAGTTTTTTTGGTTTTTAATTAGTAATCAAAGTTAGGGACGTAAATTAAAAAAAACCATTAAGGGTTCACACGGTTTACATATTGATTTTCCAAAGGAACATTTTTATTTATTTTGTATTATAAGATGGGTTAACTATTGACCTCAATCTTGACCATAAATATCAAAGATGAGGTCGACGATGGAGCGAGTTAACCCAGAAAATGCCTATACAGGCACTGGTACTCCCACGCACCGACGGAACACAGCAAGCTGTTTGGCGTCGGAATTCGGTAGGAGGGTGGTCGCGAACCAGACGGCCCTTTAAAAAGCCTACCGCACCGCATGAGACTATAGGACGACACCTCAGATTCAGAAAAAAAATGAAGTCGCCTCTTACGACACCCACGGAAAGAGATGGGGTGGTGTTATTCTCAACCAATCACCACACGGCAACATGCAAATAAATGCAACATCAGTCAAGATATTGCAAAAAATATATATTTCTATGCAAAGTAAGAGACTCGCGACCGGTCAAACAGGGCCAAGCTGAAACCAGCGCTGTACAGTTTTTTGTACAGCGCAATGCTGAGCTTGCTTCCGGTTAGGTTAATCTAGTTCTTACTTTTTATTGTTAATTAAGTCATTGTATCATTTAGCAATAAAAATGATTTCATTTCATTTCATTCTTTGGTAGGAAGAGACAAAACATTTTTTTGGGATAACGGTTTGGTGAATTTTACGATAATTGCATAAAGAAATAGAGAAGTGTTAGTAAGTATTTATCAATTATTTTTCTATATGACCTTTGATGTCATATAGAAAAATAAATCGTGTAGGCACAAATACCTTCCGATAAGTAACAAAAGTACGTTATATTTTAGTAAATACTTAAAACACAGCCATAGAATTGCTACATTCGTAATGAATTCTTCTTTTTATTGTACGTGATAAACTTTACGTGATATATTGACCAATAAGCAACAAAGAAATCTATTTTCATAGCTGGCATTTTAATCTATACTAATATTATAAAGAGGAAAGATTTGTATTTTTATATGTAGGCTCCGAAACTACTGGACCGATTTCAAAAATTATTTCACCATTAGGATGCTACATTACCCCTGAGTAACATAGGCTACATAATTATCCCGAATTCCCACGGGAACGAAGTCCCGAGTGGGATGCTAGTATTTGATATATTAATACAGTTATTATCATATTAATTACATTATTTCATTCGAGATTCGTGTTAATATCGTACTTATATTTTCCTATCCTATATAGTCTCACATCTTTATCCCTTTGGGGTAGACAGAGACCCCTGATACGATGCAATAAAATAAAATAATTATTTTAATTCTAAACTCTTACAAAGACAACTGTTTATCTAATTTTAAAAATATGAATAACTGGTACACTTTGGTGGTCTAACGCGGAATGATGAACACACATACATACTTACGCTCAAACCTATAATCCCCATCAGGGTAGGTAGAGCATCAGTGGTTAAAACCACTTGATGCCGCGTTTGACATAAATTCAGAGGGTTATAGGATGAAATATGATGTAACGGAGTGATGAGTAAGAATAATTACTTCACCGCACGCAAAAATAAAGAATGCTGTCAGTAAAATCTAGAATACAAGGTGTTTCAAAACAACTCAAAAAAATAATAATTCAAAATTAATTAAAATTAAGCTTATTGCACAGCTCTAATACAAATTGACAAGTATGTCATATTAATTATATGAAACTGTCATTTTGTAAATGTCAAACCGTGCAACTGATTACTAGAGTTGCGACTATTTCACTTTAAAAATTAAATTTTGGGATTTCTTTTTTTTGGGTTTTTTGAAACATCTTGTATATAAAAATGAACCCCTATTTTTTTTTTGGTCACGCTATGACTTGAGAACGGCTTGACCGATTTGGATGATTCTTTTTTTGTTGTGTTTATTATTGTCAAGGTTTTCATAAAGTTGAGCGGAATATTAGAGAATTTTAAACACGATAACATCTGTCAGGTCAGCTAGTGTTGACTTAATTAATTAAGGCTATTTAATTTGACTGCTTAATATAGGTTAAAAAATATTGCTCGTAGCATGTGGCAATCTGTGCCACAACAATGTATATAAAAAATTGTTGTCTAATTATTAATTAATTACATTGTCGTCTCTGCATTATAGGGGCTTTGTTAATCTATGTTAAAACCAGTTGCTCGCAATGCGTGCGGAAACACAGCATTGCTCTGTTAAAGAACAACGCACACTGGCTTTATGAAGAAGACTTTGTTTATACTCGTACTATAGACATTTGGGTGTGGTCCATACTGTCCCTATAGAATATATTAATTTATTTATGTCACGATATGCCAAACTTCCTACTACTAATTTAATTATACAGGGCGTAAGGGACAGCTTAGCAAAAACTGAAACCCTGAACTCAGACCATCATTCTGTATTATTTTTCAGTGACATTTTTTTCAGGAAAATTTTAATTTTAAAAAATAAATAAATTTACTGCTTTAAAAATTAAATTATTTATTAAAATAAATTACTTACATTTTGTAACAAAAATAATGATAAAAGCGTAAAACACGAAAATCAGCAATCATCGCATTCTGATAGCGGCGCGGCGTGGGGGCGCGGTTTCGCGGTACATTGCGTAGAAAAAAAAAACCGGCCAAGTGCGAGTCGGACTTGCGCACGTAGGATTCCGTACCATTATCTATAAAAACGAGCAAAAAATTCACGTTTGTTGTATGGGAGCCCCCTTAAATATTTATTTTAGTCTATTTTTTAGTATTTTTCGTTACAACAACAACAGAAATACATCATCTGTGAACATTCCAACTATCTAACTACCACAGTTCATGAGATACAACCTGGTGACAGTCGGACGGACGGACAGCAGTCTAAGTAATAGGGTCCCGTTTTACCCTCTGTGTACGGAACCCTAGAAATTATACGTAGCGGTACTGGGGATCGAACTCTATACTATACCCATTGGTAATGATTCTAGTCTACTGACTCTTACGCCACCGTCACTGGGGCCCGATTCTGTAACTTCAGTTCTGTGTCAATGGATTGGTCGCCATTTTATCCATTCAGGTGGCGAAATTGAGAATTATCTAAATTTCATACATCTAGACATAGACATAGACATCATTTATTTTTGTTTCTTCAACACACACACTACACTTACATAGGGTAATTTTGAGTTTCGACGTTACAATAGTAGATGTGTGCTGCAGTGACAAAAAATGGCTCCAACTCAGCATTGTGCTTACCTTTTTAGGAAAGAGCGCTGGTATTCTGTTGAAGCCGCGATTGCTTTAATTATACATCAATCAGTTCGTTTCGTGATGGCGATCGTGATGCGTTTGCTATTTTACTAATAGTATTATAAGAATAGATTACTATATAAATATGTATAATGTTATATAGTTATTATATTATACTAAATTACATTCAACAATATTAATAATAATAAGTCCCATAATAAGCCTTTTAAGTTCTGAAAATTTTTCCAGATAGGTAAGATAGGTAACATCTAATGACAGCTGATTTGACTGGTGGCGCAAGCGCCAACTGAATTTTCAGTTGCTAAGTAGTTTCCAACTTTACGTTCGGTTCGCGGTGGCGCTGCTGGTCGGCGTGGTTGTTGGCAAGTGTATGAAAATGAAATACTTAGTTCTCAATTTCACCACCTGGAGGTTTACCATGGTCGCTTAGCGCGATCCAATTTAGACCTTAACAAGTCTGCAACGCTTATTCGTACCATGGTGGCTTATAAGCGATTCCATTTTGGCGCTGTTGCGATTCAAAGGCAGACCAGCGACAATTTATGTAGACATTTAAAATGGACCATAGACAACCGAGAAGTTCAAAAGCAGCGCCATCATGGTACCATTTAAAAAAACATTCCAATTGCAGTTCAAAGTTGGATCCTAAACAGAAATGCTTTTAAACGATCGTGGTAGGTACCCTGAACAGATAAAAACGGTCTTCCATCGACACACAAATTAAGTTACAAAATCGGGGCCCTGATCCGTCACCTTATACATTGCTGCTTTGTATTTACGTAAACAACTCCTAAGAAGGCTTAATAGAATTGTTATGAACTCCTAATTTAGTCGTGACTCTACCGTAAGCCATTTAATTTTAATTAGTTTTTTCTATCACACACACACAATACTTAATTGTATTTCAATAATTATAAATATCGATACTACGTGTTATGCATATGTCACCGGATAACTGTAAAAACCTTAATATTACAATTTCATTACCTTGCATTACCTTTTTGACTAGAATTTCTTTCTGCCGGGGGCTCCGTTCCCATGGAAATTCGGGAAAATTATATAGCATATATTCATCAGCGATAATGTAGAATTCCAATGGTGAAAAAATATTTCAAACTGGTCCAGTAGTTTCGTAGCCTATTCAATGCAAACAAACAAACAATCAATATTAGTGTGGATTACTATGTTTAACGAGTTTTTACTTTTCAGCCCATTGGGTGACTTCAAATAAGTTATTTACGAGTACTGTGCTGGTCTGATCTAAGTGTTCACCGACACGAAAAGAAGAAGAAGAATAAGTTAGCGAAAATTAAGGATGTGAAACAGCCCACTAAACTGCATAACTTTCCCCAAGGAACGCAAAATGAATGAAAAAATTACAGATTTCGTGCCTCACACGACTATCGAGCACATTGGTAATGAAAATGAATCTACGGAATTCGAAAAAATGTCGTTCTGACTTTTTGACTTTTTTCAATAAAGTTAGGCTACAGGGCAAACCCTTAACCCGATTGTCTTTGTTTTAGGCTCAAATTGTATTTCACAAAATTGTCCTGAGGAATCTTTCACAAATTTTTGATATCATTCTTCGTTTCCAAAATACTGAGCGTCAAATTCAAAAATTCGGAAAAAAATGGTTTTTTTTGTCTCTATTTCGGCTATAAGTTTGTTCGTTTTTTACTTTTTTGAATAATTATTATTTTTGCACCTTACAGCTCTTGTGAATACGCGTCTTTTGAGTCTTTTTTTTGAATATCATATCTTCACAACTCTCCGAGATATAAGGGGATCGAACTTTTTCGTGAAATCGGAGCCTATACTGGAGCGAACGAAAAGACATTTCCAATGTCAAAAATTCGCCTCATACAACTTGTGGGATCAGCTGATTTACCTTTGTATGGGAAGTCAATATTTGTTTTGGGAATTTCATATAGGTTTCCTGGGTTTCGCTAAATAATTTAAAGTAAACCTTATTTTGTATGTTGACATATATGTAAAGGAAACAAAAATGAGACCTGCCTCCTAGTAATCCACCCCAGGCAAAGACACCTCAATTTGCTATGAATCTGAGGTAGCGTCCTATGGTCTCATGCGGTGTGGTAGGCTCTGTAAAAGGCCGTCTGGTTCGCGACCACCCTCCTAACGAAGTCCGAGGCCAAACAGCTTGTTGTGTTCCGTCGGTGCTTGGGAGTACCAGTGCCTTAATTGGCATTTTCTGGGTTAACTCGCTCCATCATCGACCTCATCTAATGACCTTGGTCAAGATTGGGGACAAGAGTTAACCCATCTCATAACAAAAAAAAATATATATACAGGGTGAAAAAAACCTCCTTGCTATATTCAAAATCCTGAACCAGTATCACTTACAGAACACTTTTTTTTTTAATTTGGTGTAGGAGTAATGTCTACGTTTAGGCAAAAAATGAACTATTCCCATTGAAAAAATATTACAATATATTTTTTTTCATAAATGTGTTCTGTGAGTGATACTGGTTCAGGATTTTGAATATAGCTAGGAAGTTTTTTTTCACCCTGAATGTTCATGAAAATAAATCTTGTTCAAAGAAACGTGAATTTGACGTATGCTACGGATTAACAAGATTTACAGTAAGTAATAATTCTGTCGAAACTAATGCCATTAATGCTATTAGCTCTACTTAACGAAGGTTGTATAACATTCCTACTCTAAGTATTAGATAGAACTCTATCACATTTAGTTAGGTAGCTTGCTTACTTAGAAAAGGTTTCATAAAATTTGCAGTGCAATTATCGATAGGATTGTCTCTTCGCTTGATTTTATTAACTAGCTTTTCGCCCGGGACTTCGTCCCCGTGGAAATTTTTCCAATGTTTTTAATAGTTATTCTACTATTTGGGACGGAGACGAACAAAACAAATCAAATATTAAAATCGGTCGCCGTTCTCGAGTTATAAGTGATATTTCAAATAAATAAATAAAAACTTATTAAGATATATTATAAACTTATTATATTATATTAAGCTTTATATTTGTAATTTACATATTTCAATCTCAACAAAAGATCGCACAAAGTAGATAACTAGTATTTTTTGCAGACTACAATGCCTAATTGAAGCTAATAGTTTGACCACGAAGAATTTCAAAATTCCTGGTGGTCAAATCAGTTTGACCACCAGGAAGGAACGCTATTAGCAGATAACCACAAACGAAAATGTCACTTATTTATTTAGATGATGTTCTGGTTTGTAGTATTTTTTGTTTTTGTTGATTTTTTTAAAAGTGCTGAATCATTTTCGATAAAATGTATATGGGACCACCTCTGAAGTATACTTTTTGGAAAAAAAAAAGAATTTAGAAAATCGGTCCATAATTGACGGAGAAATATAGAACCTCCTCCTCTTTCGAAGTCGGTTAAAAACACATAAACAAAGCAATATGAAAAATTGATCATTTAGATAAAATCCGTCACCACTCACTCGGAGTGTCACAGGAGTGAAGAGGTGCTGACTCAGCATTATGCTGCAAACAAAGTCTTCAGCGCTGATCTTCCGTCAGGACCTAGATGTAGTTTTAGCAAGACTGGCAGTGAAGGTGAAAATTTAAAATAGAAGAGAGTGTAAGGTGATGTTGAGTAAGTAGGGAAATAGGAAAGTCGTGTAAGAATAATATATTATACTATCTTTCCGCCCGCGGCTTCGCCCGCGTGGACTACAGGGTATATCGTGCCCAACCGTGGGATAAAATGTAGCCTATGTCCTTTCCCACGCTCTAATCTATCTCTGTACCAAATTTCATCATAATCGGTTTAGTAGTTTAGGCGTGAAAGACGGACAGACAGACAGACAGACCGACAGACAGACAGGAGTTACTTTCGCATTTATAATATTATATATATAATATTATATATATATATATGGATAGTATGGATATAAGGGAAATATATACATACAAATTAAAAAGTAAGGAATAAGGATTATTTAATAGCTAAAAAGGTATTAAGAATGGTAATTGTGTCGATATATATACTTTATAAAAGGTAAATTGGTAGTTTGGGTGGTTTTTTAAGAGCATATTTCTTTTTGGAGCTCTCGCAATATTTTGATTGGCGATCATCCACCTGGCTCGTTATACACATTAAATACAGGTGTTCCGTAATAACCTTCATTCGGCATCGGCTTGTCCGCCATATAGCAACAGAACGCTTGTTCTATGTCAACAATGCCTCGATTCTGTAACTTCAGTAGTGTGTCGATGGAATGGAGGCCATTTTATCCGTTCAGGTGGCGAAATTGAGAACTATTTAATTTTCATATACTTGCTAACAGCCACCCCGACCAGCAGCGCCACCGCCAACCAAACGTAAAGTTGCAAACTACCTAGCAACTGATAATTCAGTTAGCGATGGCGCCACCAGTCAAAGCAGCCATCATTAGATGTATGAAATTTGGATAGTTCTCAATTTCGCCACCTGAACGGATAAAATGGCTACCACAACAGCACACACAACTGAAGTTACAGAATCGGGGTCCTGGACATTTCTGTACTACAGCTTAATTGTGTTTTTATTACACATTACATACACTTACGCCTGTAACCCCATACGGGGTAGGCAGAGCATCAGTGGTTCAGAACCACTTGATGAAACATGATGTATAGATCTGAATTATCCTAGAAAAAAAAAATCGCAATTATTGTAAGCTGAATCATTTTTTTAAATTCATACCTAATCATATAAATGCGAAAGTAACTCTGTTTGTCTGTTACGCTTACGCTGTTACGCTTTCACGCCTAAATTACACTGATTTTGATGAAATTTGGCACAGAGATAGATGAGACCTTGGGAAATGACATAGGTATTTTATTCATTTTATCCCACAGCTGGGCACGATATAACCTGTAGTCCCCGCGGACAGAAAGGTAGTCTATACTCATATTATAAAGAGAAAAGATTTGGTTGTTTTTTTGCATTGAAACTACTGGACCGATTTAAAAATTCTTTCATCATCACAAAGCTGCATTTTCCCTGATGGACATAGGCTGCATAATTTTCCCGATTTCCCACGGGAACGAAGTCCCGGGCGGAATGCTAGTTTTTAATAAACAGATGACATTGGTAACAATAAAATTAAGTATAGAAATTTTGAGAATAAAAAAAATAAATCTAATATCAAACTCGTTATAATGACAATTAACCAAATGTATTAGATTTTATTTGATGGCAAGTTGCCTTGGAAAAACGCAGCTTGTCAGCCTGACAGAAATGAAATACTATGAGGTCAAAATAATTGATCTCCTCAAAAATTACAATATATTAATAAATATTAGCGGAAAGGCAATGAATCTCCATCTTCCACTTACAAATAGTAATACGTTTCCTCGGTGAACCAAATGATACCGCGTTTCAGAATACACGCTGGGCCATCTAGCGGATTTTTTGAGAAGTTAGCAAGCGATCGCAGCTTGGACTATTTAAAATATTTAACACTTTGTACTACGCCCACATGGAATTTAAGGATTAGCTTAGCCCATTAAGCTTTAATACTTTGCCCTAGGCATATAGGTCGAAATATGTAAAAATACATTCACTACTCCATACAGCTTGTAGTGCTTTCCACCGCCTCAGTATGCGAAGCCTTTTTTTAGGGTTTCGTACCCAAAGGGTAAAACGGGACCCTATTACTAAGACTGCCGATCACCGCCGTGTGGTGATCGGTTGAGAATAACACCACCCCAACTCTTTCCGTGGGTGTCGTAAGAGGCGACTAAGGAAACACAAATGAGACCAGCAGGGCAATCGCGCTAAAAAAAGTGGGTTGAATCGCAATTGAAACGTAGCTTTGATGCTACCACCTAAGCGAAGCTGATGCTGGGTAAACGAATGGAACGTTTTCGATTGCTTCTTTATAAGGAGACCTTGATTAACGACATGAACCAAACACAGCAATGTACATAATTCCATTCGTTCAATCAGCATCAGCTTCGCTTAGGTGGTAGCCCCCCAGCTACGTTTCAATTGCGATTCAATCCACTTTTTAACCCCCGACGCAAAAAGAGGGGTGTTATAAGTTTGACCGCTATGTGTGTGTGTGTGTGTGTGTGTGTGTGTGTGTCTGTGTGTCTGTCTGTGGCACCGTAGCTCTCAAACGGGTGAACCGATTTGGATGCGTTTTTTTTTATTTACAAGCAGGTTTTTTGGCGATGGTTCTTAGATACGTTTTATCAAAATCGGTTCAGCCGTTTCAAGGTCATCAGCTCTTTTGTTAGCTGCGGTAGGGTTCTTAGACTCTTAATGTGTATTTACTTTACTTTCAAACATACATGTGACCTAAAACTTGAAACACTCATGTATGCTTAATAACTATGCAGGATTATGGAACTCTTGGTCTGATGCTGCAGCCAGGATATCCAGAACACTAGCACACTCTTAAAAAAATAATAGCAGATATGTCGTGTTTGGACTCGTTTTGTTCAGTATTTGATTCTGCATACAATGCAATGGTGGCAGCACGGTGAGCTGATGCTGCGGCCAGGATATCCAGAACACTAGCACATCCTTGAAAAAATAATAGCAGATATGTCGTGTTTGGACTCGTTTTGATCAGTATTTGATTCTGCATGCAATGCAATGGTGGCAACACGGTGAGCTGATGCTGCGGCCAGTTATTTTGAAAATAAGTTAAAAATTTTGAAATAAAAATTAAATTAAAAATTTAAAACCCCCCCCCCCCCCGCAAAAAAGTAAAGCGGACATTTAAAAAGTAAAAAATAATACCTTTCGTTGAGCCATCAAATTCATTTCAGAAATACTTATATATATTTTAATTATCGAAATCGATGGATGGCACGATAGGGTTTGCTCATTAAAATGGCGCTATAATGTCGCGTCGGGGTACCGCTTTAGTGAATCAGACCCTTAATTTGATTGACCCTTCATTTGATTGGGTCTGATTCACTAAAGCGGTACCCCGACGCGACATTATAGCGCCATTTTAATGAGCAAACCCTATCGTGCCATCCATCGATTTCGATAATTAAAATATATATAAGTATTTCTGAAATGAATTTGATGGCTCAACGAAAGGTATTATTTTTTACTTTTTAAATGTCCGCTTTACTTTTTTGCGGGGGGGGGTTTTTTTAATTTTTAATTTAATTTTTATTTTTTTAGCGCGATTGCCCTGCTGCCTCCTAGTAATCCATCCCAGGCAACGACACTTCATTTTTTTTTCTGAATCTGAGGTGTCGTCCTATGGTCTCATGCGGTGTGGTAGGCTCTGTAAAGGGCCGTCTGGTTCGCGACCACCCTCCTACCGAAGTCCGACGCCAAACAGCCTGCTGTGTTCTGTCGGTGCGTGGGACTACCAGTGCCTTTATAGGCATTTTCTGGGTTGACTCGCTCCATCGTCGATCTCATCTTTGACCTCAATGGTCAAGATTGAGGTCAAGAGTTAACCCATCTTATAATAAAAAAATAAAATAAAAAAAAAGACTGCGCTGTCCGTCGGTCTGTTCTTTCTTTTATTCCAAAAAACTTCACATGAGTTTTATTTTTAGTGACAATACTAGTTACTTTACCTGGGAATGTCTGCAAGGCGCGGAGGGCGCGACCGCCGCACCACACCCGTGGCCGGCAGCACTCCCACCTAAAACAAACAAACAAACTGTAGGGTATGTGTATAAGTTTTTACATTTTTATATGTGGGTACTTGTGCTTACAATAAATCAGTCAATCTCCACACTCGGCTTTCATTGAACGTCACATTGGCGCAGTCGGTATTTTAGCGGTTATTTTCCACAGTGATTTAGTGTCATTACATTAAAATGCCTATTGGAAAACTGGAGGCGTTCGATATTAACTCTCAAAAGTGGCCAGCATACGTGCGTCGCGTAGAACAATACATTTTACTGAATGAAATTAAAAAAGAACTCACGGTGCCATTACTTATTACGGTGGTAGGAGAAACAACTTATTCGTTAATGTGCGATCTATGTGCTCCTGACAACCCGGAAAGTAAAAAATTTGAGGAATTAGTGAGCTTAGTGACTAACCACTTGGAACCTAAGCGGTCAGAAATTGCCGAGCGCCATGTTTTCCGCTTGCGCAGGCAACGCGACGGGGAGTCATTAACCGCTTACCTACAAGATCTGAAACATCTCGCTACAACGTGCAACTTCGGTTCTCAACTCGAAGAAAACCTTCGCGACCAATTTGTATCCGGGTTGGCAAACCTAGCTATGCGTTCGAGAATATTTGCTGAGTCGAATATCGATTACAAGAAGGCGGTGGAGTTGGCTCTGGCATTAGAGGCCGCCGAGAAGCATGCGGAGGTGAGCGCCACGACTACAGCGGCCCCGACCTCGAGTTCCACGGGCGGCGACACCAGCGAGGCGGTGCATCAGGTGCAGGGCGCGCGCAGGAGGCGCGGCGGAGGCGGCGGCGGCGGCGCAGGCCCGCGGCCCGCGCGCTCCGAGCCCGCGCACCCCTGCTGGCGGTGCGGGAAGGGGCATCGCCCCGACAAGTGTAGATTTGCAAATTATAATTGTGATGAGTGCGGCCAACGGGGCCACTTGAAAGTGATGTGCAAATTACGTAATGATAACAGCAAGTCCGGCCGGCAAAATTACGTGAGTGAGAACGAATCCGATTGCGAGGACATATTTAATATTGGACTTAGCTCGACAGGTAACAAGCCTTATTTTATTAATATAGACATTGACGGGAGTTTAGTAGAATGTGAGATGGACACTGGGAGTCGTATTTCAGCGATTAGCCAGGACTTCTATAACCAAAAATTTTCACATAAACAAATCCGTCAGGATAATTTAATGTTGCGTTGTTACTCAGGCACACGGATCGAATCTTTAGGTTATATTTCTGTAAAGGTCAAATTAGGAAACACCGTGGCAAATAATTTATCGTTATATGTCATTAAAAATGGGGCACGCCCAATATTGGGACGTGAGTGGATACGCGCTCTCAACATTAAACAGATTAGTTTTAACCCTCCGCATACCAGGTGGGGTCTAATAAACCCCAGGCAGTGAAAAATCGATATATTTTCAAAAAATTTCGTGCGCGGAATCTGAAGCTCTCAGTAGCTGGAGTTGCGACGTTCTTACACTGGCAAGTACCATTAGTTTAGTGGTGCGTGCGTTTTTTAGGGCTCTAGATGCGTTTTTGTTTAGAATTGTTGTTATTTGAGCATATACAAAATGCAATTACGGCGAACTAAAGAACTCCTACCTCGAGATTGAAGTAAAAATTTAAAGATGTATCATCGTTGTTCAATTTTTTTAAATTTAGTCAGTTTAATTACAAACATTGGTAACTATCCATTCTTAGGGTGATTTCAAGTCTAAATTAGTAGTCAGAAGATGGCATTTTCGCTACCCTTTTTCAACAAACCATCTAATCTATTTCATTTTTTTTTAATATAGTGCTACTCAGGTTATGTTCAATTTCAAAAATATGCAATAATAATTCAGTACCCTTATTCCTATCTGATTACAGCGACCATTTTGTTAGGGTATGTCAGACCCCACCTTGTATGGCATGTTACAAATTTTCACCTGGTATGCCGAGGGTTAATGAAATTTCCGACGATCCCTGTGTCAACCAATTAGCTAAAGAATTTCCGGAGGTATTTACAAATAAATTAGGCATGTGTAAAAAAAAAATTAGTTTGCAATTAACGGATTATGAGCCTATTTATGTCCGCGCGCGACCGGTGCCGCTCGCGCTGCGCACACGCGTCGAGCGCGAGCTACAGCGGCTCGAGGCGGAGGGAACCATCTGCCGTGTCGAACACTCCGACTACGGAACGCCAATTGTGCCCGTTGTTAAGGAAAACGGTGATATACGAATATGCGGTGACTACAAAATTACTGTCAATCGGAAATTAAAACGTGATTTTTATCCCTTGCCTCGTATAGAAGAATTATTTGCTACTCTGAGCGGGGGAAAAGAATTTACTAAAATTGATTTAACTAACGCTTTCCAACAGACAATACTAACAGATGATTCACAACCGTGTACGGCCATAACTACACACATAGGCACGTTCGTATATCGTCGCACGCCCTTTGGCCTTTCTTGTATCCCGGAAAAGTTCCAAAAGTTGATGGAAGAAACATTACGTGGAGTGCCCGGCACGGTAGTATTTTTAGATGACATTTGTGTCACGGGTACTAACCGGACAGAGCATTTAAATAACTTAAAACAAGTGTTAATAAGATTGCGCGACATGGGACTTACTGTTAAATTGAGCAAATGTAGTTTTCTCAAAAATAGTGTCAAATACCTTGGTTTTATAATTGATCAGTACGGTTTACATCCTGAAAAAATTAAGTGAGTGCCATTGTCGATGCGCCCCCACCAAAAGATATTACGCAATTAAAAAGCTTCTTAGGAATGTTAAATTATTATGGAAAATTTATTCCCAATCTCAGTATAATGTTACATCCACTTCACAGTTTGCTTAAAAAAGGTATAACTTGGGTCTGGAGTAAGGAGTGTGATAAGGCGTTTAAAGACGCAAAAAACTCATTGTTAAGCGATTGTGTACTAGCACATTACGAGGAGGGGCGTCCTTTGGTACTGTCGGTGGACAGCAGCGCGTACGGGCTGGGCGCGGTGCTGGCGCATCGCTTCCCGGACGGGAGCGAGCGCCCGGTCAGCTGTGTCTCTCGTACTCTCAATGAGGCAGAAAAAAATTACAGCCAGATTGATAAGGAGGCGCTGGCTATTTTCTATGGAATTACAAGGCACCATCAATATTTGTTCGGTCGAGCGTTTGAATTGCGCACCGACCATCAGCCTTTAAGTCACATTTTTGGTGAAAAGGTAGGAATACCACAAACTGCTGCCAGTCGCCTTCAGCGCTGGGCAGTACGCTTAGCTGCTTACGATTTCAAGGTCACATTTGTTACGTCTAAACAAAACGGCCCCGCCGATGCGCTGTCTCGTTTACCGTTGGCTACCGATCGCCGCCCCACTGACCCGCAGTGTTATATGTATTTAGTGAAAGATGTTATGCCAGTGGATTTTCAGGAGGTTAAAAAAGAAACTTCTAAAGATGTAACACTAAGTAAGATTGTCGGTTATGTAAAGTTTGGTTGGCCGTCGGTACTGCAAGATGTCTTCTAGGGGGCGATAGTAAAACAGCTTGCTTCTTCGTGATATTTGGTTATAATTAACAACAGCTTCTTCGTAATCACAATCTTTTACTTCGTTAATAAATTCACAGCTGAACAACACCTTTTTTTATAATAGTGCTATTGCACGCCTATCATCGAATACAATTTTATCGCGGGCTAAGATTAGTAATCCGCAAAGAATAAATATTCAATCCGCCGCGATCAAACAATGAATAATGAATGGCGCAAGACCAGATCTTCAATCATTTCGAATCTTGACATCGAATACCATTTCAAACCTTTGAAATTGATATTCGAATTATCTTCTTCGAAATGATCGAATGAGAAAGAAGTTGCGTTATGCCCGATCCTCTGTGAAGGTCTGCATACCACAACTGCCTCCCCCCCATTGAAAAATTTTCGATCGGTCGAAAATTTTTTTCAACAGGCCTACCTAACTTCCTATACGATGGCCCTAAGTTTTTTAATCCATCGGGGTGGCCTTGAAGTAACATCTCTGGCCTTGAAGTAGCATCTCTCTGGGCTGCATTGGATCAGGTGGTCGGGTCGGTCTTCTTTCTTCCATCAGGATAAAGATCTTCTTTGTTCGGATGATGGGGAAATAAGACCGAATATTAATAGCTCTTAACAAACCCGCACCTGTCCCTAACTAAAAATTAAAAGGAGTAAACAAGTGTTAGCTCGACGCTGCACACCCGGGTACTGCCTTTATGAACATGAAGCCGAAGGTCACCAGGTGGTGGTGGACCCTGACCCCAAGTCAAAGACGCGGACTTAAAAAATTTCAAAACCGCACTTTAACACACGCGCCTAACTTCGAAGCTACGGGTGTCTTCAGCGTCGTTGCTCGAAGTCCATATGACATGAAAAACAAATAAAACAGATCAGAAAACAATAACAAAAATCTGAAAACAGAGCATTAGTGAAACTGGGAAAATATTTATATGCATGTGCATATTCCTTACATTGCACCTATACATGCATTCCCATAATGCCCCATATTACCATAATGTCTCCATATATTACCATAACGTCCCTTTATTACCGAAACGTCCTTGTACCATAATGCCCTTATCACAGTATGCCCAAAAGATATAACATGCGAGTGCACAAAATTGCATTGACCTCTCCCTCACATGCACATTTTGTCGGAGTGCCCATGTTATGGCCTCAGGGGCGGAGGACCACTGAGTATGAGGGCCAACATAAACCCTCCTCCCCTCCTTAATTGGAAAAAGGGAGTTTTTCCCATGCGGACCTCGCTGAAAAGAAAAATTAATGAAAAGAGGCCAATAACAAAGGAGGGCCATTGAGAGGGGACATAAACCATGTCATTCTCCCCTTTCCATGGTCCTTCTATTGAAACTCCTGCACCTGATATGTAGCACTCCGTACAAATAAGGGCTTGAAACTCGCGGCGTAGCACCAGCGTCTTGATACGGCATATAACTTGCTGCTGCACGGCGCGGGCCTCAGCTAACGATGGAAGAGGTTGGGATGCTCAGCTTCGGACGCCCATCATATTCGCCAACATAAGCGAAGGCAGAACCGAGCCGGAGACTTCCCGCATTCTTCCATTCACAATCCATGGTTGTCTTCATTTCACTACGAACAGAACACACAAACTTTTATATTATCACATTAAAAAAAACTAACTAACAGCCCAGGGATGTTTTTTTTTTAACATTACCTTTCTAACAATGATAGTTTTTTTAAACAAAATTTAGAAAAAATTATACAAAGAAAATTTTTGCTATGACATGACAGCGACATGACTGACGTATAGAATGCCATCAACAAATAACCATTTTTTTTTTTTAATTTAGGCAAAGGTAAATTAATTGGCATTGGCGTACACCGCCCCTTTTATGCCAGAAAGATTGATGAATGAATCAATCACAAACCCCAATGAAAAAAGAAAAACATTACCATAAACCGAAATATGGAGTCTGTGACATCTTTCTTTATCACAACAAACTTACGTCATAATATTAATCAAGATCTGAAACATAAAAGAATATTAACACAATATCATGGAAAAAATTCTACACAACGCAGAACAAAAACATGAAGAAAAAACATGCGTCATTGTCTCAAGACCAATCGTTTCATACGATTAGGATGGACCACAAATTGAAGTGCCGATGAGAATCTCTTCACCACATAAGAATATCTTGAAATTCTTCTGACGACACGAAAAGGACCCTGGAAGAACCGCATTAATTTAACAGATCTTCCTGTAACTCTTCTTGGTACAAAAATTAATACTTTGTCCCCTTCATTAAATAAAATTGGTTTAATCCTTTTATTGTAGTTCCTTATTTGCCTCACTTGTGCCTTCTTTATATTATTTACAGCTTTACGAATAAGCATCTTAGAGAATTCTTGCCTTTGAGACATATTTCCCAACAATCCAGTGCAATTTATATTCAAAGTTCTTTCTTCTTGCGTAGAATCTTCTCTTGCAAAGATTCTAGATTGCAAGATTCTATTCATTGTCGACACATCCATATTAAATAGGTTAGTTATTAATAATTACAATAAAAAGTTTTAGGTTCACTTAGCTTGTAATCCTGGGATCATTAAGCGCCTGACACCACTTGCAAGGTATCTTCTAGGGGGCGATAGTAAAACAGCTTGCTTCTTCGTGATATTTGGTTATAATTAACAACAGCTTCTTCGTAATCACAATCTTTTACTTCGTTAATAAATTCACAGCTGAACAACACCTTTTTTTATAATAGTGCTATTGCACGCCTATCATCGAATACAATTGTATCGCGGGCTAAGATTATTAATCCGCAAAGAACAAATATTCAATCCGCCACGATCAAACAATGAATCATGAATGGCGCAAGACCAGATCTTCAATCATTTCGAATCTTGACATCGAATACCATTTCAAACCTTTGAAATTGATATTCGAATTATCTTCTTCGAAATGATCGAATGAGAAAGAAGTTGCGTTATGCCCGATCCTCTGTGAAGGTCTGCATACCACAGTACCGTCCTGTGATGAGAAAAAGCCTTTTTTCATGAGAAAAAAAGATATATCCGTTGATTTAGGGTGTTTAATCTATAAATATCGTAGTATTATTCCATTTACATTGAGAAAACGCGTTTTAGAAGAAATACATCAAGGACATCTGGGCATAAATAAAATGAAGAACTTAAGTCGTAACTACGTTTACTGGCCGAACTTAGATCACGATTTAGAAGTGATCTGCCGCGAATGCAGTGCGTGCCGCGCGGTCCGCGACGCTCCCCCGCACGCCCCGCTGCACCCCTGGGAGTTCCCGCTGCACCCCTGGCACCGCCTGCATGCGGACTTTGCCGAACATGCTGGTAAGAAGTACCTGATTATTATAGACGCCCATTCAAAATGGATAGAAGCCTTACCCATGGCTCGGACGGATACGCAGGCGACGGTATCAGCCTTGATGTCAGTTTTTAGTAGGTTCGGTCTACCTGCACAGCTCGTGACCGACAACGGCCCACCATTCTTCGGCGATGAATTTAAGAATTTTTGTAAGAAAAATTGTATAAAACACATTTTTACAGCTCCGTACAGACCACAAGGCAATGGAGCTGCGGAAAACGCAGTTAAAACTGTAAAAAAAGCCATTAAAAAAGCAGTCATTGAAGGCGAAAATATTTATGTAGCCTTGAGTAAGTTTCTATTTCGTTACCGTAATTGTGAGCACGCCACCACGGGCGTGTCACCGGCGGAGCTGCTCCTGGGTCGTCGCTTACGTAACCGACTGGACGCCCTGCGGCCTAACGTGGCCATCGTGGCCCAGCAGGCCCAGGCCCAGCAAGTAGCGCGCGCCGGCGGCACGCCAAGGGACCTTAAGGTCGGGGATTCTATACTCGCCAGGGATTACTCGGTACGTGGTGACAGGTGGTCCATCGGGACAGTAGTTAAACAGACAGGTCCGGTTTCATTCAAGCTGGATATGGGTAATGGTGTCGAATGGCGAAGACATCAGGACCAAATATTACCAGTTAATGACAAGTCAAGATACTCTCTATCGCGTGCGAGTATAGGGTCTCCGACAGCAACATTAAATAAAGAAGTACAAGAAGGGAGTGATGTAGATGAGCCCTACGAAGATGCAACGGGTGAACCGGCGGTGGCTTCGCCGGGACCTAGTAATAGTGCTGCGTCCTTTGTAACTAGCAATTCTCCCGGGGAGAGCCCGCGCGCCACGTCGCCCCCGCCACCACCCGATGCATCTGCTCGAGCACTACGTGCGTACGCTCGCGCACTCATTAAGAAATAATAGTATGTGTTACTATAAGGTAAAACTTATTAATTATATACTTTGCGATGTTTTAGTTATTAAGTATTAATGGTTGAGCTCATAATATTATTAAATAAATAAATATGTATCAGATACAAAGTTTTAGCTGATAGTGTCTTATAATTTAAGTTTATATTCTCGTTTCGAAAAGGGAAAAGGTGTAGGGTATGTGTATAAGTTTTTACATTTTTATATGTGGGTACTTGTGCTTACAATAAATCAGTCAATCTCCACACTCGGCTTTCATTGAACGTCACACAAACAATACTGCAAATTAATACATACAGTTAGTCAAAAGTCGAAAATAGATTTATTTCGTAGAACATACAGAATGTTGCATAAATAGAATAGAATAGAATAGAATAATAGAATTATTTATTTCACAAATTGGGTTATAAAAAGAGTTACATTACAACAAGCTTGTATCGCAGGCGCCCTGTAAGCGATTGCCTACCTGTGTACAGAGTTTTAGACAAAATTGATAAACATAGCACAATTTAAAAAGTAAACAAATCATATAAAATTAAATTAAAGTTGAACAAATTATATAAAATTAAATTAAAGTTAAACAGATTATATAAAATTAAATAAATTAAAAGAAAAGAATAAAAAACAGGAACAAAGATGAATGTGAGTATGTTGGCATGCATGTTTGTGTATATGTATGTGTGTGTGTGTATGTGTGTGTGTGTGTGTTTATATGTGTGTAGGTATGTGTGTGTCATTGTGTAATATTGTGTAATAATAGCGTTGTTGTGTTTATTTCACGATGCTTAAGGAGTCAAGATCCAGGAAGTGGAAGTATGTCCTCTGTTTGTGAGTAGTTTAGTTCACAAAGCCAATTTTCCACGATAAGTTTAGATTTCCGCGTCGTACAAGTTAAAATATGAGGCAATTTTTTAAAAAATTTTGTTAAATATATAAGTGAACAGGAATTTTGGAAGTCGTTTAGCAAATGTAGTGCGAACCGTGGGTACTTTAATGTTAAAGATCCTACGCTTACGGAGTGTCTCGAATTCTTCAGAGCTGCGTACAGTCCCATAGACCGAGACAACAACTCTCAATATATATAACTGTCAGACGCGCAGAACCTTCGACTCATTGTATAGTCTGTCAGTAGAAAACCTGAACGGCTTCCTAAACATAACCTTGAGAACAGCCCTTTGGGCGCGTTCAAGCGCTATAAACTTGGTCTTGGCTGCACCTTCCCATACTCGAATACAGTATAGGATGAGGGATTGGCAAAGGGCCTTGTACACTATAAATACGTCATAAATTACATTAGCATTATTTACTTTGCGCCTATTCGCAAAGGTGCAGTCTTCCTCAGGAGACGAATAGGCAAGAAACTCCGAGGGTCGCTCTTTTTAAGTCAATTATATAAATTTCCTTATCTCTAATTTTAATTGACTTAATATCTGAATAACTCTGGAGCTGAGCAATTTATTCTTATAGTTGCTTGTCTTACAGATAATCAGAAATTCTATAATAGTTAAAAGGAATCTCCGTTTACACAGGATGAGCACCGGTGGTCTAAGTGATAGTGGGTTTGATCCCCAGTGCCGCCATATAATAATGCTCTTACGGGGAGAGAAAACATCGTAAGGAAACTTTTTTTTATTACAAGATGGGTTAACTCCTGACCTCAATCTTAACCAAGGACATAGATAAGGTCGACGATCGAGCGAGTTTACCCAGTAAATACCTATAAGGCACTACCAGTGCCTTATAGGTATTTACTTAAATGTGCAAGCCGTGTTTTTTTTATTTTTTTATTATAAGATGGGTTAACTCCTGACCTCAATCTTGACCATAAGGTCAAAGATGAGGTCGACGATGGAGCGAGTTAACCCAGAAAATGCCTATAAAGGCACTGGTACTCCTACGCACCGACGGAACACAGCAAGCTGTTTGGCGTCGGACTTCGGTAGATGGATGGTCGCGAACCAGATGGGCCTTCACAAAGCCTACCACATGGGACCATAGGACGCCACCTCAAATTCATAACAGATTAAGCCGTCGTTGCCTGGGGTTTATTAATGGGAGGCAGGTCTCATTTGTGTTTCCTTAGTCGCCTCTTACGACACATGGAAAGAAATGGGGTGGCGTTATTCTCAACCGATCGTGTGGTGATCGGTTGAAAATAACACCACCCCAACTCTTTCCGTGGGTGTCGTAAGAGGCGACTAAGGAAACACAAATGAGACCTGCCTCCTAGTAATCCATCCCAGGCAACGACACTTCATTTTTTTCTGAATCTGAGGTGTCGTCCTATGGTCTCATGCGGTGTGGTAGGCTCTGTAAAGGGCCGTCTGGTTCGCGACCACCCTCCTATCGAAGTCCGACGCCAAACAGCTTGCTGTGTTCCGTCGGTGCGTGGGAGTACCAGTGCCTTTATAGGCATTTTCTGGGTTAACTCGCTCCAACGTCGACCTCATTTTTGACCTTATGGTCAACCCATCTTATAATAAAAAAAAAAAACACGGCTTGCACATTTAATAAACTCTTTTAAGTTTGAGGTTTGTTGTATCGTGGGCAAAAGGCTGCCATTATATCCCCACTGTATTTGTGCTCAATCTTACGTTAGGGTCAGTTCACACCGCGTCGCGACGCTGCGCGCACATTTGAAAAGAGCCTCTCAAAATTGAATTTTATTTATTACTAGCTTTCCGCCCGGGACTTCGTTCCCGTGGGAATTTGGCGAAAATTATGTAGCCTAAGTGTTAGTCCAGTGTCTTATAGTAACAAATAATTTTAATTTTCACGCCATTTCTACAAATGCTGCAATTGCTCGCAGCGCCTTTCGAAATGCAACCCAAATAATCGTTGTTCTGAATGAAGTTCAAATACTCGACAACAGATGGCGCCACTACACTTAATTTCCAAGTCGAAGGGTTGGAAAAGCCCTTATATCTTTAAAAACACGCCCTTTAGGTTAAAACGGGAACTTTCTTGTTCGAGGGGGGATAAAGGGCTATCACACTATATCCCTAAGTCCCTTTATCGTGCTGGGACCCCTTTTTAAGTTTTATCGGCACGCACATTTTATTAACTTAGTTTTATTATATATAACTAGCTTTCCGCCCACGGCTCCGCCCGCGTCCTAATTAAAAAAAAAAAAGTATCCTATAAACCTTTCCAACGAATGCAAAACCGTGGAAATCGGTTCGTGCGTTCTGGAGTTATAGCGTCAGGAAGGAAAACTCGACTTATTTTTATATAGTAGATGACAAGAAAAGATTCAGTGTGAGAACGCCGCGAGGCATCTCGAGCCGCAACGCTGCGTGGTGCATCGTTAGATCTTTACAATGAAATGTTTATATTTTCATGTAATAAATAAAATTCAACTTTGAATGGTCAAATGTGACGTTACGTGGATCTAGAACCATATGAAGCTTTTTTTTATTATTATAAGATGGGTTAACTCTTGACCTCAATCTTGACCATAAGGTCAAAGATGAGGTCGACGATGGAGCGAGTTAAACCAGAAAATGCCTATAAAGGCACTGGTACTCCCACGCACCGACGGAACACAGCAAGCTGTTTGGCGTCGGACTTCGGTAGGAGGGTGGTCGCGAACCAGACGGCCCTTTACAGAGCCTACCACACCGCATGAGACCATAGGACGACACCTCAGATTCAGAAAAAAATGAAGTGTCGTTGCCTGGGATGGATTACTAGGAGGCAGGTCTCATTTGTGTTTCCTTAGTCGCCTCTTACGACACGGAAAGAGATGGGGTGGTGTTATTCTCAACCGATCACCACACGGCCAAAAATATTTCTAACCTATGCTATGTCTAACCTAACAGGGATTATAGGCGTAAGTGTATATAATGTTTTACAGCTCAATCAAATGTTTGACCCGCCTCCAGCCCTTCGATTTTCATTTCCTCAACACTATTTCCTGCAAACTTTTCCATTTTCTTGCTATATCCCGATTCTTTAGTCATTTCCGTTTATTGGAAATAAAGTCTTAGAATTGGAGTTAAGATATTAAAAAAAGCCGGCCAAGTGCAAGTTGGACCCGCGATCGAAGGTTCCGTACCATTATTATCTATAAAAACAAGCAAAAGAATCACGTTTGTTGTATGGGTGGAAGCCCCCTTAAATATATATTTTATTCTGTTTTTTTAGTACCTATTTGTTGTTATAGCGGCAACAGAAATACTTTATCTGTGAAAATGTCAACTGTTTATCACGGTTCATGAGATACAGCCTGGTGACAGATGGACAGACAGACAGACGGACGGACAGTGGAGTCTTAGTAATAGGGTCCCGTTTTACCCTTAATGTTTTACCCGTACGGAACCCTAAAAAAACAGAAAAGTGTCGGTGGCTACAGGAAATGCTTCCATTGCCTGGAAACCTCGTTTTATTATTAAAAAGTTCGGGAAATTTCTAGTCCTTCCGATAATTGAAGGACCGATATACCGTTGCATTTTGTACTCTTCTACTTGTCTCTTCTTAGTGAATCGATGACATCTCTAACAACTCGAAGTTCCAGGAACTCACCTCCTATTTTCTGTATTTTTATGCATTTATAGCAATTCTAAGAATTTATTTCCAACATAGATTTTCATCCGCAACTTCGTTTCTGTGGGAATTTTCCGGCGGATTTTCAGTTTATTTTTAAAGTCAACCTGCTTATGAATGACTATTAGAAACATAACGAAAAATCATTTGTGTAGTTAGTAATTTATATTATATTTAAAAAAAATGAAAAAAACTTGAGGGCTAGGCCTGAGGATTATTAGTTTAATAAATATTAATTAATATTAATATTCCAGGCATTTATAGACCTCAAATAACTATAATAATAAACTCTTTCTTAATCTTAAGAGCCGCGCTCTTGTTTTGTTTATTAGGTTAATAAACTATCACTTGTAAAAAGTATGCAACTGTGAAGTAAAAATAAATAAATAATAAATCCAAAAAATAGCCAAGCAATAGGTGTTAAAAAATAGGGGTTTGTGAATCATGTTTTTCAATTCGGGGTTCCGTTTGCGGAATTTTTAGATTTAAGTGTTAAAATTTGTTTAAACGAAGTTAAAAGATAAACTATCACTGCTAACTTGGCTTTTCAAGTTAACGAGGAATGGTTGATCACATAAAAAACGTTTTTCAAGTGCTGAACCCTACAATGCATTTGGTTCTTGGTCAGTTAAAAAAAAAAAAAAATTTAAATTCACCCTGTGAGTGAAACGTGTGATTCGTCGTATGAAATTAAACAACTTTTTCCAAAAGGAACTCCTAAGAAACAACCAAACATTTTTTTCCGAATTTCTATAACAAAACTAGTACCTATTTAAAGAGTCCAACAATCCGATTGGGTCAGCCCTAAATCCATAGCCTCTCCGGTTGGTCCTTTTAAATATGGCAGTATGGATAAGATGCAGAAAGCAGTACTGCTGGATAATGCCCGGATAGTTCGCCGATTTCTTTCACAATCGCCCTCTGGCCAATTGTTGCTGGCCTCACCGAGGTTTTTCCTGCCACTCGCTCCTTCAGAGGGAGTGAGACAGTGTAGGTTTCTGCAATAATAATAATAAACGGCAAAACGGCAAACGGCCTAGTTAATTAGTTAAGTTTGCTTTTATTTTTTTAATATTTTTGTAGTCTCTAATGCTAATCATGTATGCCTTTTTATAAATGAATAAACAATTTGTTTATAGAAACAACAGACATTTGAAAACACACAACGTTATCTTAACAAAACTTTATTTACCGCCTGTTACATAAAATGTTAAACTGGCAGAAGTGAAGTAAGTAAACACTTTATTTGGGGGTACAACACAAACAAAACAGCATATAAACAACGCACAAACAGCTACAACAAAAGCAATATAATAAATAAATTAAATACAGGTACTTAATGAACCGTGTTGTCTGTTCTGCACCCGCCAAAATGTTGCTGAATTTTGTTCTGTTTTATTTTCGACATGTTAGAAATTTCCATTAAATCTAATATTCCACATGGTTCTGGGAAGCAGAATCACGAATTTAAATGAAATTGTTTTTGAAAGTAACGTGAAGTAAAACGCAGTGTGGCAACACGGCGAGCAACGCTCCAAAGTCGGGAAAAAGTCCATCATTTTCCAGAATTTTAAAATTTTCGATTTCGCATCGCAGAGCCGGGAAGGTGATATTGTTATTGTTGAATATTGAAGTTTAAAGCTTACCGGTTTTGTTATTTGGGAGTTTTTGAATGAGTTTAAAAAAAAGTTGACGTAAACGGAAAAATATATGGTATTAGAGAGTCTACCAACCCGCATCGGGCCAGCTATGGCCTAAATCCATAGTCTATCACGCTGGGCCTTTACATTAGTTAACAAAACTTTAACTGACTTTCTATCTTTTTTTAATTTTTTATTATAAGATGGGTTAACTCTTGACCTCAATCTTGACCATAAGGTTGAAGATGAGGTCGACGATGGAGCGAGTTAACCCAAAAAATGCCTATAAAGGCACTGATACTCCCACGCACCGACGGAACACAGCAAGCTGTTGGCGGCGGACTTCTGTAGGAGGGTGGTCGCGAACCAGACGGCCCTTTACAGAGCCTACCACACCGCATGAGACCATAGGACGACACCTCAGATTCAGAAAAAAATGAAGTGTCGTTGCCTGGAATGGATTATTAGAAGGCAGGTCTCATTTGTGTTTCCTTAGTCGCCTCTTACGACACCCACGGAAAGAGATGGGGTGGTGTTATTCTCAACCGATCACCACACGGTTAAATGTGATCTAGAGGCGATTAGCACAAGTTGTATGGAGAAACCTTTTTTTTTCACCTTTCGATCAGGTGGCCAAGGAAACAAAAATTTAGGAAAAGGAGTCATCGCTATGCCGGTGCCGGCGCCGGTCAGTGGAAAAACTTTTGGCGTGGATTGACAATGGTCGCCATTTTATCCGTTCAGGTGGCGAAATTGAGAACTATCCAAATTTCATACATTTGACGACACCTGCTGCTTTGACTGTGGTTGTCTTTCAATGCATGCGATTTCGATAGTTTTCAGTTTCAGACCTAAACGTGTAAAATGGTCACCATTGTCAATTCACCGCCATTAAGACGTCAATGGTTAGTGGAATAGACGCCGTGTATTCTTTGTCAGTTCAGAGGGCTGTCATGGTATGGGTATCAAATAAAAAGGAATAGTAAGGACACGATAAAAAAAAATTTGATTAAAAAAACATTTTTTTCAAAAATGAACTTTTCTTGCAGGTGGTTTATACTGTAAAGGACAGCTTAGCAAAAACTGAAACCCTGAATTCAGACCAACATTCTTATTGATATTTCAGTGCAATTTTCTTCAGGAATTTTTTTGAATTTTTTTCAAGTTTTAATATTTATTCCAATACAATACATTTTGTTTTAAAAAACTACAACAGTGTAAAACACGAAAAAAGCAATGTACATCGCATTCCGGTAGCGACGCGGCGCGGGGGGACCGCGCGCGGTGCGCGGTTACGCGATACGTTGCGTAGCGCCAAAGTAGATAAATAACGAAAACTCCTTTACTTGACATTTCCGGGACAAATAATTACTTGTAGCTGCTCATAGTTATGGGTAGATTCCACCATTTAAGTATTTGCTAAGCTGTCCTTTACACTCTGTATTGTATACTGTTAAGTACGTTTCTAACTTTGTTTACCTACCAGACTCATGCATCAAAAGCTCAAGTAGCCTAGAGCCAACCTCATGTAGTTAATTAATATTCTAATTAATCCAGGCCTATCTCCATAGTCCTAATTAAGATATAATTAAAACAATTAGAATTAAGAGTCCTTGTGTTGTAAAAGGATAGAGCAAACAAAGGGTATGGGTAAAACTTTTGAGTGTTTGTGAACCAAATCGGGTTCTAAGAATTACTTCTGTTTAAGAGGAGCGTCTCAGTTTGGACTAGCGTATCAGCAGGGCAATCGCGCTAAAAAAAGTGGATTGAATCGCAATTGAAACGTAGCTGGAGAGCTACCACCTAAGCGAATCTGATGCTGGGTAAACGAATGGAACGTAGTCGATTGCTTCTTTATAAGGAGACCTTGATTAACAATATGAACCAAACACAGCAATGTACATCATTCCATTCG
Source organism: Aproaerema taeniolella (assembly GCA_949987775.1). Classification (NCBI taxonomy): domain Eukaryota; kingdom Metazoa; phylum Arthropoda; class Insecta; order Lepidoptera; family Gelechiidae; genus Aproaerema; species Aproaerema taeniolella. The sequence goes on along the minus strand of OX465263.1, from coordinate 15,902,913 downwards.
TTCAATCAGCATCAGCTTCGCTTAGGTGGTAGCCCCCCAGCTGCGTTTCAATTGCGATTCAGTCCACTTTTTTTAGCGCGATTGCCCTGCTGTTGTTTTTCATGCTTTTCATGTTTCATTCTTACTTTTTATGATTCATTTGAAAATGAAAAAAATGATATTGATTTTACCAACTCCGACTGGAAATTGAAACCCGCGATGTATGTATGTATTTAAATCCTTTAATGTAACTGACTTATTCTATGAAATAAAGCTTGGACTATGGCTTCATTACAATTTACCTGGTAAAATTATTAATTTACGAATCTTTAAGGGCTGCTTGCATGAAATGGGGATAAGTTAGGTTGATTTTTAGGTTCGCTTAGGTTAGGTCGCATTAATATTTTAAAAACTCCGTTAATGTGAAAAAAATGACCAGTTCACATAATAGGTAGTGAGAGATACAATCTTACTAAGGCAAATTACAATATAACGGATTTGAGCAACGACGGCGTCGCCAAGAGGGGGCAGGGAGGGGCAGCTGCCCCCCCCTAGAGGTGAAAAAAATGTACCCAACTGCAAAGCAACCAAAGTTGGAACCGTTCTTATTACAGTCGCCAATTCGCCATAGAGGCAAAGACTCGCGCTACAAGTGTAAAACTTCATGCTCTTGACTGTACCTACAATTCAAATTTTTTTCATCCTCCATAATATTAACTTGCCCCCACCTGGGCCAAGGGCTGGCGACGTTCTTGGGTTTGACAATGTTACAATGACACATGTAACACCAGGAACTCGATCTTTAATGGACGTGACTGTACTTTGACGAACAGCGTGTTCACGAACCGTGTTTTAAACAATTTGCGTATTAGACCCACTTTAAATCCAAATTCAAAACAGCTTTATTAAATAGAACATTCAGGATGTTACTCAAAATAAGTCAAAGTTACATTAAATACAAACCGTGTGGTTATCGGTTGAGAATAACACCACCCCATCTCTTTCCGTGGGTGTCGTAAGAGGCGACTAAGGAAACACAAATGAGACCTGTCTTCTAGTAATCCATCCCAGGCAACGACACTTATTTTTTTTCTGAATCTGAGGTGTCGTCCTATGGTCTAATGCGGTGTGGTAGGCTCTGTAAAGGGCCGTCTGGTTCGCGACCACCCTCCTACCGAAGTCCGACGCCAAACAGCTTGCTGTGTTCCGTCGGGGCGTAGGAGTACCAGTGCCTTAATTGGCATTTTCTGGATTTATTCGCTCCATCGTTGACCACATCTATGACCTTGGTCAAGATTGGGGTCAAGAGTTAACCCATCTCATAATAATAATAAAAAAACATACATATTTATTCTTTTGACTCTACTGACTCTACGCCTATTCGCAAAGCTGCAGTCTTCCCCAGATAAGAATAGGCAAGACACCGCTACTGAATCTGTTTTTAAAGCTGCCGCAGGTATTCATTTACACCCTCCAGCCCTCAGGCCTGCGCCCTCGACCTTGTGACAATAATATCAGGGCCTTCGCCTCCCGAGCCCTCTGCACTTCGATCGGGGTCACGCACTACTACTCGGCCTTTGTGACTTATTTTTTGTTCAGACTGGTTTAAAAATAAGATTAGTTGGATTTTTTATCGAGATAATAATTGTTTCCAGACTGAGAGTAAAAGAAAACTTAGAATGTGCTAGTTGTTGGCATCAACAAAAGAAACTACTAAAAATGTGATTTATTTATAGTATAGCAACATCGTTATATTCTCTCTTTTAAAAACCACCTTTGTGAGCTTGCATATCGTAATTTTTCCACAGTAAAATATACAGTTATTCAGTGAAAAATCTTTCAATTATGAGCACTACAGTCCACGCTTTCAACACTAGCTACCTACTCTTCCCAGGTATATAGGAAAAGTCTGTAAGAAAGATATTATGCGAAGGTTTTGCTGCATTCCTTCCTTCTTCGTGTAGGTACGGTCAAGTGTGTGGCGAACTTAGCTAACCCTGATGTCAGAGTTTTCAAACCGCACAATGGCTTCTGACTTGGTTTTACGACTGTAGTCAAACGACAACGGCCTGGACCGACAGCTTAACGTGTTAAGGTTTTGCTGTATAATGGCTTAACACCTGTCACAATTAACTTGTTCCATCTGATAACCCTATCAATTTGTGTCAAACGTGGCATCAAAAGGTTCTAGAACCACTGATGCTCTGCCTACCCCGTAAGGGATTATAGGCGTGAGTGTATGTATGTATGTAATAATTATTGTATTTAATTAAGTTTATTGATTTGTTTCAATTAACATTATCGTGCGAATATTATTCTTATTTGGCCTGGGTATTAGTTTCTCAGTGGCTTTTACAAATGTCAAAAACAGTCACTTACGCCTGAAGATCCATGGGGTGTAAATAGAATTATAAGAAAGATAGACAGATAAACACTTTAATAATCAACAAAACAAAACAAACATTAAAAAGAGAAAACAAAACAGTCCAACACTTAATATATATTCGTGTGCGCACTGTGCCAATGAAAGAGCCCTGACTCAGCTGTAATGCCACAGCAGCCAGACGCTGCTGCGACGCTATTCATTCTGCCAAAACCAGTCATCTTAGTACTCTTCATCATCATCTTCATCAGCCCATATACGTCCCCACTGCTGGGGCACGGGCCTCCCTCGATAACATGAGGTAAATGCCATACTCACCACGCTTGGCAGACGGGTTGGCGAGGGTTTTGATATAATTTCATAGTTTTCCTTCTCTGTGTGCAGATGAACTTGCTTGCATATTTACCTTAGTTGCCTTGTACGACACCTCGGTAAGAAAGAGGGTGGTCCTATTCTACTCTGCCGGGGACTCATACGGCTTAGTACTTACAAACCCTTAATTCTCACCTGCTTGTGGTGTAACGCCAAAGTAAGTAAATAATAAAAACACCTTAACTTGGATATTTCTGGGAAAATTGATTTTTTGTAGCTGATCATAGTTATGGATAGATTCCACCATTTAAGTTTTTGCTAAGCTGTCCCTTACACACTCTATAGTCTTTTAAAAACTTTTCAAATGAACTTGATGGGTGACCAAAGTGGTAATTTGGTCACGACGGCCGGTTTGGTCGAGTGGTAGGTGACGCTGCCTCTTGATCGGCGGGTCCTGGGTTCGATCCCCAGTCGGGGCAAACATTTGTGTAAAAAGCAGATGTTTGTTCTCGGGTCATGGGTGTTTGTGTTTGTCTTTATGTGTTTTCCAAGGGACCCACGACACAAGGGAAAACCTTAGTGTGGGCCTTTGAGTGTGTAGCGTTTATTAAAAAAAAAAAAATATCACGAGCGTTTCTGTGCTTCGGAGGGCACGTTAAGCTGTCGGTCCCGACTGTTGTTGATTGACTACATCGTTAAAACTAAGTCAGACGCAATTCGGCGGTTTAAAAACTCTGACATTAGAGTTAGCTAATTTCACCACACACTTGACTATACCTACACAATAAGAAGAAGAAGATAAGAAATGTTGCAGAGCGACATTTTAGTATTTTCACAAAGTCCTGCGAGAATTCTGAAACATCCAAGTATTAAGTATTTTCCTGTATTTTCGAATTTCTTAACAAATACCAGAGCATTTCAGGTAGAGCCAATGTCGTGCAATTCTATCTTCAACAAAAATTTCACAAGAATAACTGGAATTTATAGTGTTCCGGGAAATGTATGAAATTCCGGAAATGGGACGTCACGTTTTAGAAGTTAAGTAAGGGGCTTATAACGTCTTGTGAAATCTACGTGAGAAGGCAAGCAAGAACGTAAATAAGAGAAAATGGAACGTGAAATTCAGTAGGAAATAAGTTTATTTTCTCTTTAAATTTTTTAGTAACCTTTAAGACCCTATTAATAAGTAAAAAAAGGGTCAAGATACACAAGTTGTACATAATAAAAGTATGTCATTAATTTCTTTAACCCCCAACAAAAAAGGGGTGTTATAAATTTGACGTGTGTATCTGTATGTCTGTGTGTCTGTTTGTGGCATCGTAGCTCCTAAGCGAATGGACCGATTTTGATGCGGTTTTTTTAGTTTGGAAGCTGGCGTAATCGAGATGCTTTTCAGCCTTATGTAGTTTGTATTCATTTTATTAGATTTATTAATATTTGTAAAGTTTATCCTAATAGAAAAGACATTTACATTTAAAAGTTAAAGTAGCGAAGTTGACTTCCGTTTTGCAGTGCTGCCCCAGCGTGGGGCGTGTGGTGGTAGGGATATAATAGTTTTGTTGAATTGTTAGTCGAGAGAGGCCAGTCAGTCTCTGAAAGTGTTACTGAGTTTTATTGGTTGTGTATGCTAGCATGAAAACGCTAACACTTATTTGATCAAAATCGGTTCAACTACTTTTCTTACCAGCCCATATACGTCCCCACCGAGGGGCATGGGCCTCCCTTCGAAACACGAAGGGGATTTAGGCCATAGTCCACCACGCTGGCCCAATGCGGGTTGGTGGACCGCTCGTCTTTCGAAAATGATTTTTCTTGGACGGGCGGGTTTCATCACGATGTTTTCCTTCACCGTTGAGCAAGTGATAATTAGAAATCCGTACATAAATTCGAAAAGACAAATTTAGTGGTACAGGCCCGCACCAGGATTTGAACCCGCGACCTTCGGATTACAAGTCTAGCTCATTACCAACTGGGCTATCACCGCTTTTTCAACTACTTAAAAGTTATAAACAATCGAATGTCGGGCATGATAATTTTTATTTTATTTTGTGTAGTTATTTTAACTTATTTTCAGTCGTTATTACATAAAGCACCGGTCTCTGAGTTTCACAGATCGATAAGACCCGTCGTCCCGTAATACGTGACGAGTACGTGACCAGCCTTATTTTATTTTACGGAACACCCGAACAACCGGGGTCGAAGGAGCTTTATCATAATTTGAAGGAATTCAGCTCATGGACTCTTCCTTTGATGAGATACTCGTGAAATTGTTGAGGTTATTTTTAATTGTGAATAAGAAGAAAGATGTATTTAGACTATGAAACTTTTATTTTGCAGGTGAAATTATTCAATGTAGCGCAGCTAGTGTCGAGTTGTTGTGACATAGCGATCCTATGGACCCAAAATTTTCTGGGGGAAGGTCCTGTTTTTCGTCTCTGGCTTGCCTTCATTTACCAACTGGAGTAGAAACCGATGAGAAAACTGATCCTTCTTCTCTGGCTTGCCTTCATCGGCCGGTCTGAGTGGAGGCGCGAGAGGTGAGCTGGCAGGATACCGAGTAAAACACGGAGCACACCTTTCTACACTCTGAGCCTCTCACGCGATATAGATTTCTTGTCATTCCGTAAGTGCAGCTGTTTTGGGGGGTCAATTTTTAGTAAATTGGCGAGTCACAACCTGTTCATTTGTTTTTGTTTTATAACATAAATTAATTTTTGTAATGAAAATGGGGTACATACTTATTAAATGCATCAAATTAAAATACGAATTGACTATATTTTAATTCTTACTGGCATAATACGAATTGTGGAAGCCAATTTTCAGAGAATTGAATTGAATCTAAGACGCTAAAAGTTAATGACTCCTTGAAGTTTAGTGATTGGGCAACAGTGGGAATTCATAAAAGCAGAGAAAGGTTATATGATCTCTATGGTGAGAAAGCATATAACCATTCTGAAACTTTTGTTGAGTATGTTAGAGCTTATTCTAAAACTTTTAAGCGTGTATGTAGAGCAGCAAAAGCTATGTTTGTTAGAAATAAAATTAAAAATAGTAATAATATCATTAAGACTTCATGGAAAATTATTAATAGTGAGACGAAAAGGGTTAAGTCTCGCAATTTTGATTTTAAGCTCATTATAAATTACAAAATTTTGACTACCAATGTTGCTGTTGCTGCAGAGTTTGAAAGATTTTTTACTGACATTCCCGTCTCTACTACTCAGTCACTAGACTCATCTCCCGCTCTCGCTGAATCACTGCTCAAACAGAATGTAGACGAAAGCAAGGTTCCTTTCAGTTTTTCACATGTGAGAAGTGTCGACATTCTTAAAACTTTTAAGATGTTAAATATAAAAAAGACTGCGGACCTTGATGGTCTTTCAGTAAAGGTGATTAATTCCATAATAGATTGTATTGCTCCACACCTAGCGTTTATTTTTAATAATTGTGTTGATGATGGTGTGTTTCCTGATCTGATGAAACATAGTAAAGTCATTCCTCTATTTAAAGCTGGTAGTACATCAGACCCCACCAATTTTAGACCAATTTCAATACTACCAACCCTTAGCAAGATATTTGAAAAAATTATCCTTAATCAAATAACCACTCATTTCTACGCTAACAACCTTATGAATATAAATCAATTTGGTTTCACACGGGGTCGCTCTACAACCGATGCCGGTATTGAGCTCATACGTCATATTTTTGCGGCCTGGGAGGACAGGCAGGATGCTCTTGGAGTCTTCTGTGATTTGTCCAAGGCTTTCGATTGTGTTCATTATGAAACTCTGATCAGAAAATTACATCATTATGGCATAAGAGGATTCGCACTTAGGCTTCTGGAATCTTACCTGAGTAATAGGATCCAGAAGGTTGAGGTTAACGGCACTAGGTCACCTGGGTCCACAGTCTGTATGGGCGTCCCACAGGGTTCAATTCTAGGACCATTCCTGTTTCTCGTTTATATTAATGACTTACCTTCTCTTGTTAAAGACGCCCATGAGATCGTATTATTTGCAGATGACACATCACTCATATTTAAAGTGAAGAGGTACGACTCTGATTATGACGATGTGAATACTGCGATCTCAAAGGTAGTTGAATGGTTTACTGTAAATAACCTTCTTTTGAACGAGAAAAAAACCAAATGTGTTAAATTTACCTTGCCCAATGTTAAACAGGTTAATACCAATGTACAGGTTAGGAATGAAAAACTGGACATTGTGGAATCTACTGTATTCTTAGGAATAACTCTTGATGCAAAGCTTCAATGGGGTCCTCATATTGATAAGTTAGCGAGCAGACTCAGTTCAGCAGCCTACGCAGTTAAAAAAATCCGTCAATTATCGGACGTTGAAACCGCGAGAACCGTATATTTCAGTTACTTCCACAGCCTAATGTCATATGGCATTTTACTGTGGGGTAATGCTGCGGATATCAATAAGATCTTTGTTCTGCAGAAAAGGGCTGTTCGCGCGATTTATCAAATGAGACCTAGAATGTCTCTTAGAGAAATATTCAAAGAAATAGATATTCTGACTTTTGCATCCCAATATATATGTGACAATCTTTTATATGTGAAGAAAAATGAACATTTGTTTAAGAAATATAGCGATAGGCACAACATAAATACTAGGACCAAGCATAAACTGGATGTACTAGACAGTCGTCTTCACAAGGTCACGAACTCTTTTATGGGTCAATGTATACGTTTCTACAATAAGATTCCCATGTGTATTCAAAATTTACCTTTGGATAAATTTAAGACAGTAATTAAACAAAAACTTTGCAAAAAGGGCTATTACAAAATTTCTGATTACATAACTGACAAGCAGCCATGGGAATGAACTGCTCAGCTCTAGAGTTATTTCTGAATTAGTTAAAATTAGAAAATAAGAAAATTTGTAATGCGATTAAAAAGAGCACCCTCAGAGTTTCTTGCCTGTTCTTCTCTGGGGAAGACTGCACCTTTGCGAATAGGCGTAGAGTCAGTAGGGTCAATAGAACGAATGCGTATGTATGTATTTACATCCTTTAATGTTTGTTTGTATGTATTTCATGTAATCTTGACTTGTTTTAAGTGGCATCCTGAATGTCCTATAAAATAAAGATTTTTTCTATTCTATTCTATTCTATTCTATTCTAATCTTAGCCTCTGGGCTAGATTGTGGTCAAAGGCTAACCCATTTGTTACATTTTAAAAAGTTAAACCTTGACTATAAATAAAACGTTCGACGTAAAGACGTACGGAAAATCCACACGTAGCAGATTAATGTTAACGCAAAAAAAAGTTCTGCCAAAGACCATAAATGTCGGAAAGTTAGTCAGTAATTGCCGATACGAGGGACTAAACTATTGGTGGCAGTTGGGATATGTTCAGATGTGGTTGAGCTCATACTCACGGCTATATTCTCTTTTCGGGGTAGGCAGATTATGGAGAAGACGACGCCCCCTATAGATCTACACTTAGTTCCCGGTGGGCACAATCATTTCTGTTTGATTTTGGGTGTTGGTGTTTTTGTCATCTTTTTTAATATTAATTAAAGTGACTTTTGAGCCGTCCTTTATTATATTTTGACGGACCCATGGTAGAAGAGAAACCTTAGTGTGGGCCTTTGAGTGTGTGATGATATTTACCTATACAGGGCTTTAGGTAAATCTCTTTTAACCTCTCGGGTGGTTAATCAGTCCATGAAACTGAACAACTTCCCCAAGGAACATAGGTAAAAATACGAAAAAAATATATTGATCTCCCATACAAAATGCGCTATATGCTGATGTAGTTTGTATGGGAACTCAAAAGAGCGACCCTCGGAGTTTCTTGCCTATTCTTCTCCTGAGGAAGACTGCACCTTTTTGCGAATAGGCGCAAAGTCAAAAATGCTAATGTAATTCACTATTTTGCTCAATGATGTATATTGATTTTGTTAATGTAATTTTATGACGTTTTCAAGCAGCACTTTGTATGTTCTATGAAATAAACATTTTTGAGTTTGAGTTTGACTCGAGAGGCCCTGTATAATTCCTAATACATATTTTTTAGTAATCCTCACTTCCTTATCCTTATTCCTCATATAATATTATAAATGCGAAAGTAACTCTGTCTCTCTGTATGTCTCTGTATGTCTGTCCGTCTTTCACGCCTAAACTAATGAATTAATTTTGGTAAAATTTGGTACAGAGATAGATTAGAGCCTGGGAAAGGACATAGACAATTCGACGTTTGATCGAATTCGGTCAGGAGTTATCGGTCTTATTTGTTGTCCGTAGAAACGATTTGAAGAACTTCTGAAAAATCTATCCCAATGATTTTATTTCGTACTGTTATTGAATCGCGAAAGTTTGTGAGTTTAGAAAAGATCTCTGTGCTTATCTTATCTACTTTCTTTGCTATTTATTGTTTATTTGTTCCTTATTTCCTTGTTTGTTGTATTGTAAAACTCTATCGTTGCTTTTGTGTTTCTATGTCTCTTTCTGTACTAAATCTTTGTAAGTGTGTACTGTGATGGAAATAAATGTCTTATCTATCTATCTATCTATTGGTAAATGGTATATTTATCATAGGTAGTTTGAGTATTAGATGATCAGAGGGTGTATTTTTTTTCCGTGACCGCTAGTTCACAGATCATTCTATTGCTTAATGATCTGCATATCCTGAAGTATTTCTTTGGTGTGTAGATATGCTTCCTTACTAATATTATAAACGCGAAAGTTTGTATGTATGGATGTACAGAGGTTTGTAACTTTTCATGCTCAAACGGCTGGACCAATTTTGATCAAATATATGGATACAGCTGACACTCTGGATTAACACATAGGCTACATAATTTTCCCAAACTTCCACAGGAACGAAGTCCCTGGCGGAAAGCTGGTAATCTAAAATGTGGCGAACTTGACAGAACCTGGTATCAGAGTTGTCAAACCACTAAATGTCCTCTCACATGGTTTAACGTGTCCTCCGAAGCACGAAAACGTTCGTGATAAGTTGCAACTTTGGTCACCCATCGGGTTCTCTGCATCTGTGGTGCTGGTTTCGATGGCCAGTGCTATAGCCCTTCTTTTTCTTATGTGTAGGTATAGTCAATCGTGTGGCAAACTTGAGTAACTCTGGTTTCAGAGTTTTCGAACCGCACAATGGCCTCCGACTTGGTTTTAACGACTGTTGTTAATAGACAACAGTTGGGACCGACAGCTAAACGTGCCCTCCGAAACACGGAAACGCTTGTGATAAATTACCACTTTGGTCACCATCAGGCTCCCTGCCTCTGTGTACGATGCTTAACCTCACTGATCGGTTGAGATCAGCGAGAGCCACTGGGCTGCGAGCGCCATAGCGCTACGAGCTTCAGTCCCTATATCCCTATATATTCCTATCCCTATCCCTATAATATTATTAATGCGAAAGTAACTCTGTCTGTCTGTCTGTCACGTTTTCACGGCTAAACTACTGAACCGATTTTGTTGAAATTTGGTCAAAAGATAGATTAGACCTTAACAAACGACATAGGCTTCATTTTATCCCACAGCTGGGCACTATATAACCTAAAGCTAGTGATGTATATATTAACCCGTCCCGCGCTTGTTTACGGCGCGTGCGATACAAATCTTGAACACCCGCGTGTTCTTATATATTAAAAAGGTAGTATGTGTATGTACGTAATAGTTAAAAACAATGACAGTATCCAACTAAAGGAGGTCACACCACTGCTACCTATTTCAGTGCCGCTCGTTTTCTATCGAGCTCGCTCAATAATTTACCGGCATTCTCTCGAATTAAACAGTTAATGGGGCGTTGTAACTTTGTTCTTTCTAGCTTTCCGCCCGGGACTTTGTTCCCGTTTGAATCCGGGAAAGTCATGTACCCATGTCCATCACTGATAATGTAGGATTCTAATGGTGAAAGAATTTTTCAAATCGGTCTAGTAGTTTCGGAGCCTATTCAATGCAAACAAACAAACAAACAATCTAATCTTTCCTCTTTATAATATTAGTATAGATTAGCTTTGACTAAGCATACTTACATACCTCACGTCTATAATCCCTATTGGAGTAGGTAGAGCATGCGACATTTGACATATATTTTGTGAGTTATTACATGAAATATGATGTTTAATCGTGAGAGGTTATCAGACTTTCGTCCATAAAAAAGCATAACCCTCGCGTCCCACTTTCAGACTTTTACAGTATGCCTGGGAAGAGTTGGCAGCTGGTACATTCTAAGTTTTTCTTTCACTTCCAGTCCAGCGTTGAACAACTTAAGCAGATCTTAAAAAATGAAAATGGTCCTGACTCAGTGATATAGATCCCGTCACGTAAAAAGGCCGCTGGCGATGTACCAGCTCAGTGCGCGATTTATCGGCGAAATTGGTGGTATGAAGGGGACGAGACGGGGGAACAACGCCCCGCCACTATACCTGCGCGCGCGCTGTTGGTACAAAACAATAGCCTAGTCCTAGTACTTTCGGCGCGACTGTACCCATGCGCAAACTCATCCCCTTCACGATAGTTCAGCGGCCTTTTTATATGACGGGAACTATAGATGTTACTTAAAATAAGTCAAAGTTACATTAAAGGATTTAAATACGATACAAACATATTTGTTCATTCAGGATGTTACATTAAAGTCTTATATGTATATAAAATTGGAGGTCCTGATTCACTGACTCATCAACGCCCAGCCCCCTTAGACCTAGACAGCTGGGCGAAAAAGTGTCTTTTATGACGTAGGCAAGCACTAAGAAAGGATTTTTCGAAATTCAACCCCTCAAAGTTTATATGGAGAAATCAATTTTTATGGACATTTTGACTCGAAACTTCGTGAACATATACCTACGTATCTGTTAATAGCAAATAAACAGATACGTATTTCGCGATTTTTGGAAAATCATCCCCAAAGGGGTCAAGAATGAAATCGGTAACAAAAGAGTTCTTTGCGCGAGCGAAGCCGCGGAAAAAAAGCTAGTATTTAAATAAATACAGATTCGATCTTTTGACTCTACTGACTCTACGCCTATTCGCAAATGTGCAGTCTTCCCCATAAAAGAATTTAATTTGTCCTTTCATGGAGGATATCCGATTTCGAGACCCATTTATTGAATAAGATAAATCCCAACACGTTTTAACCCGCACAGGTTTACGGTCGATCACGTCACATGTTATTGAGTTGACCCAAAGCGCAACCGAGAGAAAAACTAGTTTCGAATTGTATGAGATTGGGCCGACAAAGTTTTCACACGACATCTTGATATCAAGATTCAATATTGAAGGGTTAGACTTGAAATGGGCTTAGATCGTTTATTTCACGCTAGAGGGGATCCCAAACCAGACCTACTGTAGTGGTCTTATTGAATCTTCTTCTTATCGTGTAGGTATAGTTAAGTGTGTTACCGCACCTCTAAAGAATGAAATTAAATGCTTCTGTATTTCTGGGCTCATATAACCTGAGTCTCTTTAAAGTTCGAGTGAATAGGCATCTTCTGGATGAGCTTGCTACATGCTTGACTACTCTTGCCCTAGATTATGGTCAGGAGTGAACACATTTTTTAGTTTTTTTTTAGTCCATAGGTATACGTCCCTACCGAGGGGCACGGGCCTCCCTTGAAAACACGAAGGGGATTCAGGCCATAGTCCACCACGCTGGCCCAATGCGGGTTGGTGGACCGCTCGCCTTTCGAAAATTTTCTTGGACGGGCGGGTTTCATCACGAGGTTTACCTTCACCGTTGAGCAAGTGATAATTAGAAATCCGTACATAAATCCGAAAAGACGAATTTAGTGGTACAGGCTGGCACAAGGATTTGAACCCGCGACCTTCGGATTACAAGTCTGGCTCATTACTAACTGGGCTATTTTGTAGTAACTGAAAAGATTTGAAAAGAAACGAATTAATTCAACCGACTGCATCGTGTTAGTTTGCAATTGTGTCCATAAGGAAATGTGTGTCATCGAAACTGTGTACAGTTGAAATTGTGTCTCTTTAGAACTAAGCCGAATAGGTATCTTTAAAAACTGTATAAATATGTTTTTTTACCAGTTTTTACCATAAAAAAAACTGTGTAAATATAGCAAAAATAAACAAAACACACCTCTTTCATATTTGGGATTATGCAAATTCTTCTGAAATATGGAGCTCAGGTGCATGTTACGAGGTGAATCAGATATTCAGTACAATTTGGGGATGGTGCCAGATGGGGCCAATTCCACTGAAGCATATTCTCCAAACTATGAGATCTCATAAATCGACCCGATTTGAGTTCAAATCTAACGTCAAAACTTTAAAAATTCCGTATCTCGATATAACTAAACCTACTCGTGGCTCTCGCTGGTCTGAATCGATCAGTAAGGTTAATCGACATATACAGGGGCAGAGAACCTGATGGATGACCAAAGTGGCTATTTATCACGAGCGTTTCCTTGCTTCGGAGGGCACGTTAAGCCGGTGGTCCTGGCTATAGTCGATTGACTATACAGTCGTTAAAACAAAGTCAGAGGCCATTTGGTGGTTTGAAAACTCTAACACCAGGGTTAGTCAAGTTTGTTACATACTTGACTACACCTACACGATAAGAAAAAGACTACCAATATGTAGTGCCTGGCGAAATTTGTTGAGCAATACTTATTTAATTATTCTCTCTTCTTGATCACATTCTTTTAACAGCTGTAAGACCTCACTATTGGCAAAAGCTTCCCATAAATGATTTGGGAAGAAATCCCTTTAATCACTCTGCTTGGCAGCCAAATTAGCAATTCAATGTGCTGATATTCTCAAAAAGATGTTACTTCAGGAATTTAGACGAAAAATGGGTAATATTTCGAAAAAATTCCAACCAAGCTGAAAATTTGCATACACGTACCTTTTAACTCCTCAAATAACCTCTGAAAAGTCCCAAGAGTCCAAAGGTATAACTTTTGATAGCCAAAAAACGGTGAAAAAAAAATTTTTTTTCGGTTTTTTGCCTATATCTTCGTTCCTGTCGATCTTGCCGCTATGAGGTGTGTTTATGAGAATATAAAGAATGGAGAAAGAGGTTCATATGGATGTTTGTTACTCTTTCACAAAGTCAAATTCTAAAGTTCCTGGAGTATTTCGGCACTGTTGCAAGCGCCATGATCCTGGAGTATGTGGTTTTCTAACCAACAATACTAGTACCTATGCAGGGCTTTTGGTAAATCTCTTTCAACCTCTCGGGTGGTTAACCAGTCCATGAAACTGAACAACTTCTCCAAGGATCATAGGTCAAAATACGAAAAAAAAATTTTGAACTCCCATACAAAATGCGCTATATGCTAATGAAGTTTGTATGGGAACTCAATTTTTTTTTCGTATTGTGACCTATGTTCCTTGGGGAAGTTTTTCAGTTTCATGGACTAATTAACCACCCGAGAGGTTGAAAGAGATTTACCTAAAGCCCTATTTAAGTATTCATAATTTCTCTCGCTCTCTCGTTGACTGGAAGAGATCCCCTTGTGGGATAAGTCCGCCTTTGTACCTTGAATTTATGTAATATTTATAACCCTTTTGATTCCAATGTACTGATTTTGTTTGATGTGCAATAAAGGATTTTACAATACAATACAATGTTAATTATAGCAATCATCATTTCCTCACAACAGAATAGCATAGAATAGAAAAAATCTTATTTTATAGGACATTCAGGATGCCACTTAAAACAAATCAAGATTACATGAAATATATACAAACATACAATAAAGGATTTAAATACATACATACGCATTCGTTATCTTGACCCTACTGACTCTACGTCTATTCACAAAGGTGCAGTCTTCCCCAACATAATAGAATAAAATAGAATATAATAGAAAAAAAACTTTATTTTATAAGACATTCAGGATGCCACTTAAAACAAGTCAAGATTAGTCCACTGTGGTAGTCCACTGCTGGACATAGAGTTCCTTTCATCTGTGAAGGATCTATGCCTACTCATGGCTCGGGCGGATCCTGGGTATAAGACATTGTAGGGGATTTTATTTATTATTTGATTTTATTTGGAAGATTTAAAGCCAATAAAAAACTATAAATATACACGTTGATTTGTTCTAAACCAATTATAAATCTTCGCCATTAGGTAGGTCCAATGACCTATGGACCTATCTATCTTATGCCTATGGTCTGCCTCAATAGGCATAGTTACCAAAAGAGGGTAAGGAAATTAAACCTACGAAATAACCCAAAAAATAAAAAAACAAGTTAAAGTTATGGTTAAAGTTAATGAAGGTGTTTACACAAGTCCAAACGGAAATACATATAGAAGAGTAGGTAACAATATTAATTTAAGTTGATTCTACTACTTACAGAACAACAGAGTCCTAGGAAGAAAGAACCAAGGGCGTCGCCAAGGGGGGCAGGGAGGGGCAGCTGCCCCCTCCTAGAGATTAGAAAAATGTAGCAAAGCAACCTAAGTTGGAACCGTTCTTGTTACAATCGCCAATTCGCCACAGAGGCAAACACTCGCGCTACAAGTGTAAAACTTCACGCTCTTGGTACAATTCATATTTTTTTCCATCCTCCATAATATTTACTTGCCCCCACCTGGGCCAAGGGCTGGCGACGTTCTTGGAAAGAACAATAGGTAAAATAGCAACTAACTATTAAATAATAAATACTGATACAATAGGAACAACTGCTACTGCTACTACTACAACCACAACCACGTACATAGTATAATATAACCATAAATATTAATTGTAAATCATGGAATAAAATCAGCAAAAAATTCCTTAGATAGCTGTCGTTTTAGGGTTAAATTGGAGACTGAGAAAATGTCTTTATCAGATAGACATTTGTAAGGAATTTTCATCAGCAGTGAGGACTCATAATTAAATGAGTCTCACATATTATTTACCTATTCCCGACGTTATGTATACGTGAATTTAGACCCGTTTTAGAATTTAATTATATGTTCAAATCGCGAAAGTTTAAAGTATAATTTTATGTGGATGACAATTTTATTATTTTTGTATAGTTTTGTATAGTTTTTAATTTCAATTTTTTAATTTAATGATGTATTTGAATTTGTAATTAGAACTTATGGGTCACAGTTACCCAAAATAAACGATTATATTATTATATTGTATATATTATATTATATATTATATTATATTATTATTATTATTATACAGGACTTTAGGTAAATCTCTTTCAACCTCTCGGGTGGTTAATCACTCCATGAAACTGAACAACTTCCCCAAGGAACATAGGTCAAAATACGAAATTTTTTTTTGAGTTTCCATACAAACTTCATCAGCATATAGCGCATTCTGTATGGGAGATCAAAATTTTTTTTTAGTATTTTGACCCATGTTCTTCGGGGAAATTGTTTAGTTTCATGGACTGATTAACCGCCTGAGAGGTTGAAAGAGATTTACCTAAAGTCCTGTATAAGATATTAAGATATTTAGCTCTTAGCCTAGAATAATACCATTGTACAACCGTTTGATAACCCAAAAAAAAATAGCAGTGAGGACTGGTTTAGGCCAATGACTGGGAACGCTTGCTTATGAATAGACTGTTTTTGGGTTTGATCCTCGGTCGGGGCAAACATTTGTGTAGAAAGCAAATGTTTGTTCTCAGATCCTGACAGTGAATCATGACAGTGGATTTGGTAGGTCAAGTCATTACAGTAGACTGACTGCTATGTGACCTTCATGACCCTGCTAACTGGGGACACTTACCTTCATTGGAGCATGGCCATGGCCACACATACTGTTGTACAAATGTGCACTTGCAATGTCTATCCATAACATGTTTTTATTCTTAAATCTCCTTCCATTGAATTGGCAACATCGACACCCTTACCTAAGAGTCTTGGCAGTGAATAACATATAAATGTTTATACTACTATAGTTAAAGCATTAACATTCCATTATAATTAAAAAAAAAGTTAAATATTATAAAAAAATTATGTATATGCAGAACAATAGAGTGCTTGTCGATATAAAAATATAGAAAGTGGCTAAGAACTATTTCCTTGGTCATTCTGTCGGTTAAAAGATGTCTTATATAAGTGTTCATCGATATAAAATGTGGAAGTGCTTTGCACATTTTTTTTTTATAATTAACGTGAGAGTGATGGGAGATTGGGTGGATGACGGTAAGCATGTTTTTTTCAAAGCAAATGTTTACGCTGAAGCTGAACTTAGAGTGATACGTACTGAGCGCTATTCTTCATCTTTTATATTGCTCACTGCCGAGGAGTGGGATTCCCAGACAGCGTCTGTGTTTCCGAGTTCATACAACCCAAATTTCTTTAAAGTACGAGTGAATAAGCTACTTCTGGGTGAGCTCGCTACATCCTCGACCACATCTTTGCCCTGAGCTAGATTGTGGTCAAGAGCGAACCCATTTTTAATAAAAAAAACAACGGGTTGCACTCCGGGAGTGCCGGCAGAAGTGAAAACTTGAACATTAACGTTGTGCATTAATATTTAATTAATTTTTTTCTATGCTGATACCGGATGACATCTTGACTTTTGCAGCTTTAATTTCCTATATTTATTAAACACCCCTCCGCCTTACGGATTTTCGATCAGGGTCACATGACAGATACGTGACTCTGACGCGAGTTTAACATTTTTTTCCCATACTTCGAAGTGCACAATGCCGCTAAAGAAGTTTTCACTTCAAAAAAAAAAACTGAGAGGGATTGAGAAAAAGAGCAACGTACTCCTATAATGTGCCAGTTGCCAAATGTTTCCATGAGGCATTAAGTAGGCCGCCTGTATCGTGGGGGACAGACATGATGACCTACATAGTCGTGCTATCAATGTACTCGTGTTTCATCTTAACTCACATAATGTCAAATGTAGTGTCAAGTGAAACAAAAACTAGAGGTAATAAGGAATATGCATGTACTTTTTTATATTTTTATTAAATAACATGCATTGCTATAGAATTGTTAAAAAAATACCTACAATTAAAAGTAATTAGAAGTATTGTTTTTCGATAGTTAAAATTAGCTAACTGAAACGAGAACTTTAAACGGACACCATTTTGGCGCGCTTAGCGTGACTAAAATCTCACCTGATTCGTCATGGAACAACACTCTCCATCTATAGAACACTCTAAAAAACCAATATACAAGTATATTTATTTTTTTTTTTATTATTTGAGTGGTTTTTTTGTCATGTACTCGTGACGTCATTTTACACTCTGACAGCAGCAGCAACGCGTTTCGGATATTTGAATGTTCCGCAGTTTTTTTTGCACTTTTAAAATATTAATTTCTGACTCAAAAAAACAAAAATGTTCAAATAGATATAATCGTGAAGCGTTAAAAATTATTTAAAAAAATGTTACCTACATTTGAATTACTTGCATATTCCCTATTGCTCAATTCAATCTCCAGTGCCGCCATGTTTTTGAGGTATGTACAGAGGGTTAACTTTTTCTATAATTTCAGAGCAATTAACTATAGTGCAATGTCCTGCTGGTCAAAAGCCGTACTGTTACTACAGCTGCAACAATAAATGTGCCAACTATTGGATAGTAGATGTTAACTGCAAAGAAGTATCCTGCCCCAACCCAAACATTTGCGACTGTGATCCTTACCAGGTATTCAATCAATCAAAGCTAGTAAAAAACAAACTCCAAAGCCTAGATCATAGACGCAAAGTAGCTTGCCTATGTGTTTTCTACAAGATGTACTTCGAAGAGTGTGCCCATGAGCTGCACAAGCTCATTCCGCCTGCCCCTTTCTTTTACCGGACATCCAGACGCACTGCGGAGTACTTTTACCTTGTTGAGATTCATCGGATCCGTACTGAGCGCTTCTCTTCATCTTTTATATTACGCACCGCTAAGGAATGGAATTCTCTGCCTGCGTCGGTATTTCCAGGCTCACATATAACCCGAGTCTCTTTAAAGTTCGAGTAAGCTTGCTACATCCTCGACTCCCAAGCTAGATTGTGGTCAAGAGTCAACTCATTCGTAATCAAAAAAAAATCTTGTCCCGTTTCTCATTCGGCCCGGGCTACGCTTGACCAAAATCTAAGATTTGCCAGGTTACATCAATACAGTGGAGCGACTACCATCTGACCTCCGTGACCTTGTTAACAGGGGAATCTGACCTGATGTGATGCAGGTTTTTTCATTATGTTTTCCTTCATCGTTTGTCCCAAGCAGCCTTATGATTAGAGAAAATTTGTGTGAGCCTCAGAGTGGGTGATATTTATTATTGTTATATTTTTCTCTTCCAGAGCCATTACTACCATGAGGAGAGAAAGATGTGTGTGGAATCCCACGAATGTCCCCTGCCTAACCTGCAAGATCCTTTGATGCCGGAAGAAGTGTCTAAACCTAACGAATTAGGATCTCCGCCTATATCTCTTGATAACGTCGTACTTACTTAACGTCTTAATTTGTCATACATATTGTAATAAGTTTTTACTGGTCTTAGGCCTGTATTACAAAAGGAGACTCAAGTCTTGATCTTTACTTAAGTATTAATTGTCTCTTCCTTTCATTTTCATTTTCAATGACTAAGCTGCTCTTTAGTATAGAGAGTCCGAGTCGCATTCTGTAATAAGCACCTTTATTTCCTTTGTATGTAAAGAGGATCGTCTCAGTGTTTTTTCCCCATACAAACGGCGTCAATGGATTCCATCCCCTAAACTTCAACGGATCCCTGTGCCATTTTGGTATAGTGTCAGGAACACCAAAAAATAGGTCCGTACTTTTTTATTTTTTTGATATTTTTAGTAGACAAAAAGATATTTGAGACTAAAATTCAGCATTTTTCGCCAAAAAAATTCTCAACATTTAAGAGGTGACTGTTGAAAAAATAAGAACAGTTTTGGAAAAAACAAAACGTACAAACCTCGTTCATACGCTTACAAATCGCTATAGACTAAAAACGTACGATTTTATTAAGTTTTTAGGGTAGGAATTCATTGACGCCTAAACTCATAATTTTGGAAATAAAACTCGGCATTTCGCCGGAAAACTGCAATTGTCCCTTTCGCACAAGTCTGAGGCGGGTGGTCGACATCGAGACAGCATGAAAAACAACTGAGACACTAGTCTAAACTGAGACGCTCCTCTATTCCATTAATCACTGACGTCTCATTGGCGTTATGAAAATGGTAACCATTTTATCTGTTCAGTTGGTAAAAAAGAGAACTATTGAAACCCCATACGCTTGATGACAACCGCATTGCAGGGCAATCGCGCTAAAAAAAGTGGATTGAATCGCAATTGAAACGCAGTTGGGGGTCTACCACCTAAGCGAAGCTGATGCTGATTAAACGAAAGAAATGATGTACATTGCTGTGTTTGGTTCATGTCGTTAATCAAGGTCTTCTTATAAATAACCAATCGACAAAGTTCCATTCTTTTACCCAGGATCAGCTTCGCTTAGGTGGTAGCCCCCCAGCTGTGTTTCAATTGCGACTCAATCCATTTTTTTTTGCGCGATTGCCCCGCTGATCAGCAGCGCCACCGACAGCTGTACGTTAAGTTGCTAACTACCAAGAAAATTAACATTCAGTTAGCAATGGCGACGCAGTCCTGTCAACAAATGTATAAGATTATAAGATGTTTAAGATGGTTCTTATCTGCCACCTGAACGAATAAAATGGACACCATTGTCATTCAACATTGTCATCAAGCATTTGAGTAGTGGAATTCGCGCCCTGATATAGAACATCAACTTTGGTAGAGATGACCTGGGTCTTCGTTTCTGAAGGAAATCCGAATTTTCTAAACAACAACAAAAATTTACATACTTGAACACATTTTCTTAAACTGTTTGACAATAAATGAAGTAAGAGCCAAATTTTTTTTCATATTTTCTTAATCTTTTTCATATAGGAGCTATTCCGCGAATGACTCGTAGTGTTAATCTCATATATAAAAACTGGCCAAGTGCGAGTTGCACTCGCCCATAACCTATAAAACCGGCTAAGTGTGAGTCGGACTCTATAAAAACCATGATCTCTATAAAAGCGGCAAAAAAATCACGTTTGTTGTGGGAGCCCCCTTAAATATTTAATTTATTCTACTTTTACGTATTTGTAAAACGACGGATGGACAGCGGAGCCTTAGTAATAGAGTCCCGTTTTTTCCCTTTGGGTACGGAACCCTAAAAATGAATCCCTATTTCCGTTGGTCACGGCATCACGCGTGAACGGCTGGACCGATTTGGATGTTTCTTTTTTTGTTGTGTTCCTTATTGTCAGGAGAAGGTTCTTATGAAAGAAAAAATTAAGAAAGTTAAAAAAAAAACAGGACAACGTCTGTCGGGTCAGCTAGTTTACAATAAGAGACCATTTTAGACAATTGACGGCCGGTTTGGTCGAGTAGTAGTGGCGCTGCCTCTTAATCCACTGGCCCTGGGTTCATTTGGTTCATTTCATCCTCTTACCCGCAAGATGGCGCTACAGTATATTTAAGTTGAAAATTTACGATTGTTTAAAATATTTATACAGCTTATGCAAAGCTATCAACGAGTGTAAATTAAAGTGTTGGCATGAAATAGCAAGTGAGAATGTTATTTACATAAACTACTCAAGATTCACGAAACTATCAATAAATGTATAGACTTTATGAAGACTTCAGCGGATCGAGTGTGAAATAAATAATTAATTACTACTAGAAACATCGTTCAGCAAAACAAAAGGAAAGGAAAGTAAGACTATACTATGACCTTATTGTTTTTCTTTTGTTAGATAGAAGATTTTATTTTTGTGGTTACAAATTTAAATATGATCCGTTGATACTAAAGACTTGTATGCATCTAACCAACTTACATGTCTTTCTGCATTCACACATACTTGTAACGTAAGCAAACGTCCACTAGATGACCAGACTCGATTATTTATTACTACAACGCAATTGGCTTTTTGCAGTAAGCACTGGATGAACCTTGAACTTGGTAACACTTTAGTATGTTGTTGTAATCAGTAATTAATCACTACTAATCACAGACTAATTAATAAACATTCAACCATTGAAACGAAATTTGGTGTCACAGATTAAAGTTATCAAAAGACTACAGGTAAAATAGGCATAGAGGAGTTTCGTTATCGATGCGTTCACAGGATCGAAGCATTAGGCGCCCAGTAAACGATCAATCAAGTTAGACTATCAATCTTGAACCGTAAAATGGATTCAAAAAAGAACAGAGTTCGGAAATCTGATAAAAAAATAAAAGAAAAGACAACAGAAATTTGCAAAAAATGTAATCGTCCTACAAATCTGAAAGAAACAATGCCTTGTTCAAAATGCAATCAAAGATTCCATTTTGACTGTGTTGGATACTCTGAAAAGCTTTATAGAATAAGGAAAGACAAAGGCAATAACTGGAAATGTATAAAATGTATTCAAGACCAAAATAAAATTAAACCAAATGAAATTAAGAAGACTTCAGCAGTGACACCTACAACATCACTATCAACGTGTAATAATGTGAGACAACTTTTGAAGACTCCTGATTTAAATGAAAATATTTCAACTTCTCCCAAGCAGAACATTATAACTCAAAGTACGCCTAACGAAGAAAACAATATTACCCAAAGAACGAAGATTGAAATAAATGTGTCTACATCGAATTCTTTTGAGTCATTATTTTGTGAAGATGATAATGTTTACACTAGTGATTTTGAGGAAGACACAGAAGAATGTATACGTGGGATGAATAGAAGCTGTCCGGACCTGAAAACCGATATTAATGAAAATAGGAAAGAATTCTTGAAACGGATTATAGAATTAGAAACAAAACTTAAGACAGCTGATAAATTATACGAAAATTTGTTATTGGAAAATGGTGAACTAAAAAAGAAAATTAAAGAATATGAAAGAAGACTAGATGGACTTACTCGTATTTGCAAGTCCACGTCCAAGAAATCAACGAGTATTAGAAAGGGAACTAGTAAAGGAAATTGTACTTTTCAGGGAAATACAAGAAAATTGGACTTTACAAATCAGAATGTTGAACAACTTAATCTAAATTTAAGAAAAACTAAACATGATCTAGAAAAGGAAGAAAAAGACAAAAGTTTTAAGCAGGTAAACCAAACACAAGTAAACACTTCTCTCAAGCCGAAACTGTGTATCCTAAGCTCTAATAATTCTACCAAACTGCTTTCAATTGCCAAGAAGACACTGTCAGAAGAGCGATCAATGTGTCATTATTTGACCCCCAGAAGCGACACTATGCATCTTTTATCCGATGTAGATAAGAAATTAGAAGGATTTACGATGCGAGACTTTTGCATTGTGTTCATAGGTGAAGAAGACTTCAAGAGGACCAATGATTATTTTCTATTAGTTGAAAATCTCCGGGAGCGGCTTCAAAAGATAGATTACACGAATATTATTATCTGCCTGCCAACATACAAATGTAGTTATAATTTTAACATTTTCAACTGGAGAGTAGAATGTTTTAATAAATTATTGGGGTTTGATAATGAGACACACCAATACGCCTATGTTTTAGACTCTAATTGTAATCTGAAATATGACTATAGTATGTTTAACAGACATACAGGTATTTTAAATAATCATGGCATGCAGGTAATAATGCAAGATTTATGGCAATTAATTTGTGACATAGACATGGAGAACAATACACTTGATAATGAAATAGAGAATTTAGAAAACTTTTTTCGTACCTACAAATTTTGTTTATTCTTTTTGTTAATGATATGGTTAACTACATGAATTTAATGGTTCCGCAGGTTAGCCTAATAATGTTTGCAGATGATACCAATGCAATTGTTTCCTCGGAAAACATTGAGGACCTCAGTGTTAAAGTAAATCGGGTACTAAATGAATTCGTGAATTGGTTTTCTACAAATAACTTGGTTTTGAACACCAGTAAGTCAAATATATTATTATTCAAAACTACATCCCGGAATAGAGAAAAGTTAGCCATAACTCTAAAAGATGAGGTTATTACCCAGGTTGGTAGTGTTAAATTTCTCGGCGTTAGGATTGACACTCACCTAAATTGGAAGGAAGAATTAAGTTCTTTGGATAGCTCACTTAGTTCAGCTTGTTATGCGCTCAGGAGCCTCAGGGATGATGTTACGTTGAAACAGCTCAAAATGGTATACCATGCACTAGTAGAATCAAAACTAAGATACAGTATACAGCTCTGGGGCAGCAGCTATGCTTATAATATAAATAGAGCTTTTGTGTTGCAAAAAAGAGCAATACGCACAATTTTGCGAATTCCTCAAATAGAATCTTGTAGGCCTCATTTTAAAGAACTACGGATTTTGACGGTTCCTTCCCTGTACATCCTGGTGCTGTTGTGCGATTATGTTAAACAATTGTGCAAGTATGAGACACATGAGGAACGGCAGGCAAGATTGAGTACTCGACGTATGGATGTGGGTAGGACGATCACTCCGAAAATAAATGTAGTTGAGCATAGTGCCAGACATCAGGCTCCTAAATTTTTTAATCATTTGCCTGAGGAGATTAAAATTCTGGACAAATCTCAAAACTTTAAAGTTAAATTAAGGGCTTTCTTGCTGGAGAGGTGTTTTTATAGTTTTAGTGAATATTTTGATTAACATTTTTCCATTTTTTTTTTATTTTTTTTATTTTTTTACAATAATTAGTGACATATTTTTTTTTATTGATATTTGTTTTCATAATTATTTAGTTTATTGTTGTCCCTAATTGCTACTGTTTTATTAAATTGACTTTTTATGCATGTATTCGACACAAAGTATTTTGTTATGAATAAAGAACTTGAAACTTGAAACTTGAAACTTGATTTCCCGTTGGGGAAAATATGTGTGTAAAAAGCAGATGTTTGTTCTTGGATCATGGGTGTTCATGTCTGTCTTTATGTGTATTCCGAGGGACGCACGACACCAGGGAAAACCTTGCTGTAGGCCTTTGATTGTGTAGCGTCTTTGTTTTTACTATCAATTTTTTTATGACATAAGTTAAACATATATATTCCCAAACAGCCCTGTAACATGAATTTGAAATGAAATGAAATACAGGGTGTCCCACGGCTATGCCACATGGAGGGAAACTACCTTTATTATTATACCTAGATAGGACATTTTACTGAAAGAAGACTTCATTTTAATTTTAAAAACAATTTAATCTGCATTCATACATTTTTAAATAATTGTCTAGTTGTACCGGGAAAAAAATCGCTTTAGTTTTTTATACTGATGGGAGGTTTCATCACAAGGATTATTTTTTTAATTTTTTTATATTTTTTTATTATAAGATGGGTTAACTCTTGACCTCAATCTTGACCATAAGGTCAAAGATGAGGTCGACGATGGAGCGAGTTAACCCAGAAAATGCCTATAAAGGCACTGGTACTCCTACGCACCTGAGTAACATAATTTTGCTGAGTAACATAATTTTTGCTGAGGGAAAATGCATTGGACCGCAATCGGTGGTTAAAACGAGGGGAGGCCTTTGCCCAGCAGTGGGACAGAACAGGCTACTAAAAAAAAACATAACATCAGAAATAAAAGGAAGACCACGAATTTTAATATTGAATGTAAAATTTTGTTCAGAAAAATGAGAAGCTAACTCATTTTGAGCATTTTGATAAATTAAATTAATCAATTTGGAATGTAAAATGTTAAAATTCATGGTCTTTCTTTTATTTCTGATACTATGTTACTTACCAAAAAATAATTCTTATGATGAAACCTGCCGATTGGTATGATAAAACTCCTGTAGTTTTTGGTTGATTTGTTTTTCGATTGGTATGGTTGATTTGTTTTTTCGTGTTCTTCCAGTAAAAGTCCCATCTATAATAATTAAGGTAGTTTCCCTCCATGTGGCATAACCGTGGGACACCCTGTATAGTTTATTGACACTATTAACAAAGTTATTGCTTACAAAAAAGTAAACTTAAGGTAGTTAACCTAATATTATTAAATATAGCGCCAAAAGGACTTGGTTTGGCATATGCCAGCTAAAAGTTAACTGGCGCTGTTTTTCAACCAATTCCTGATGTTAGCCTAAATTATAATAAAAACTAAAGTTAAGATTAATTATTGAACGACCATCGTAGCTTTTTATTATTGTAAATTTGAGTGCATTTTTGTGCGAATAGGAGGGGGTATTAGTCCCTGAGCCCACCGTGTGGTGGCGTACGTGACATGACATAATTTTGAAATACATGTCACACGATAGGAAAAGTTATAAAAAGCTAGAATTAATAGAACTGAGCTATAATTAGCCGGAAGTGTGATAAGATCTGTCCTTTCCGTTGTAAAAAAGGTGTAATTATGATACTCGTGGCAGCATCTAGCCCTTCAAGTTCAGAGAGAGAAAGGCATAAGGACTTTTCAGACTGATTCAAAGTTAATTAATTATACTTCGAGCCATGTAGATATCTGTCAGACTTAAGTTTTTTTTCTGAGATTTGGCTTTTTTATTTTATTTCTGAAACGTTTCCTTCTGCCACGAGTATGTTTATGACATCTTTAAATTTTCGGAAGTATGAATAAGAAGACCTTTTCATACTTCAGGCTAATTCAGTTCGGTTCGGAGTGCAAAAGCCAATTGATTCTAGCTTTTTATAGCATTTCCAATCGTGTGCCATACGTTTTAAAATGATGTCATATTACGGAAGCAAATTGCGGTGGGCTTGCGGACTAAAGTTTTTTTTTGTAGTATGCATTCATTATCAAATCAACCAATATCTACCCTAATTATATATAGATTATATGACTTGGGTAGATGGCGATAAGATTTTGGTAAAATTGTTTTTCGTAGTTGCTCAGTAAAAAAAAATGAATAGCTGATACATTTTGTTAAATATCTTTCTCCTTCGGACATAAGTTTACTAACCAATCATGTAGGTACTTGCATTTCAGTACGTTCCTTCGATTAATTAAATAACATAAAATATACACATCAACACGGTCTAGGGATACTGCGCGATTTTTCATACAAAAGAGGTCTGTTTGAGAAGCTACAAAAACATACTCGAGATATAATTTTGTTTTTCTATGAGCGCTATAATTTTCAGACGAGCAAATGCTAAACCTGAATTTACAATTCTAGTCAATAAATTTTGTTTTACTTAGAATTTGTGAATACGTGACGGAAACGAAAACGAAAATGCACTTTTGCCTGCTTTTTGCACGAAAATATTCGAATTTACGCAATGTTTTTTTCATTTTCGTCACGTTTTCACAAATTTTAAGTAAAACAAAATTTATTGACTAGAATTGAAAATTGAGGTATAACACTTGCTCGTCTGAAAATTATAGCCCTCCATGTAATAAACAATAATAAATGCTACAGACTCATGTATCTCGAGTATGCTTTTATAGCTTCTCAAACAGACCTCTTTTGTATGAAAAATCGTGCAATATCCCTAGACCGTGTGTGTATTAAACATCGAGCACATAATGAATAGAGGTGCAACCTAGGGTGATCTGTTTCTCACAACACTTCAGTGATTTCTCATTGGCAAATTATTTGCAACGTACCCACTAAGATTTAGCTATAGTAGTAAGAATATTACGATGTGAATTGATTACACGAATCACTTACTTAGTAGTAAATCGTTTCAAGGCACTTTTTTGTAAGCAAATACCTGCAACTGTATTTCTCAGTTAGCGAATTATGTAAATATTTATTTTATTTTGAGATGGGTTAACTCTTGACCTCAATCTTGACCAAGGAAAATGCCTATAAGGCACTGGTACTCCTACGCACCGACGGAACACAGCAAGCTGTTTGGCGTCGGACTTCGGTAGGAGAGTGGTCGCGAACCAGATGGCCCTTCACAAAGCCTACCACACCGCATGAGACCGTAGGACGCCACCTCCGATTCAAAAGTGTCGTTACCTGGGGTGGATTAATAGGAGGCAGGTCTCATTTGTGTTTCCTGAGTTGCCTCTTACGACACCCACGGAAAGAAATGGGGTAGTGTTATTCTCAACCGATCACCACACGGCACTAGATTTATGCCTCATTAAAAAAAACAATCAACGATATTACAAAATACGCAAACACTATAACGTCGGAATGGGACGCTATGAAATCAACAATTCTTAATGCCATTGTTAGTGTTTTGGTGCCTACACTGTTGGCACAATGATGGCACCTATTTGCATCATTCTTTGTGTAGAAAAACAAATAGGAAATGATAAATAAATAAATAACTAGTATTTATAGATACTTCCATCGGAGGAGGTTTACTGCCATTTTGTGGTTTGTTCGGAACGCACACTTACATTGAAGCGCGTAAAATGAATTTTGTTGCTGCGTATTTTTTTTTGTTTTTTTACAATCTGAGCCCAGGTTCCGCTGGATATAACGGTAAATATATAATTTGAGTTTTTTTTTCCTTCGGTGTTTATTATTTACTTATTTATTTGAGAAACGAGCCGTCTGTCGTTTCTCAAGTAAATAAATAAAATATAAAAAGTTGCATTTTAACATTTTTTTAAAACAAGTTTCGTAACACCATATAACCAAACCTAAAAAAACCCAATTTATCCTAACTTCATGCGGGCGGCCCTTAAATTTTCGTTAATTTATAATTTTACTAAGCAACTTGGAATATTACGGTTATATGACACCAATTGACTGATTATAAAATTCTAGCATAATTCCCCCGTTCTTGTTCTTATATAAATAATTGGCGATTTTTTAATTCATCACTTAGTCTTGTAGTACTTATAAGTTCTGTTTGTGTTTTAAAACACACACACACACATGTTCACATTTAAATGTGAAAATAATCCTAATAATGTGGATGAGATGGGGATTAGAGTTGAAACTTACTTACAAATTTTAATAAAACTTACGAATATCGTCACCCCCACCTAGTAACAGGGCCCCTACGCTACTCCATTCATAGTTTCATTTAATATTTCATAAAACCTACTAAAATGATTTTGATATCTGTCTTGAAAAACCCAATTTTAAACAAAAATTTCGGTACAAAAACAGATAATTGTTATTTGAAAATTGTGTCTTATTTTTACCGACTTCATAAAAGGAGGAGGTTCTATATTCGACTGTATGTATTTTTTTTTAATGTATGTTCACCGATTTCTTCGCCACTTATGGACCGATCTTCAAAATTCTTTATTTGTTCGAAAGAATATACTCTAGAGGTGGTCCCATATATTTTTTTTGAAAATGATTCAGCGCTTTTAATAAAATTAACAAAAACACAAAAATACTACAAACCAGAACATCATCTAAATAAATAAGTGACATTTTCGTTTTTGGTTATCTGCTAATAGGCATTGTAGTTTGCAAAAAAAAAGTTATCTACTTTGTGCGAACTGTTGTTCGGATTGAAGTCGGTGACTCATACGTTTTTAACGTGGAAAATTATACTTAATGACATCATAACAGTGAGAAGCAGCAACAATAGGTCACGCAACAAGAGTTGAGACGAACGTGGTACTCTAACCTAACAGACTTAGGGCGACCTGCACCAAAACCTTTTTTTTTAACAGCCCATATACGTCCACACCGAGGGGCACGGGCCTCCCTTCGAAACACGAAGGGGATTTGCCATAGTCCACCACGCTGGTCTAATGCGGGTCGGTGGACCGCTGGTCTTTCGAAAATGATTTTTTCTTGGATGAACGGGTTTCATCACGATGTTTTCCTTCACCGTTGAGCAACTGATAATTAGAAATCCGTACATAAATCCGAAAAGACGAATTTAGTGGTAGTGGTACACCAAAACCTTCATCATATCAGCCTATTGCAGTCCACTGCTGAACATAGGCCTCCCCCAAGGTGCGCCACTTTGCACGATCCTCCGCTGTTTTCATCCAGCCACTACCCGCTATCTTCTTTAGGTCATCTGACCATCTGGCTGGGGGGCGTTCTACACTACGTTTGCCAAGACGTGGTCTCCATTCGAGAACCTGTCTACTCCAACGCTCGTCGGTTCTGCGACAGACATGGCCAGCCCACTGCCACTTCAGCTTGCTACACTTTTGGATAATATCCATCACTTCGGTTTTCTGTCGGATGACCTCGTTTCGGATTCTATCCCTTAGCGAGATCCCGAGCATGGAGCGTTCCATTGCTTGCTGAGCGACTCGCAATCGGTGGGCCAACCTCACTGTCACGTTCCACGTTCCAATATAATAGCTTAAACACATTTAACTCGGTTGTCATAGCAACGAAATCTGTCAAATTAATCAAAATTAGTCTCGCTAAATACGTTTAGCACTTTGGTGCAAGTCGCTCTTAGTTTTTTTTTTGAAATTAGGTAGTTTAATTTAATGTTCCATCTATATTGGAATAAGTTAACCGACTTCAAGAAAAGGAAGAAGTTATCAATGACGGACGGGCGGAACTTAATATTAAGTTAAGGTAGTTTTTAATGTTAGGTTTAGGTTTAAAGATCTTTATTTCTTATTCAAGACATGGCATCACTTACATAAGAAACCACAAATAACATGTTTATGCAGTTATAAGGCCGTACAAAAGTTAATAACTGGGTACAATACCTACATCAAAATTAACATTACACCAAATTTACATTTTGAGCTACATAGGCAGCTAGTTTTGCCTTAAAAACTCGATCTGAGTCAATATTTTTTAAGTCAGAAGGTAGATGATTATGTTAATCTATATCTACACTAATATCATAAAGAGGAAAGATTTGATTGTTTGTTTGTTAGTTTGCATTGAATAGGCTACGAAACTACGAAACTACTGGACCGATTTGAAAAATTCTTTCACCATTAGAATCTAAAATTATCCGTAATGGTCATAGGGTACATGATTTTCCCGTGTAGAATAAGAATATTAGATCACAAGGAAAGCACTAGTACTGGGGTTCCCAAACTATGTGCCGCGGCGCCCTGGTGCGCCGTAGAAAGTACAGAGAGGGGGCGCCGCGAGGCGATCCTCTTTAAAATACTTGGAAACCTTTAGTATTGGCGGGTACAAAATAAACAATGCCACGCTTTGAAACAATGTGTGGAGATCACCAAGTTCACCCATCACCTTGACTACTGAGTTACTGAGGTAGCTACTTTATTTTATTTTAGTTTTTCTAAACTCTCTATAAGGGTTTGTTCTAATGTAGTATTCTAATAAATAAAAACTCAGCTTCATATTGTTAATGTTTTAACTGTTTACCTATTTCGACTAGCTAGCTAGGC
Organism: Aproaerema taeniolella; assembly: GCA_949987775.1. Lineage (NCBI taxonomy): Eukaryota > Metazoa > Arthropoda > Insecta > Lepidoptera > Gelechiidae > Aproaerema > Aproaerema taeniolella. The sequence continues at coordinate 15,872,133 of OX465263.1, read as the reverse complement.
GCCGAGACAAAATCCTGAACTTGTAAGGGCACCGCGGGATGAAAAAGATTGGGAACCCCTGCTCAAGTGTACAAGACACCGGCAAGGCAGACACTAGTATTCAATCATTGTGACAATGTATGTTTACTTTTAATACAGTTAATGAAGTATTCAATTGTCCTATATGCAATTGTAACGTTACGTCAGCGCGCGCATTAACGCTTCTCAAATCTCGTTACGCAACCTAGACCTGGCAAGCAAGATTTTTGACATTGGAAATGTCTTTTGTCGGTATAGGGCCTCATTTCACGGAAAAGTGTGATGTGCGTATAGCTCCGTTGATAATATAGCTAGGATAGTGTATGAGAACTCAAAAGATGCGTATTTGAAAGGGCTACATTATTCAAAAAATAATTTTGAAAAATGTCAAAAATCAAAAAAGTTATGACGAAAAATACGATTTTTTTTTGGATTTTTGAATTTTTTTCCTTTCGAGTCCAATATCTCGCAAACTAAAAGAGATATCGAAATTTCGAAAAAATAACCCCTGGGGACATAGATCGCGAACAATTTTAGCCCAAAAAAATGGAAATCGGTCGACTAGTTTTTCCACAACGCTTACATAAAGGTGGTCGACTTTGCGTGAATTGTTAGTTCGCGTGGGGCTGAATTCATTTAAAATATGAAATTCATTTCCAATATACTCTGAATTCATGTATGGCATGAAATCTGTCATTTTTTTTACTAGGTAAAACGTTTAATAAGAATAAGAAAGGATTTTACGAAAGAAGACAATAGTTTTTGTATGGAGGATGGGCCCACCAAAAATTGTTACGTATTGTAATGAAACCTAAGTGGAATTGTTCTTTGTTCTTTAAAGAGCACCCTCAGAGTTTTTTGCCTGTTCTTCCCTGGGGAAGACTGCACCTTTGCGAATAGGCGTAGAGTCAGTAGGGTCAATAGAACGAATGCGTATGTATGTATTTAAATCCTTTAAAGTTTGTTTGTATGTATTTCATGTAATCTTGACTTGTTTTAAGTGGCATCCTGAATGTCCTATAAAATAAAGATTTTTTCTATTCTATTCTATTATTATCTCTAGAAAACTATTATTATCTTAGTATTTCTTTGTCTAACGGGAATATTTAAAAATTAATCAAAACTTAAGTGAAAGTTTAACCTAAAAACTTCTTACTGGTTTTATTATATTATTTATATAGTACTTGTAATATTAAAAGCTGAGTAAAGGTAGGTACCTACTTGCCTCAGTTAGGAATCAAACCCACACCCTCTCGCTGACTATAGTGAATCATATTTTTTTAAGTATAAAAATAGCCATAATATTCTAAATAGAGTTCAGAAAGTGTTATCATTGTGATCAATTCAATAATGTTACCTACTTATTCTAGTATACCTGTTATGGACATGTGGAAGGAGAAGTATTATACGGTACCGTTGCTACTGGGCCCAAAAAAAATTGTCTTCTTTCCATGGTAATAAAGGCCGGGGCGTTCACTTGTAGATTTATATTACCGTAAAGTCATTAAAGATCCCCTCTTCCTTATAGTGTAGTGTACTAAAGTATGAGGCGAACTTGACTAACCCTGTGTGAGAGATTTTGAACCGCCAAATGGCCTCTGATTTGACCAAATAGCCTCTGAATAAAGATAACCTTGAAAGATTGATTTTTTTGGCGACTTTCTCATTAAATAAAACTTATATGTTGATTTTTTTTATTTATTTAGTTTAGTTTATATATTATGTTGTGGCAGTACAAATCGGTACGTTGATGGAGACTATACTACGCCCTCTGAAGATACCAGGATATTCCTGCGAAGGACATTGCGACGGCCATGGTAGGCAAAGGATTTAATTTGGTATTCCATTCAATTTCTTGTCTGTGGCTCCCCTTTGTTGATTAGGCCAATGTCAAGTTCGAAAAAGGGTAGACGTTTTCTTGGGAGAGTCCACAATTTACTTTTCGAGACTTTGATTTTAGGCGCTATGAGCGTGCAAGACTTCAATCAAAAAATGTTTTTCGAAGCCAATCTGTTGATTTACTAACTTAAAAAAATAAAAAAAACACGAGCACAACATTTATGAGAGTTAGAAGGTTAGGTCGACATACGACTTATAACTTTATGTTATTAGAGTTAATTTATTTACTTTTGCCGTGACGCGAGAGCCTGTCTGGTTTTTTTTACGTGACACTGTTTATTTTAATAAATATCAACATGCCTAAATAACTAACCTGAACGGTATAAACTTGTGATCACGGAAGCAATATAAGATAGATTCTTAGATATGGCCCCATATGTATTGCCACAATCGGAAGCAATCCTAAAATATTCTACGAATAATTTTCCACGTTAAAAAACGTATTAGTCACCGACTTCAATACCAACAACAGTTCGCACAAAGTAGATAACTAGTCTTTTTTGCAGACTACAATGCCTATTAGCAGATAACCACAAACGAAAATGTCACTAATTTATTTAGATGATGTTCTGGTTTATAGTATTTTTTGGTTTGGTTGATTTTTTTTAAACCGCTGATTTATTTTCGATAAAATTTATATGGAACCATTTCTGGAGTTTACTCTTTCGATCAAAAAAATGAAATAAAATAAAATAAAATCTCTATTTTCACCAAAAAACAGTTTAACATTATTGATAGGGGGGCTTGTGTCTCCTTTTAAGTTTTTTTAAAACTTGTGTTTGGAGGCACCGCTCTTCCTTTAGGTGTCACATACATCAGGTGAGTAAACTAAACTAGGAAGTGTACAACTACTTAGATTAATTATATTTTTTTTTATAAACAGCTTTTACTTAATTTAAGAATGTTCATGAGTTCAGACAAAAAAAAAACAAAAAAAGAATTTTGAAAATCGGTCCATAATTGGCGGAGAAATCGGTGAACATAAATTAAAAAAAACATAGTCGTACATACAGTCGAACATAGAACCTCCTCCTTTTTTGAAGTCTGTAAAAATATATTATATTAGATCCATGACTATGACTTTGACTAAACTTTGTCTTAGGTAGCGTTAAGTCCTTTCGTTCTGACGCATAGCGTCAGTACGGAACAAGCGAATAAGATCAACGTTATAAAATTATGTCACGCGTCTATGTTAACTATGATGGTGTATGGTATTTAACTTATTTTTTCTATGTCTATGTGATGTATGTTTAGACAATACTGTTTCTTTCTTAAATTTTAACTTTTCATAACGATACAGTTGAAAGTGATTTTAAAAATAAGTAGAGCTCACTCATATTATGTAGATCCTGGGGATATTTATTTTACAAAAAAGGTTATCGTTTTTCTTTGAGAAATTATTACAGATTTCGCCATTTTATATACTAAGAGTGAGGTCTCCGTAATCCGCCGTAACCTTTGGACTCCTATTCCACCTTATATGTTTACGGCGGGTTACGGTCATTAAGACCTCACTTTTATATTTTATTTAGTTTATAAAATGGCGAAATCTTTAATAATTTTACAAAGACAAACGGTAACCTTTTTCTATACTAATATTATAAAGAGGAAAGATTTGTTTGTTTGTTTGTTTGTTTGTTTGCATTGAATAGGCTCCGAAACTACTGGACCGATTTGAAAAATTCTTTCACCATTAGAAAGCTACATTATCCCCGATGGACATAGGCTATATTATATTTTCAAAAAATTAGGGATCCTTACTGAAACTCAAATAATGTAACTCAAGGTGTAAAAAAATTACCTAAAATATTCTTTACATTGCGTGCGCTGCGTAAACTATTGATGATAGAATAAAATAATGTACTACGACTTTGCAGAACACATAAATATTTACAAAAAGTGTCGCGACAGCATATGTCTAACTATTGTAGTTATGCCACAATATGTGTTCTTTTATTTAAAAATAATAATTGAAATGCCGCCCGCTATAAAATGCTCTTTATTTGTATCTTGGTATTAATCCTTATCAAAATAAACTACTTCATATTCAAGACTGCTTCAATATCTTTATATAACTTTTTGAATTATGCAATTCGGACGTTCCATTCTAAAGATATAACGAGTTTAAAAATGTAAGTATTAGAAAAAAGTTTCGTGGTCGCCGCTCATCCTGCTCAGCTAGCTAGCTAGACAGCACCTTATGCGATGTAGGCGTCACTGGGGTACGGGCCGTACGGGCCGTCAATGTCAAGAAATGAAAAAAAAACTTCAGAAAGTTTAATAATATGTTGAAAATCAATCAATATCTATAGTTGTGTGTGCTCTATGACAGCAATGCAGACTGCTTTTAGAGTCTCGGTGGACATTCACTCTACTGATAATTTAGGTCCGTATTACCTAAATTACCAAGCTTGATATATACTTAAGTACTGATTGTCTCTTTCTTTCACTATCAAAATGACAAAGACGACTGCTGCTTAAGTATAGATCAGTCTGAGTCGCGTTCTATAATACGGACCTTAGATGCACATTGCATAAGGGCTCAGAGTATTTCAAGCAATTAGAATACCCTCTTCGTATATGATAAATACTTCAATAAGGCTACCTATATGCTATTTTAGGCTTCAAACATTTATTTATTCATAACTTAATTGAAAGACTTCAATTTAATATCTTAGGTAATAAGCATAGCCAAATACAGATTACTCTGGATTAGCAAATATTCGTCTGTTTAAAGGTGTTCTCTATCTATGTTTATCTAGGTTTATCTAGGTAACAAACATGATTATGATTATTCTATTTAGCTTACGTCTTTAGTAAGTAAGTAATTCAAATCAAAAAGTTGTATTTTTACAGCATCATTGTATTCTCTGCAGCTTTCTATGTAATACCTAGCAATGTCAAGTGTATAAGATCTCAACCTTTATTTGTTTAGTTAAGAATCATCAAAATGGCGATGAACTTTACAGCACTAAGAATGGATTTTTCTAAATTCTACCCCTAAGGGGGTGAAATAGGGGTTCAAAGTTTGTATGGAGAAAACATTTTTTTTTGCAAATTCTGACTCAAAACTTCGTCAAGATATACCTCGAAGCAAATAAACGGACACGTGTTTCGCTATTTTTCAAAAATCATCCCCTAAAGGGTCATGAATGAAACGGGTGACTAAAAGAGTTCTTTGCGCGAGCGAAGCCGCGGGGAAAAGCTAGTTTTTTATTTTATTTTAAGATGGGTTAACTCTTTACCTCAATCTTGACCGTAAAGGTCAAAGATGAGGTCGACGATGGAGCGAGTTAACCCAGAAAATGCCTATAAAGGCACTGGTACTCCCACGCACCGACGGAACGCAGCAAGCCGTTTGGCGTCGGACTTCGGACTAGTTACTTAATATAAGCGCTCTCTTTCTCACAGGTGTAAGATGTCGAAAAGGCGAGCGTCCAGGATGCGGCCTGAACTGCGACGCGAAATGCTGGAACTACTTCCACGGCCCGTCACCCTGCGAGCTGATCACTTGCAACAGGAGAAACAAGTGTGACTGTGACACAGAAGAAGGATATTATTTCGATGAGAACAAAAACAAATGCGTACCAGCGTCTAAGTGCACTTTAAAGCCAAAGAAAACGACCACAACAACAGAGTATGAGAAGGAAACCACCCCTCCGCCTAGGCGTAGGGTAACGCCTTCTAGAAGACAGAGTTATGCCGCCTTCCATCTGTTTTGAATGTTTTCTACCATTATGTTAGTGTTTATTACATCGTCTGTTATTCGATTTGGGCAGGGTCTATGATTGTCTACAGTCAAACGAAGTCCCGGGCGGTAAGCTGATAGGTTATAAAATTGACAGGTTTCAGTCAAGCCAAGTCAGAGGTCAAAATTAAATGATGGCTTGCACTTGACATGAATAAAACTAGATTTTATACTCAAACCCAATTTATGAATTTTCAGTGAAAACCTCTGAGACTTATTAAAAACCCATCTCCCATATGTAATCTGTCTGTTGTGAGACATCTCCCATATATAATCTGTTTTAAACCGACTTCAAATAAGGAGGAGGTTCTATGTTCGACTGTATGTATTTTATTTTTTTATGTATGTTCACCGATTTCTCTGTCAATTATGGACCGGTTTTCAAAATTCTGTTTTAGTTCGAAAGAGCATACTTCAGATATTGTCCCATATAAATTTTATCGAAAATGATTCAGCGTTTTTAAAAAAAATTAACAAAAACAAAAAAATACTACAAACCAGAACATCATCTAAATAAACTCATACGTTTTTTTAACGTGGAAAATTATTGGTATTACATTTATCTTTTAACAAGAACTTCGTTCTAGTGCAAACTTTGTAAAATCCTTTCTTACTCATTGTCTATTCTATACCATTAAGATAAAATTTGTGTATAATCTCAGCGTTGCAGATCCAAAGGTTTGGTGACGTTGATTAGCCTGTGAGGCAGGACTTTAGAAATTAATATAAATAAATAAAATGATGTTAAAATGTTTCAAATTTAAAAGTGTAACATAATCATCAGTGTTTTGTACACATGGTGGGTCTCCATAAAGTGCACATATGGAAATGGGTGCTAACTGCACACACTTTTATAAAAGTGATTTCTTTTTAAGTTAGTAAATATTTTCTTTCTTTTTTCATCGTGAGGTGATCGGTCGAGAATAACCCCCATCTCTTTCCATGGGTATCGTAAGAGGCGACTAAGGAAACACAAATGAGACCTGCCTCTTAGTAATCCATCCCAGGCAACAACACCTCGGTTTGTCTGAATGTGAGGTGGCGTCATGGTCTCATGCAAAAATGTTTATTTCATAGAACATACAAAGTGCTGCTTGAAATGCGGTGTGGTAGGCGCGGTAGGCTCTGTAAAGAGCCGTCTGGTTGGGGACCACCTCCTACAAAAGTCCGACGCCAAACAGTTTACTGTGTTCCGTCGGTGCGTGGAAGTACAAGTGCCTTAACTGGCATTTTATGGGGTAACTCGCTCCATCGTCGACCTCATCTATGACCTTGGTCAAGATTGGGGTCAAGAGTTAAACCATCTCATAATAAAAATATATATATTTTTTGTGAAATTAAAACGAAAATGATTGTAAATAAGAGGCAATAACCATGATTGGTACTTAAATAATAGTTTATTTTAATAAACTTTAATAAACGAAAAAAATAGCAAATTACAAAATAAGGAAGATATTACGAACAAAATCGAATTAAAAAAATATTTTTTTCCAATAAATAACAACAAAAATGAATTATTTTTCCCGTTTAAAAAAATGTGCCTAGTTTCACCAATTTCCGTAATATATTGTAAATTTTATTGAGACTCAGACTGTGTATTCCATTCCAAACCATCTGTCCTACAAAACAAACCAACAATGTTGTTGAAAAACTTAAGTAATATATTCTTGCATAGAAAACCATATTTATATAATATTTTCCACGTCAAAAAAACGTATGAGTCACCGACTTCAATCCCAACAACAGTTCGTACAAAGTAGATAACTAGTCTTTTTTGCAGACTACAATGCCTATTAGCAGATAACCACAAACGAAAATTCACTTTTGTAGTATTTTTTGTTTTTGTTGATTTTTTAAAAGCTCTGAATCATTTTCGATAAAATTTATATGGGGCCACCTCTGGAGTATACTCTTTCGTAAAAAAAAAGAATTTTGAATATCGGTCCATAATTGGCGGAGAAATCGGTGAACATACATAAAAAAAAACATACAGTCGAACATAGAACGTCCTCCTTTTTTGAAGTTAGTTAATTACCTGCAATAATAAGTTTGTAAAACCAACTTGTTTTTGCGTCCCGCTCAATACAAATCAATGTAAAAATGTATGCAGAACTAGTTTCTTATCCGCAAAATAGCCTTGTGTTCATTGAACAGTTGGTTTTGAATGGAGGTTAAGTATTTAATTGTAAATAATTTGTCAACTCCAATGTAATTGTAGAAGCGATGTGTTTTTGTCTTACTTCATCATTCATGAAGTTTTTACAATAAACAATTAATAAATGATACTAATGTGTTGTTGTATACTTAGTAAAAGTAATTCCTGAAAATAAAATTGATTTTTCATTCATTTTGATCCTGCTTTTAAGAACCCTGTGCGTCATTTAAAAAATCTTCTATGAGGTTACTTTAAATTATCTAATGAAACTTTAGGGGGTGAATCTTCCCATGAAACTGAACAACTTACCCCAAGGACCCCATCCATATGAAATTAGTTGTAACATCACAACTGGAAATAAAGTTCATACGCACAAATACTCTCGAACTAGTTTTCCGCCCGGGACTTCTTTCCTGTGGGGATTTGGAGAAATTATACAACCTATATATTAAACCAGGGTGTCAGCTACCTCCATACCAAATTTTATCAAAATTGGTCCAGCGGTTAGAGCGTGAAAGAGTAACAAATATCCGTACATCCTCACAAACTTCCGCATTAAAATTTATAATATTAGTAGTATTTCCTGTGTCTCTTTAAATACCATTCAATTCAATTATTTTCTTTTTTTATTATTCTTTGCAAAGTATACGATTTGCATTGGATTTTAGATAGACCGAGCTCCCGTTGCACGAAACCCTACCTCACGAGGTGGCAGCTCAGAAATGTGATGTAGTGATAGATATTAGGAGCACTGGATTTAAGGCGACTACAGCACCTATATTACGATTTTATGATGCGTAGATAAGCATGACGCACTGCATTAAATCGAAGAAAAAAAATAGTACGGTAATATTCTGGACATAAACTAGATAAGTAGTTAGCTGAAAACATGATTAGCACTTTTGGTTCGATAGAAAAAGCTCACAAAGTCACCTCTAAATACCCAATATTGTGTACCTTTTAAGCTGTAAAAACGATAGTAAAATGCACACAGGAACTTGAATTTCCTATAAAAATGTTCGTGATTGAACACTCTCGATAAGTAGTTAATGCATTTTTCGATTTAAGCTGTTACCTTTCCATAAATCTCATTTTTTTAACTTTCGAACATGTTTTTACGCACGCACGCTTTCATAGTCCGTAAACTTCGTGTATCGACACTGTTCGCACTGCCGGCCCAGGCCTGTTGAGAGACGGAGATGGCACTATTTCTATAGTGTTGCCTTTATCGGGTGCTGTAGTCGCCTTAAGTAGTTTGCCATCGCATATCCTGGGAATTTTTTATTTATTTATTTTAGATTACATTTACAGACTTCTTTAGGTTTTCCTATGCCTTTAACCTACAGGAACTATTTTTTGTATTTTTTAAATTTAGGCCCAAAGAATGGTTATTTTTTTCTGAAATAACATCAATACTTTTATTTTTTTTTTATTATAAAAATATGTATTTGAGATTTTTACACCAACTTCTTTCACGTTAAAGTTTCTAAATATTTTATACTAGCTTTCCGCCCGCGGCTCCGCCCGCGTGGCCTACAGGTTATATCGTGCCAAACTGTGGGATAAAATGTAGCATATGTCCTTTCCCAGGCTCTGATCAATCTCTGTACCAAATTTCGTCAAAACCGGTTCAGTAGTTAGGCGTGAAAGACGGACAGACAGACAGAGTCACTTTCGCATTCTTTCCGCTCGGGGTTTCGTTCCCGTGGGAATTTGAGAAAATTATTTATCCTATGTCACTCAGGAATAATGTAGCATTCTAATGGTGAAATAATTTTGCGAATCGGTCGAGTAGTTTGGAGTCTATTCAATGCAAACAAACAATCAAATCTTGTGTAGACAAGCATTCCGCTCGGGACTTTGTTCCCGTGGGGATTCGGGAATATTATGTAGCCTATATTACTTAGGGATAATGTAACATCGTAATGGTGAAAGAATTTTTGAAACCGGTCCAGTTATTTTTTAAGTTTATTCGTTACATACAAAAATACAAATCTTTCCTTTTTATAAATTAGTGTTTAACATTAACGTACGAGTACATTAACGTACATCTCTTTCCGTGGGTGTCGTAAGAGGCGACTAAGGAAACACAAATGAGACCTGCCTTCTAGTAATCCATCCCAGGCAACGACACTTCATTTTTCTTTCTGAATCTGAGGTGTCGTCCTATGGTCTCATGCGGTGTGGTAGGCTCTGTAAAGGGCCGTCTGGTTCGCGACCACCCTCCTACCGAAGTCCGACGCCAAACAGCTTGCTGTGTTCCGTCGGTGCGCGGGAGTACCAGTGCCTTTATAGGCATTTTCTGGGTTAACTCGCTCCATCGTCGACCTCATTTTTGACCTTATTGTCAAGATTGAGGTCAAGAGTTAACCCATCTTATAATAAAAATAAAAAAGAGTATGTACACACAGCAGCACATCAGACTATATAGTGGTGGCCATATAATTAAGAACGATTTAATGTTCTAGAAAATATTTATCTTAACCACATCATATCTAGTTATGTGTTCCATCTTACAAGTAACTAGCTATGCTATGAAATAGCCACATGAATAGAGCAAAAGGTGTTAGGAATATAAAATATAACCTCTACCATTTTTTTTATAAATTTAGTTTATTAAACACAGTAACAAAAAACAAATAGTAAATAATCTGGACAAATAATTAAGAACGATTTATAAAACTGCTTGAGAGTTTTTCCATAACAAACTTAGATAATTTAAATCACATTAAATGAAAGTGCGTAAGAAAAACAAACAATTTATAAAATTTTAAACTAAATTTAATAGCTGGTAGCATGACCACGGCTTTTAATTACGGCTTTACACCGGCGAGGCATTGACTCTATCAATTTTTGACATTTGGCAACTAGGCCAGTAAAACTACGGTTTGGCAAAACATTAATTCGCAATAGGCTGTATTTTTGTATATAAGCCTTTCATCCTATTTAAAATGACTATATTTACGAATCCACCTAAAAAATTATATCGAAATACCTCAAAAAAGAAAAATGCGAATAAAGACCTAGAATTTTCAGCAAAAATAGTAATAACTAAGTGAACAGTTTTCATGATAGAGGTACCTGTAACAAATATAAAAGTAACAGAATCCAATCAAAAAACATCACCCTTATTTTTATTTGTCAAAAAAATTAAATTTAATCGATTAGGATTAATGGTTCATGCGAAAAAAATAATAATTAGCTGAACTGGTTAAAAACCGATTTGGATATAGTTTATGATTGCATACGTATGAAAATCCAAATAAATTTGTTTAACTTTTGTACATTTTTATAAAATATAACTATTACCGCTTGGCAAAAATTTAATAGGTATAAAAAATGGCAGACTTCTCTAACAATGCTGAATAAAAGGCAATAATACCAAAATCCAACACTTTTCGTGAAAAAATTCAAGATTTTTTTTAAATCTTAATCGCCCATTCCAAACTGAGCGTAGTGTAGCAGTGTTACGGTCTAAAATAGATTGATGGCGCGTGGCGTGGCCCAGCCTGGCAGCCGCGATGACTTGAAATTTTACAGATATATGTAATATCGATGACAATACAATAATTTGGTACCATCGAGCTGATCTGATGATGACACGAGGAGACAGATGGTGGAATTATTTAATGGTTACTATTAAACCCTTTGAGTTTGGGCTCATTTGATTTGATTTTTGTTTATATTATATTACTTTACCCTTATATTAAGGTTAAGGTTGCCGAAATTGTCAAATATAACACAACAGTAACACAACAGATCTTACGTTTTCGTTACAGAAAATATGTAACCCAAAAGTGACACATTTTTTGGGTAAAGCGTGTTTCATTAATTGTACCGACTGCAGTGATTGTTAAGGGGGAAGTTAGCAATAAATAAAACACAATTTTTTTAGGGTTAACAACGGTGAGTAGAAGTTGCTTAGAATGTTTTTGGGCGTGCTGCTGGCACATTTTCTTTTTTTTTTTGCGATCCCTTTCCATTTTCTCGCTAGTTATTCTTTTTCTTTTCTTCGTTATAAATTTCTACTTTACGTCTATGTTATAGAAAATGTAAGAAATCCGTCATTGTATACGATTCCTAAAATCACCAGGAAATGTGTGAAATGTTTGGTTTTGTCTGTTTATAAATCATTCGACTTCTTTGTTCCATTGCGATAGACGAAACTGCGACAAGAGCGCCCTGCCTATCGCTCGGGGGAAGGGCAATACGTCTGGAACAGTGCACCCTGGGCATCAGAAAATAACTTTTCTACGGAATTCTTATTATCTATGGCAAATAACCTGACACTAGCGCGGAACGGGATCGCTTTGGTTAGACCGTTCCGCGCAGAGGGCTATCCACGCATCTCTCTGATGAGCAGAGAGTGACGTGGACGAGCGAGGGGGAGGCGAGCGGCACGAGAGTGCTGCTCGATGAGGGTGGCGTGCGTGCCAAGCGCAATTGCTACGCGCGAGGGGGGAGATATCTCGCTGTTGACCGGAGCTTACTCCATGGTTGACGGCGAGACATCTCCGAAGAGTGTTTTCCCCTGTGGTATGGTACATACGAATTGGAGTTTTAGTTGGTTTGAGTCCGACATAACCCTCCCACCGCTCCTGTGGCGAAGAGGTATGCGTGGGCATTTCCCCAAGTAAAAAAATGGAGAACTGCGACCCCCAACGCACGAACTGAGCGAGCGAAGCGAGCGTGCCGCGGTAGCGACCGGCAAAGTGCCAGAAACGACTGTGGTTACGTTAAGCGGTTGTCACATTTCCGCTCAGCTGAAGTACTTCATGATGTGGTAAATTAACAGGGAAACATTTCATGAAATGTGACCATTTCAGTGAGCAAATCTTTAATACGGTCAAGACAAATTCATGTCGCTTATTCAGGTTAGGTTAGGTTGTTTTAATCATTTTATTTACCAAACATTAGTTATAGTATACATTTCCTAGGGCAATTTCGGAATTTTGGGTGTGCAATTAAAAATTTTTTAAACAATATTTTATACATTTCCTAGATAGCCTCGGAATTTTATACATTTCCTAGGAATTGTATATAATTCCTAGATTTCACACATTTCCGGTCACATCTATACTATAGTAGCGTTGTTTTTATATGAAATATTTGTGTGTGCATTTTACAAAAAGCACTACTAATGTCTTACTGATAAGTTTAAAAATTGAAAACATACAATTAGATAAAAACACTTGAAGCGTCTACTCGTCCCATAGCTAGTTAAGTACCTACCTAAATATTAAGAAACGCTATAATTTTTTTGGTCTAATCGGAAATGTGGAGAATTGGAAATTTAAGTGGAGGTCGAAGGGCCTCTTACTCGACTAGATGACAACCACCAAGGCAGTAGCCGGGCCGGGACCTAACTAGGTATGATAACTATCGCTAAAATTTAATTGAATTCAGAGATCATATTATAAGGTACTGTTTAAGTTATCTTAAGTCAAAAGTTTGCCCTAAAATGCCGCTAGATGTCTCATAGGCAGAAGGTGCACAAATACTAGATCGCGGTATTAAGATTTTTGCGACCATGTATGTAAGAGTAAAAATTCATTATTAAATCGTTCAATGAAAAGCTCAAGAAGTTTAAAAGTGCCTGGAAGAAGTGAGTAACATTGGCGCGGAGCGTCTTGCGGAGCGGCGCGGCGTGAGGCGCGGAAATGCGTGCGCGTGCGAGTCAAAGCTATAGCCATTTGCTATAAAGCAACTAGGTACTAATAGTGTCCAACCGAAAGTTCGGTTTCGGTTTCGGCAGAGTCTTGGCCAAAAATCAAGTTTCGGCGGCAAATTCGGATTCGGGCAAAATTGGCCGAAACTTTTGCTGAAATCAAAACTGACTTCGGAAGTTGTCGTACACGCTTGTCTAACTTCGTTTCTCGCGGTAACGCTTTGGCAGACGCTGGCGGCCCTGTCCGGGAATTTTCGTGCCCGACGCAAACATTATTTAGAGGTTTTGTTTTGATGGATAAAATGCACCAAATTTCAGTATTTTAAGGAATTTTATACTTAACTACATGAGTTTCGGTTTCGGCCGAAGCTGAAGCCACGGCCATATTCGGTTTTAGTTTCGATTTCAGCCGAAAAACCAGTTTCGGTGGACTCTAATTACTAGCAACCGATTATTGCAAATAACCGAGCTATAGCTTAAAATTTGCTTTTTGGTTGCATTTGTGTTACACTTGAGTTTATTTTGTGTTATGTAACACAATAGTCCTAAAACCGCATTCGTAATGATCACAAGAATGAATTGATAAAAGTAGGTACCTAATATTAATTTGCGTGTGAGCTTAAATATGTTAAATGCAGCAGGCACCCACAAAATTAAAAACTACGAAAGAATAATAAGGAGAAAATTGAAAAAGGATCGCAAAAAAAAGAAAATGCGCCGTCAACATCTCAGCAGCACGCCCAAAAACATTCTAAGCAACTTCTACTCACCGTTGTTAACCCTAAAAAAATACTGTTTTATTTATTACTAACTACCCCCTTAACAATCACTGCAATCGTTACAATTTTATAATGCTTATATTTATGTAATTATTTTAACTATCAATATGAAACACGCTTTACCCAAAAAATGTGTTACTTTTGGGTTACATTTGTGTAACGATAACACAAAATCTGTTATGTTATATTTGACAGTTTTGGCGGCCTTACCCTTATATTAATAAACAACTTTCACTTTATATTAAACTAGCTTTCCACCCGCGGTTCCGCCCGCGTGGACTACATGTTATATCGTACCCAACTGTGGGGTAAAATGTAGCCTATGACCTTTCCCAGGTTCTAATCTATCTCTGTACCAAATTTCATCAAAATCGGTTTAGTAGTTAAGGCGTGAAAGACGGACAGACAGACAGAAAGAGTTACTTTCGCATTTATGATATTAGTAAGGAAGTAAGGATCTAACACACGAAAAACCGACATTTAATTACGTAACGACATTACGTAAACAATACGTGGCGAATAAATCATTACGTTCTAAATTATGGAAGCATCCATAAGATTGACAGGATGGCGCGCCCGCTGCCCGCGCACCCTTCCGCCACCCGCGCAACTCTTACAATTTTTATTTTTGGAAATAAAATGGTAAATGTAAAATTTTTTGTTGGATTTCGAAAGTATCGTATTATTTAAAACATAAATTACAAAGTCTACCCAAAATTATCGCTATTTCTATTTTGTCCGCAAAATGACTACAGAAATAGCAAAAGTCATTTTTTTTTACGTTTCTAGTTGGATTTTCAAAATAATTGAGTTATCAACATCGTTCAAGCTAAACTATAAAAAAATTAGCCTATTACATTTTTATTGCAACAGTTACTTATTATTTTAATATCACAACATTGAAGTTAATAAAAATAGCATAATCAATCATAAATATTGTTGGATTTCGATTTACTTTCAAACAACTGGATGATATCAGATTAATAGTGCAGAAAGTTATTTATTAACATTTTTGTACAAATTTACAAAAAATATCAAAACTTAACTCATAAAAATAAATGTATGTTGTATCTTTTTTAGTTGGATTCTTACGTTAAATGATAGCCGGGAATTTAATCTATCAATAAAAAAAAGAATTGCTGCTATTGCAATTTATTTCACTTTCGCCATACTAGCCGACTGTAGTTTTACTGGCGTAAACAGAGATATCGTTCCATTCTTCTAAAAAAGCAGCAAATAACTCTCTTAAGTTGCCACATTGTCGATTTGAAACTTTTTTCTTGACATCACACCAAAGATGCTCTATTGGGTTGAGATCCGGGCTGTTAGCTGGCCAATCTAACACCGAAACTGATTGCGCCCTGAGAAATTCCTTAACGGTGCGTGCAGTATGCTTGGGATCATTGTCGTGCTGAAATGTCCAAATAACAGGAAGCACGTCTTCAGCATAAGGTAACATTGTTTCTTCCAGTATATTTTTGTATTGATATTGATCCATGTTTCCCTCTATCAACTTAACAGGTCCAACCCCATGTCCAGAAAAACACCCCCAAATTTTCACATTTCCCCCACCATGCTTTAATGTCACTTTTGTGTACTTAGGGTCGAATGCTTTGTTCGGAGGGCGTCGTACGTATCGTAAATTTTTCCACTGACTTACTGTCCAGTTTTCATACTTTCTTGCGAATGCAAGCCGGGCTTGCCTATGGCACTGTTTCAACATAGGCACCTTCCTGGCTATCCTTCCGTGCAACTTTTCTTCTACCAAACGCCTTCGAATAGTACGTGCTGAGATTGCTAAAGGGTTGTTTTCACCAAAATATTATTTTCTTAGGTCATTCGAGCCTTTAAAAGGGTTTTGTTTTGCCAAGCGAATGATATTTCGATCGTCTCGACAAGAGGACTTACGTTGTTTAGGTGCACGTATAACATTTGAAGTTGTTTGATAAGTAGCAAAATGCTTCACAGCGTGAAAAACCATAGTTTTGGAGCATTGCAGATGGTCGGCTATCTTTTTATACGACCAATTCTTTTGACGAAGTTTTATTATCACTTCCCTTGTAGATTCATCACAACTTTTATTTTTTCCCATTGTTTTAATACAAAACAATCACTTTTAAAACTTTTATAGAATTAAATGGCGCCAAATTGATACAAACAGTGACCTACAACCATAGAGCCACGAAGTGTTCTCTATTTAAATTTGAATAAAAAATAAAATTTTCAGCATTCTTAATTATGTGACCAGCCAGTAAGGAGTAATACTAGGTTCGGATCGAATGCATAAAGTTTATCTATTTAGTTTTTGGCTAATCATGTGTACCAACGAATTAACCATTAGTATGGCAAAGTTTTGTGATACCGAGAGAAATACAAAAAAATACATGGAACTAAATAAACTCAGTAGTTTGAAAAAATCTTCCCTTTAAATAAGCGTTCTTAATTATATGACCACCACTGTATGTTGACCTTGACGTCATCCTTATCTCGCTCGTAATAGCGCCGGCTGTCGTAGTGTAAATGGGTAACCTTACGTGCTGCTGTCTGTACGTTACACATGTATCAATCTTTGGGTCAACACAATGTCAAAGTGGTTTCAGAGCAAACTGGCTCTGTGATAGACGGACGGAACCCTGAGGCACTACAAAACTTGGAACCCTAAAAAGAGATCACCATACACGAGGCTCAGGGATTGACGTACAAAAAGGTGGTGATTGTTCGCACAACAACGACCAGGCAGGAGCTACACGACAGTATCCCTCATGCTGTGGTTGCCATATCGCGCCATACCGCCAGCTGTAAATATTACAACCTCAGAATGGCGATCAAAAGTCGAGACAGAGCCGTCATGGATGCTTTGAGGTCTGGATGCAACAGCGGGGAACCGTCACTGGTTTAGAAAAATACATTATGTAATATATAAATATATATCTTTATTATAGCTATTTATCTACCTACTGTAAACTACTATGAAAAGTATAGTAAAATATTTTTAAAAGAAAAAGCAAGTATTAACAATAAAACACTTAATCTAGACAAGGGCACGGACATCAAGTCTGTGGATGCTAATATCTTTATTATAAAAAAAAAAAACCCTAAAAAGAAAGAAAAAGCGTTCATATAAAAGTTCTGACACACAATCAGTTATTTTTACCCGACTGCGCGACGCAAAGGAGGGTAATGTGTTTATCAGCCTATGTATGTATGTATGTATGTGGGTTTGTACCTTTGTGGCACTATTTATTACTATTGTCTATCGTCTATACTAATATTATAAAGAGGAAAGATTTGATTGTTTGTTTGCATTGAATAGGCTCCGAAACTACTGGACCGATATGAAAAATTCTTTCACCATTAGAATCCTACATTATCCCTGATGAACATAGGCTACATAATTTTCCCGAATTCCCACGGGAACGAAGTCTCGGGCGGAAAGCTAGTCTTATATAAAAACTATTATATGTATTTTTTTTTGTATGTATCCTATCCTACTTGCTACTAATATTATAAATGCAAAAGTTTGTGACGATGCACTATGGATCAAATGGCTGATCTAGCTGGACAAAATTATTTTACAGTGTTAATAAGCTCAAAGGGTTGTATCTGTACATGATTTGTTAAAATAAATCAATTAGAATAAATTCTGACTTTATTTTGCTATATTTTAAAAACCAATATAAGTTGAGCCGTGCCGAAGAATATTTACTAGGCGAGAAGAGCTCATCGTAAATTGGTTAGTTAGTTTTATTGTTTTTATTTGAAAATACAATGTTTCTGTGTTTTTAAGAACGAAAACCAATTATTATTGTATTATTATGATATAGGTCTCTGAAATGAAAACATGAATACATAGTTAGACAATTTTAATGATTTAATAACAGTTTTAATAGCTATTTATCTTCACT
This sequence comes from Aproaerema taeniolella, assembly GCA_949987775.1. Taxonomy (NCBI): domain Eukaryota; kingdom Metazoa; phylum Arthropoda; class Insecta; order Lepidoptera; family Gelechiidae; genus Aproaerema; species Aproaerema taeniolella. The sequence goes on along the minus strand of OX465263.1, from coordinate 15,853,961 downwards.
TTCGGAATCATCAAAACTAGGTTAACTGAAATTACACAAATTGTCTTCTTCTGCCAGTTCGTCTATGTTACGTGACTTAATTAAATCGTCTACTCGTCTTTGTTTTGTCTTAAATGATGCTAGGTCGAACTCTGACTTTGGACGACCTGGGGTATGTTCGCTTTCTAATGATGAGGTAGATGGCTGCAGAAAATATGTTATTACAAATTAAAGCCTTGGCCATTTAACCAATCGCTACCTATCGATGTTATTTCAAAACGGTCAGCTGTTCGTCCGCACATTTGCCACTTTTTAGCCAATTCCGTAGAAATTCGAGAAATTCGCAACTTAATACTTCTTATGGACTCGCTTGTGACGTCATTATTTGTAAATTTTATTGATATATATTCAAATAAACGCGAATTCCTTCCATTTTTAGGGTATTTCTTCCATTGTTCATAAAACTCTCTTCGTGTCATTAATATTACGTTTTCTGCAAAAAAAAAACACTCCGTTATACCTAAAAATTAGGAAGGTTCCGCATCTGCCCGCACTTAGTATTTTACTTTATGCAGTACTATACAAGTGAAACTACTATACAAAAAAGTTATAGACCTGGTACATGATGGTACATGTAGTTTCTGGTCCAACAAATATAAAAAACTAATAAAAAAAATTGTAATGCTCACTTTAAACGTATTTATCTCCACAATAAAAATTTTTCTTGCAAGTTTAATAATAATAAGAAATAGTACTAACCATACACTTCACGATTCATCACTAATAATTCGTCAATTTCTTTTAATGTCACTTTAAATAATCGACACATCCGTTGCAAAAAAGTGAATGATTTCATTATGCGCGACACTCGTTCTGCCATTAGAAAATTCATAATTAATTACTGGAGGGTATTTGCACAAAACTATCACCGGAACAGTGATACATGGACTATCTGTTATCACTTGTGATAGTTATATCATAGATTTGAAGTAACCCTTTTTGTCCAGCTAGATCAGCCTTTTGATCCATAGTGCGATGTATGGATGTTTGTACGGATGTTTGCTACTCTTTCACGCTCAAACGGCTGGACCAATTTTGATAAAATTTGGTGTGGAGGTAGCTGATACATAGGCTACATAATTTTCCCAAATTCCCACGGGAACGAAGTCCCGGGTGGAAAGCTAGTTGTGTTATATATTATGTTCTTGAGATCAGGCTGGCAAAATGACAGGGAGCGGCAGAATATCAGCGCCTGCACATGTAGTGTAAGCATTATGCTGTATTTAATTTTTTACCGACTTCAAAAAAGGAGGAGGTTCTATGTTCGACTGTATCTATTTTTTTTTATGTATGTTCACCAAATTCTCCCCCAATTATGGACCGATTTTCAAAATTCTTTTTTTGTTCGAAAGAGTATACTCCAGAGGTGGTCCCATATAAATTTTATTGAAAATGATTCGGCGCTTTTAAAAAAATCAACAAAACAGAAAAATACTACAAACCAGAACATCATCTAAATAAATTAGTGACATTTTCGTTTTTCGTTATCTGCTAATAGGCAATGTAGTCTGCAAAAATACTAGTTATTTACTTTGTGCGAACTGTTGCTGGGATTGAAGTCGGTGACTCATACGTTTTTTTAACGTGGAAAATTATTGATTGTTAATTTTTACATTGGCTTAGCTCTATATTGTGTGCTGTCCTATAGAATAGTAAAAATAAACGTATTTTCTTTCTTTCTTTACATTAAAGTTTAAAAAAAATATCGATCTTTACGTCAATAACAGGGAAAGGGACAGTATGATGTTTAAAGTAGCATTAACTTTAATGGATGTCTCTGTAACTGAATGTCAGTCGGTAATGGTATCAATTTGAACATCGTTTTTTTAAGTATTTGTGCGGAGTCTGGGTGTTAATGCATGAATTTATGCATTTCTACAAAAAAAATATTTTACAATACAATACAATAGTAGATTGTTGCACCGAGCGCAAAGTGTTGGTGCCCGAGCGTACGCAAGGGCACTAAATTAACAGGAGTGCATTAATTACTCATAATTAACACGAGTGCGTAATCTACTTTTTTTTCAACTACCAATCTACACTACAGTTATAAAATATACCTATCTAAAAAAAAACAAGTTAATTAAAACTTATAATAGTTTCACAATCGAATCGTACAGAATGAGCGCCATTTGTTTTTTTCTTCACCAAGTAGGCTTTATTCAGCCGATTTTTATTTTGTGCCAGTATTTGCCTTTTTGATCTAAAGCATACATTTTATGTTAATGGAAGGCATTAAACCTCTGTAGTAAATTTAGGTATATCTTAATTTAAAAAATACAGTGCATTAATGAAAAATGACATTTCATATAACATTTCTGCACTGTTTTGGATCTAAGCAAAAATACGTCCTTCGTGTTCAGTTTTGTAGTGATTAATGATAACATTACTACGTGCTCGCTGGCGGTCTGTGTGGTGTACGGACAGCCGCAACTCAGGCTACCACATGCGTGTATTCTGAGTTGTTGTGATAAAAGCGGTAATTGTAAGACGGGCTGGTTTCCGCAACTCGCCGTCAATATACGCCTATTTCGCGTGATTGGTTGTTTAGGATGGCTATCGGTCTAGCCACCCCAGCTTCTTCAGGAAGTCCCTTAGGGTGTTCCACCACTTCCGGGAGGGATCCGGGTGTGACCAAGTGTTTTACCCGGTAGCTGGCCATCTCCTTGCAGTCCAGGATGACTCGGACGGCTGTCTCTTCTTTCTCCATTCATGCTTTGCATAGAGGACTTTCGGTGATATCTAAAGTATATAGGTGATTGATGAACATACCATGTCCTGTTATTACGCTCGTAACCGCTCGAAATTGAGACTTCTTTAGCTGGAAGAGCTTGAGGGAGCGGTTTTACAATGATAATTGAGTAACCTGATGCGCTGGCCTCTGTACATTAGCAATTTGTTATCACACACTTATTTATATTTTTCTCTAGAGAAATAGGTCACCTTATGTTTACTGATTTAATTAATGTTATTAATTTCCTGTTATTACATACGTTTGTTTGCATAAACAGCAGCAATATCATACTACATAAAATAATTATTTTTATTTTAAACATGGGGGAGACGTTACGAAAGTCAACATTATTTTATTATTCACATAAGTAGAGTGTTTAAAATGCTGTAATTATGTTTTTATTTATATTCTATTTTATTTTGATAAAAAGATAAAATAATTTATTGATGTGAATGTGTTGTCGGCCATTGCGTTGCACTCATTCAGTAAAAGTGACAGTTATGGGAACGTTACTCCTATTTTATTTTTCGTTCGGATTCGCCATGATTAGTGAAACAAAAAAAGGTAATAGAAAAAATAATATACAGTTAATAATAAAAATTAATAGAAGCAGTAAAACATTAGAACACGATCTTTGGCGAGAACTCGGCTGGAGCGGTTGCTTTGTCAATTGAATTTTCGTTTTTTGCGTGAAAAAGTTGTTTAATGTATAATAGCGATTGTGTATTATGCAGTAAATTGACTAAAATTCGTGTAGTGATAAAAATTGAAGTAATAAAACAATGTTTCGGCTTCCGATACAGATCCTCGCGGTTGTGCTTCTCGCCGCCAGTTTTCGTTAAACAGACGCTATCCGGTTTTACGCAGAACATGAGGAGCTTAGGGCTTAGGTTAAGTTAGAGAAAGAAGATTTTTCACTGAAGACATGGCTGTAGTGACATAGTTTCCTTTGCCTTTCCTGAAAGGGATAAATTAAACAAATAAAAGCATTAAAACACCGTAACGTGTCTTCATTGTTTTGATCATTTCGGGAAATTCCTTGAGATCGAGTTTTTGTGAAATCACTCATTGTTAACACCCGAAAAAAAAGGTTGTTATAAGTTTGACGTGTGTATCTGTGTAGACATACAGGCATGTATCTGTGTGTCTGTCTATGGCATCGTAGCTCCTAAACGAATGGACCGATTTCGATGCAGCTTTTTTAGTTTGAAAGCTGACCTAATCGAGATGGTTCTTAGCTATATTTCATGAAAAGTGGTTCAGCCATTTAAGAGTATTTAAAGAATAACTGCTTTACCACAAAACACCACTTCGACAATGTTTACTGACTTATGTCATTTTTACCGACTTCAAAAAAGGATGAGGTTCTATGTTCGACTGTAGATATTTTTAAAAATGTATGTTCACCGTTTGCTCCGCTAATTATAGACTGACTTTCAAAATATTTTTTTTTGTTCGAAAGAATATACTTCAGAGGTGGTCCCATATAAATTTTATCGAAAATGATTCAGCGCTTTAAAAAAAATCAACAAATAAAAACTAAAAACCAGAACATCATCTAAATAAATGAGTGACGTTTTCGTTTGTGGTTATCTGCTAATAGGCATTGTAGTCAGCAAAAAATACTAGTTATCTACTTGCGAACTGTTGTTGGAATTGAAGTCGGTGACTCATACGTTTTTAACGTGGAAAATTATGTTGTTTAATTTATCCCCATCTGGAAATGCAAATGAACCTATGAAAAACACTTATACACAGCTGTTTTTAAACATTGTCTAAGTTTAAGTTTTTACTAACTTTCCGCCCGCGTGGAATACAGGTTATAACGTGCCCAGCTGTGGGACAAAATGTAGCCTATGTCCGTTCTTAAGTTCAAATATATCTCTTTACCAAATTTCATCAAAATCGGTTTATTAGTTAAGGCGTGAAAGCGTAACAGACAGACAGACAGATTTACTTTCCCATCTTCTATACTAATATTATAAAAAGGAAAGATTTGATTGTTTGTTTACTTGCATTGAATAGGCTCCGAAACTACTGGACCAATTTGAAAAATTCTTTTACCATTAGAATGCTACATTATCCCTGAGTAACATAGGCTACATAATTTTCCAGAATTCCCACGGGAACGAAGTCCAGATCAAAATGCTAGTTTGTAATAATTATAGTAGGGATGATAAAACCCTAAATGTTGCGGGTTATACAAAATATATAATTTTAGAGTTATAACGTGGGTATTTATTCTTTTTACAGTTGTTAAGTGTGGCACGAGCGTCTCTGAGAACAAAATCGAAAGAAGGAGCGACCTGGGAAGCTCCTGCAACGATATTTGTTGGAAAGGATTTCTTCAATGCCTAAGGACCGAGTGTCATGTAGACAGGTTGATGACAGACAAGAACTATGAAGACTCTTACGAACCTCGTTTCGAGCCCCATCAAGAGTTTTACTACAAAACAGTTGAAAACCGAAAAATGACGCCTCTCTTCCATTCTATTAAAGTTTCAACAGCTACTTCAACAACAACTACTACAACGACTAAAAAACTACTAAGAACAAAAGCTAATCGGAAAAACTTTTTCCCATTTTTCTCTTTTCTGTTGTTCTGAAGATTGAATTAGCACCATCGTATATTGTTTTAAGATTCTCGCGGTTATTTACACTAGTTTTAAACATATCATGAGGTTCTTACCACGATTTTTGTTTTGAAAGAAAGAAAGAAAGAAAGAAGAAAGAAAAAATGTTTATTGACGTCATTATACATTGGTAGACAAAATTCAAAGTAATTCTATTCTAATTATGATCTAATATCGCTAATGGGCCTCCAACTCAGCATGGTTGTGGTTTCGGAAGAATCCATAGCGCAGGTCTTCCGTGGAAACCCAGAGATATTTCGGAGATATTTCGAAATGAGTATCCGATATTTCGGCGCTGTTGCAAGCACCATGATCACGGATGATCTGGAGAACTGTGGGTAGTGCTAAGAGCAGTCTAAACGGTCTACCCTTTTTCTTGTTCGTTTCTTCTGAATACTCTCGGACCTTATTCGAAACTCGCCCCAGCACAACACGCTTACTGACTCACTTTTAGGTTGAATACTTTTTTGTCGCAACTTATTTTTACTACACATAGCCATCACTTTGTAAAAATAAGATACACATTTAATACAAAAACCGTGGTAAAAACCCTTTATACACCACCTGCATCTAGAGCACGTATTATACGTCAACTATTCTATATTTAAAAGTAAGCCATTAAAGCTTAAGGGAAATAAAATTGTATGGAACTTCCCTTGGGCATTAATGACATTTAAATATGGAACGCCAAAATTTCAACAAAAACTTCTATCAAAAATAATTTCGAAAAAACTAACAAGGCTGTTGAAGGCTAAACTTCCTTGGTCTAAGTAGATTTTAACTATAAAATTTGACACATCAAAGAGATTATACTTTTATTAAACATATTTAGTATAAAAACTTGGCTGTATGTCTTAGCTATTGACTTTCCTTTGCCTACGGAACTAAATATTATAAGAAAACTTCGTCGGTGATTTTGGATCTGTGATTTTTACCGCGAATTACTAAATTGTTTTGTGGTAAGTTTTTAAATAAATCTAAAAAAGTCCAGTATGTAATTCCAGCGACTCTGACATAGAAACGGAGGCTCAAAACATTACTGATGGGATGAATTTATCCTCACAGTAGGTGTGTAAAGCAGAGTAAACTTCTCGGGGATAAAAGTGTCTTAGTCTTGGGCACACTTGAATCCTTCGCTTCATTCAGGATTCTTACCATAATTCCCTTGCTCCGCTCGGGAATTAACATCTTAATTTCCTTGCTCCGCTCGGGAATTAACATCTTAATTTCCTCACTACGTTCGGAAATTAACTACAGAATCCTTCATTTCGCTCAGAATTCAATATGGCTGCCCGTGACATGATACACTGTTTTATCCCCTTGTTGCTTAATCTACTATTATAATATACACATCATCACGGTCTAGGGATATTGCACGATTTTTAAAGAGAAGCTATAAAGTATACTCGAGATACATGGAGGGCTATAATTTTCAGACTAGCGAGTGCTAAACTTGAGTTTTTAATTCTAGTCAATAAATTTAGTTTTACTTGAAATTTGTGAAAACGTGACGGAAATGAAAACGAAAGTGCACTATTTGCCTGCTTTTTGTATGGAAATGGTCGAATTTACGCTTTTTTTTTTCATTTTCGTCACGTTTTCACATATTTCAAGTAAAACAAAATTTATTTACTGGGATCAAAAATTCAGGTTTAGCACTTGCTCGTCTGAAAATTATAGCCCTCTATGTATTTCGAGTATGCTATTATAGCTTCTCAAACAAACCTCTAATGTATGAAAAATCATGCAATATCAACTAGACCGTGTTGATGTGATGTATGTTTAAAACTACCACCATCATACTTGTGGGTGAAGCACCAACAGCACCTTGTCATCATACACTCACGCTTTAAATGCGACCCAGGGTAGACAGAGCACAGACCTTTGACATATTCTTCTTAACACATATTCTGCACCTTTGTGAATAGGCGCAAAGTCAAAAGTGCTAACTATATGCTATATACTATTTGTATATTATAACTATTTTTAAAATTTTTAATTGCATCGCAACCCGCGTCACCTGTGTCTCCTCTCTCAACTACTCTAAGGTAGACTGGAAGAGATGCCTTCAGGGATAAGTCCGCCTTTGCTATTAAATTACCTTTAAGTGTATAATACAACACTGTTTTAGACAGTAAAGAATTTACATACATACTTTAAACTATATTGACATGTTCAAGAAACTTTTTGTATGTTCAATGAAATAAATACTATTGATTTTGATACATTTAGAGAATTATTTACAGCCAAATGACTGCTACAGTATGCCTGGGAAGAGTTGACAGCTAGCACAATATATGTTCTTTTTTTAAATCCTAAGCCTACGTGGAAACTCTTTACAGTGATATTGTTAGTCCTCTGTAGTTGTACATAGGAATTAAGATTGTTGTTAATTTATATGATAACGTATCTTCTATCCCTATTTTCTGTTCTATCTATCTAGGGTCAAGACTTTTTATTGGTAATCAGGACCTACTTATTTCGACTAAGTAAAATGATGGCTATCGCAATGTAGTAGTTACGTTTTCTATTTATACATTTTTTGTATTTAAGATAAGTCTCCAAAATTAATTTCGAAAATATGATATGATTTGTTCTGAATCTGAGATGGCGTCCTATGGTCTCATGCGGTGTGGTAGGCTCTGTGAAGGGCCGTCTGGTTCGCGACCACCGTCCTACCGAAGTCCGACGCCAAACAGCTTGCTGTGTTCCGTCGGTGCGTAAGAGGACCAGTGCCTTATAGGCATTTTCTGGGTTAACTCGCTCCATCGTCGACCTCATCTATGACCTTGGACAAGTTTGAGGTCAATAGTTAAACCATCTTAAAAAAAATCTTCCTACATTTTTTATGAAGTGAATCAAGAAGATACATCATCAGTCATTTATTAACACATACACATCAACAAGAAGTAGGATGACCATGGTTTAACTATTAATAACTAGCTTTACGCCCGGGACTTCATTCCCGTGGAAATTTCGGAAAATTATGTAGTCTATGTGTTAATCCCGGGTATCAGCTACCTCCATACCAAATTTGATCAAAATCAGTCTACCCGATCTCGAGTTATAAGTGTTGTAACAAACACGACTTTCTTTTATATATATAGATAGATATAGATATATATATAATATAATATAATATAATATAATATAATATAATATAATATAATATAATATAATATAATATAATATAATATAATATAATATAATATAATATAATATAATATAAATATAAACTTTAATTCCCAGGCAAAAAATTTAAAAATGGTACGCTGACATCAAAGCAAAGCCCTATTACCGACTTCAAAAAAGGAGGAGGTTCTATGTTCGACTGCATGTATTTTTTTATGTATGTTTACTGAATGTTATACATGTACATACTACTACTGTAGAGATAGCGATGACTGATTGCTTAGTTAGTTAATTACTTAGTAGCACTGAGTATACTTGTTTATTTATTTGTAAACATCCACATCTGTTTCTGTTAGCATCTACTTCCTTTTTTTTTTACTTAACCTGTGAATAGTGTTGTTGGTTGTGTATAATTTAGCCTTTAATTGTAAGACTGTCTTATGTCAACTTCTGTACACAGCTGTTTTCTATTCCAAATAAACAAAAAAAAAATTCTCCGTCGATTATGGACCGATTTTCAAAATTCTTTTTTTGTTCGAAAGAGTATACTCCAGAGGTGGTCCCATAAATTTTATCGAAAAAAACTCAGCGCTTTTAAAAAAATCTGCAAAAACAAAAAATACTACAAACCAGAACATCATCTAAATAAATGAATACTAGTTACTAGTTATCTGAAAATACTAGTTATCTACTTTGTGCGAACTGTTGTTGGGATTGAAGTCGGTGACTTATACGTTTTTAACGTGGAAAATTATTATTATTGCAACGGCCATCATTTACTTAATCAGAATCAGTTGTTTCTGATCAGCGATAAGAAATCTTCGTGTATATTTTTCGCAGGGTCCAGAAAATGTATAATACTCAAAAGAAGTTGCGGAAAAACAGCTTGATTATAACACTGTAACAAACATGTGATTAGTGTAATATTGTGTTAAAAAAGTAAGTACTATTTAGAAAATATTATGTTTTGAGTAAAATGAACGAATGCTTTACAAAAAAATCATATTCACGTTTATGGTTGTTAATAAATGTGTTCTTAACTAATTGAAATTCCTCTTTTCTTTTGAAAATTAAAACAAAGAAGACCTGCAGCTCGAGTACGATGGTGATAGTGTGCGTAGTGCGCCGCGGTCCTATGTCAAAATGCCAACATTGACAACGCCAGAGAGCGAGCAAGCCTTTGCGCACTTTGACCCTCGCGCAGTCAAAGTGAAGTTTCAGCGAGTTTGTCGCCGTCGTGAACAAGCTGCAGAACAAAACTTTAAAATTAATAATGTTGTATAACCCTCGACAATTAGAGCCTTACCACAAAAAAAACAAGACTAAAACTTAGTAAGACAATGTTTAAAAGTGGATGAAGGCCCTTCGTCCATATTCGTAACCAGACTTTGGTAACCAGCTACGAAAGAAGGATACTAGTGGCAGAAATATTCCTTTAAGCATAAGGATGCTTAAAGGAATATTTCTGCCACTAGTAAAAGGGAATATTCCTTTAAGCATGGTAGGAGATTCCGCTCTTCCCTGATTTTAAAATTTTCATATCAGAAAATAAAATAAATAAACAAAGTAAATTATTTGCAAGTGTTGTGTGTGTGTGTATGTGTGTGTATGAGTGAGTATGTCAGTGTTAATGTATACTACGCTCGCAACAGATCTCTCCACTTGGGAAGTGAGCTACTGCGAGCGTTGCAACAACAACTCAACAACAATAGATTAATTTGCCTTTCCCGAAAGTTATAAATTAAAAAACAACAAAATGACATACATAAGTTAGTTTATTTTTATTATGGAAAACAAAAATGAGACCTGCTTCCTAGTAATCCGTCTTAGGCAACGACACCTCAGTTTGTTTTGAATCTGAGGTGGCGTCTTATGATCTCATGCGATGTGGTAGGCTTTGTAAAGTGCCGTCTGGTTCGCGACCACCCTCCTACCGAAGTCCGACACGAAACAGCTTGCTGTGTTCCGTCGGTGCGTGACAGTACATTGACATTTTCTGTGTTAACTCGCTCCATCGTCGAACTCATCTATGACCTTGGTCAAGATTGAGGTCAAGAGTTAACCCATCTCATAATAAAAAATAAAAAGAATATCCATAAGCAACCATAGAAATAAATTTTCAGATATTAAGTCAATTAAAATAAAAAATCAGTTTTTTTTTATGATTGACTTAAAAAGAGCGACTCTCGGAGTTTCTTGCCTATTCTTCTCCTGAGGATGCACCTTTGCAAATAGGCACAAAGTTAAAAATACTAATGTAATTCACTATTTTGACGTGTTCAAGCAACATTCTGTATGTTCTATATAATGAGATAAAGCGATTTCTGATTTGATTTTCATTTATACAAATTTTCGCGTTTATACAGGGCTTTAGGTATCTCTCTTTCAACCTCTCGGGTGATTAATCAGTCCATGAAACTGAACAACTTCCCCAAGAAACGTAGGTCAAAATATGAAAAAAAAAAATTTAGTTCCCATACAAACTTCATCAGCATATAAGCGCATTTTGTATGAGAAATCAAAATTTTTTTTCGTATTTTGACCTATGTTCCTTGGGGAAGTTGTTCAGTTTCATGGACTGACTAACCAAGCGAGAGGTTGAAGGAGAGATACCTAAAGCCCTGTACTTTTGCCCGAGACTTCGTTCCTGTAGGAATTCAGGAAAATTATGTAGCCTATGTGTTAATCCAGGGTGTCTGCTACCTCCATAACAAATTTTATCAAAATTAGTCCAGCCGTTTGAGCGTGGAAGAGAAACAAACATCCGTACATACAAACTTTCGCGTTTATAATATTTGTAAGGATTAGTATCAGTTTAGTAAGGATTATAATATACACATCAACACGGTCTAGGGATATTGCACGATTTTTCATACAAAAGAGGCCTGTTTGAGAAGCTATAAAAGCATACTCGAGATACTTAATTAGGCTATAATTTTTTGAAAAGCAAGTGCTTAACTTGAATTTTCAATTCTACTCAATAAATTTTGTTTTACTTGAAATTTGTGAAAACGTGACGGAAACGAAAACGAAAATGCACTTTTTGCCTGCTTTTTGTATGAAAATGGTCGAATTTACGCAATTTTTTTTTCATTTTCATCACGTTTTCACAAACTTCAAGTAAAACAAAATGTATCGACTAGAATTGAAAACTCAGACTTAGCACTTGCTCCTCTGAAAATTATAGCCCTCCACGTACCTCCAGTATGCTTTTATAGCTTCTCAAACAGACCACTTTTGTATGAAAAATCGTGCAATATCCCTAGACCGTGTTGATGTGTGTAGTAAGGAGATCAAAATTGTGCTCGTGACTTTATAAAGTAAAGTCCACGACAAGTTTCGAGACAAACCGGTTTTTCAAAAGTTATACAATAAAGCCAGAAAAGTTAAGAAAGATAACTCCACACATTCTCTTAAAAACTCCTCATCAGTCTTACTTGTGCGGTAGAAGTGTGGTAGAAACCCCGATAGGGGGGTGTTGCACTGGCGGAGGAAAGTTGCCTGGTTGAACCGGGAATTGAATCCGGTACACGAAAAAAAATCAGCCTGTAGTTTTATCATACTGATTGATCGGAAGGCTTCATCATAAGGATTCATCATCATCATGTCAGCCGCAAGACGTCCACTGCTGGACATAGGCCTCCCCCAGGGATCTCCATCTCGATCGGTCCTGCGCCACCCGCATCCAGCGGCAAACCGCAATCATTACCAGATCGTCGGTCCACCTTTTGGGAGGCCTTCCTAGCTGCGCCTTCCGGTACGTAATTTTCTTTGTTATAAATAAATTACAAAAAAAAAATAGGAAAAGAAAAAAAGATTCGGCGCGAATGGAAATTATTTGTGAATATTCTTGAGTGAAAATGTTTTAAAAATACTATATTAAATAAAAAAAGTAAATTTATTTCGTTTATTTCCGTATACGAGGCTTTGATATGTACGATACAGGGCTTAAGGTATCTCTCTTTCAACCTCTCGGGTGGTTAATCAGTCTTCCCCAAAGTAAATAGGTCAAAATACGAAAAAAAAATTTGATCTCCCATACAAAATGCAATATATGCTGATGAAGTTTGTATGGGACCTCAAAATTTATTTTTCGTATTTTGACCTATGTTCCTTGGGAAAGTTGTTCAGTTTCATGGACTGATTAACCACCCGAGAGGTTGAAAGAGAGATACCTAAAGCCCTGTATATAAATAGCATATTTTGAACACTATACGGAAATTCATATAAAATATAGGTACCTATTTGTTTAAGTAAGTATAACAAATTCATATAGAAGGTAGCGAAATTGATCACAAGCGCAATAAAATTATAGGCTAAATTAAACATTTTAAGTAGTGATTGGAATCAAGAAAATAAAAAAGAATGAGCGGTTCCGTTCCCAGTGGCGTATAAGTGGGTTTTACTTTACTTTGATTATTAGTACACTAAAAATGGAAAAAGTTTTTTTTTAAAGAATGAAACTGACTTCAAAAATCGAAACATAAAGACGTAGCATTTAAATCTTCTCGTGATTCTTGCACACCCGCGTGTGCAGGATTCATATCGCACGCGCGGTAAACAAGCGCACGACGTGTGGGTGTGCTACGTACCTACTGGCCTGTTTGAAGTCGATGCCAAGCCAAACAAGTTTGATAGGCTATACGTACATCCGCGTTATTATTATTTACTATTGAACCTTGATTTGCGTGATTTTTTCACATTCCCAGACTGGATGTTTACAGTCGTGCTGTGATTCTTCCCAGTCTTGTGTACATGGTTTTATGTAAAACTAGCAGATACCCCATTGTCAAGAAAATATAGTAAAAACAATAAATTATAGCAATAAACATGATGTTATATGTTTGTGAGTACAACTTGATGATGCTCCCATGTCTATCTACATGTATAGAATTTTTTTGTATTAATTAATAAATAACTCAGTTACATATAAATGATGCATCTTATAATAGTATACCATTTTTATTCCAACTTGTGCTGAAGACAGCGTGATAGTATATCATTGATTCTGAATAATTCCTATATAAATTTATTTGTAAGAGAAAAGTAAAAACTACTTCTTGGGTATTAAAAGTAACAGTGACGTTGTTCACCTGTTGGCCAAGTGAAAGAAGTTTTCAACATGTTAATACTTAGTTTTCTGGTGTTCAAAATGGTTTTTTTATATGCAGAAGGTAATTATTCTCTTAAAATTATTTTTTTAACATTTTATGACAAGTTTAAAGGAATTGTTTCCACTTCTTTAATGTGGTATATGGTAGGGCGCTTCCTCTTGATGGACAGAACCTGGGTTCGATTCCCAGTCGGGGTGAACATTTGTAAAATAAACCTTAGCAAATCTGTGTGGAAAGTTAAAAGGAACGTAATACTAAATCGCGCTTTGCTTTGAAATATAAAAAAAATATTTTTTTGAAGATATTCTCTACTTAAATATTTATGTTTGCAACTTACTTGTGTTTTGATGTTGATCGGAACATAAATCCTTAATCTTTCGTCTACATTTTACTACTTTATTTATCGTCTAAAGTTTAATAAGATATAGTGTTTATATTATAATTTATCACTTGTGTTGTAAAAGAAATACATGACAAAGTTTATACAGCAGAGAACAAAGCTTTGTGGCGGTCACTAGCGCCGGGAGACGACAGGTTTCTTAGAAACGACCAAAGACCAGAACATAGTCGAACTGGGAAATTATTCGACAGTGTTCATATACTCGACATGGGTAGGGCGGACAGATTCTCCTATGATGAGCTGGTGGCAGCAGCTGGTGGCGTTGATAGATTTGCAATTGTCAACCGTTTGGTAAAAATAAAGCCAGCTGGAGTAAATAGGGGTACAACGGCAAGCAAAGTGAACAAAGTTGCCACATTCTTTCCTCCGCCAGTGCAACTCCCTCCGATCGGGGTTTCTACCACACTTCTTCCACACAAGTAAGACTGATGGGGAGTTTTTAAGAGAGTCATTAAAAAAAGTGTAGAGTTATCTTTCTTAACTTTTCTGGCTTTTTGAAATCAGTACCTACTTTTCTGGCTTTTCACTTGGTTGTTTCTTCTCTTTCATTGTTCTGGACTTCTTGACAATGTCACATTTTATCAGTGATGAAGGAAATCGAGAGTTATAAAATGTGTGGGTTTAACAGAAACAATAAACCTAGTGAAAATTACATTAACATGCCTTGTGGGGTCAGACAGACCCCATTTTTAAAATCGTATTTTTTTAGACAAAAAGTTTTGAAACTTAATAATTTTTTGTAAGGATTCGATTAGAATATTTATTTATGTGCATTATTAAGAAAATGAAGACTGTTTTCACAGGGCAGTATCTTTTAAATTACAATATTTAATGGGAAAAAAATAAACAAAAATATTCTTCGTCATAACTAAAAACTAAGACAAAATTAATCAGCAACATGCTTCGTCAGCCCCGAAAAAAACCTTAAAAATGTATACAAAATATACAAAATTAAAACCCTAGTCAAAAAAGCCCCCACTTATTCAGGGCGACCTACGGCTATGTCATATAGAGGGAAAGTACCTTAATTATTGTAGATAGGACATAAGAAGACTTTATTTTAATTTTAAAAACAATTTAAACTGCAGTTATAAATTTTTAAATAATTGCCTGGTTGAACCGGGAATCGAATCCGGTACACGAGAAAAAAAAATCAGCTTGTAGTTTTATCATACTGATTGATCGGAAGGCTTCATCATGAGGATTACTTTTTGCTAAATAATTTAGCATCAGAAATAAAAGGAAGAGACCTAAAGCTGACTTTGTCTTTGTCTCCCTGTTTATTTTTACTTCGCATTTATTATTTATTATTATTTTACACGGCTTTTGTAGATGTGTGTGTTGTCTATTTCCGAGTGAATAGGCTTCTTCTGGGTGAGCTCGCTACATCCTCGACCGCATCTTTGCCCTGAGCTAGACTGTGGTCAAGAGCGAACCCATTCTTAATAAAAAAATATATATATCTTCTTATATTTCATCTTGGGTTTTCTTCATAAACTTGTGTTTGTTTTAAAGTTTACTGTGTGTGTTTTGTGTTGTTTTCTTAAGTTTTTCCAGGCCAGTTTGTGGGGTTTTATTTCTGTACTTTGCATATATATATTCCTAGTAAATGATATATTCCTCGTAATATATGATATTTTCTCTTTCTTATTTTTAAGGCTAACCTATTTAATAAACATGCAATTTCAAAATACAATTACAATTTGGGTTTTATTACGAAGACATTAAGAGTTACAATAATTTAGTTTTAACTGTGATGTGAATGTAGTAACTTTGCAAAATAATATTTCGATTAGCCATTGTACTTACTTATATATTTATTTTTGTTCATTATTTATTAATTTTTTATCAATTTGTATGTATATGTTTATAAACTATTTAGGAATAGATATGTATAAAATGTATTACTCTTTGCACGACTACCGCTTCACCTTCTGTATGGTTTCCTTCACCCCGCGGTTGCTTTTAAGAAATTGCACTATAGCAATAAGGCCGCCGTTTTCATTGTTATTTTTTTGTGTGCAATAAAGAGTATTGTATTGTACTTATATTTTGCTATTGTAAATTTTATTAAATAGAACCCTGCAGCTGGAGCACGATGTGGTCGCGCGCGGAATGAACCGCTGTCCTATGTCAAAATGTCAACTTTGACAACGCCAGAGTGCGAGCAAGCCTTTGCGCGGGACCCTCGCGCAATCAAAATGAAGTTTCACTATCATACTCGAGCTGCTGGTCCATCTCCACAAAAAAGTGATTTCTGTTACAATTCTTAGATGATTAAAAGGGTATTTCACTCATCTTCAGGTCTACTTCAAAGCTTGATGATACCATGTGGAGAAGGCGAGATACATGGATGTGGCTTGAACTGTAACAGTAAGTGCTGGAATTTTCTGTACGGGCCGTCTCCATGCAGTAACGACTGTGCCTATAGGCTGGGCTGCGACTGTGACGTCAGCTCTGGCTACTATTTTGACGAGGCCAAGCATAAGTGCATCCCATCCTACTTATGTTTCCCTGATGACCAGAGAACCACCCCCCTCACAATGGTCTGGGGAGACCAGGGGGAACTCTTTCCAGCTGATTGGAAGAAAAAATACAAACTTTCTGGTCTTATGTTGCATTTGTATTGATTTACTAAAGGACATTAGAATCATATAATATTATACTTTTATAATAAAAGGTCATGGTTCGTTTAGTTTGAAAATGTTACTTTTGGCGTACAAAAATGAGACAACTCGATTTACAGGTTAATCCAATCTGTCGATTTCATTTTATGTTATTCTTTGTACATTTTTACATAACTAGTTATTAGTTTTCACAACAATCTCGTATAAAAAATCTTATGATGTCGAATTTACTACTGTTAATTTTTCTTTAAAAAAATGTTACAAGCTTAATTTGTAAAACGTGTTTTACAACTCTGGCATCAAGTTTGACTGTTATGAGGCTGTAATTGGCATGCATATAGAAAATGTGAACTATTCTATTTTTAAATTGTAATATTCTTAAGTCATGCTGTTGGTTTGCCTATTAATAAAATGGTATACGTAGCATTACTGTAAGAGGTTAGGAATTAAGGTAAAATGTAAAAAAAAATTGTAAAATGAATGAAAAATATTTTAACATTTTATGTTAGGTATGTGTAATTTTGATCACTAAGAAAACATTGTGATCGAACATAGAATTGAAAACATGTTTTTCAACACATTTGCTCATAAAGTGGGCCTTATGTCAGTGTTTTAATGTTCATAATTATATGTTTTACCTAGCCCGTGAGTAATAAAAATAAAAGACTATGTGTACGTAATGGTTTTTTTCTCTAAATTTCAAAAAAGAGATCAGATCTTATTATATATATCTAAAATTAAGTGTAAATATTAATCTATTTGTAAATAAAAATATAATTCAACTAAATCATTTAAATTTAACAGAAAATTATTATTTATTTATGCTAAAACGTGAAAATATATAGTTAAGTATTTTTTAAATTATTTTGCTGTGTGGCATACTTATCAATGTGAATCTCATTTTGCGAGCGAAAAAAGAAAAAAATAATCGCGCCTCTTTTCAGATGTTTTCACTTAGTTTTCACAAACGGCATTTGTTTTCATCAGATTGTTATTATTGTCAGAAAATACAACACAAAAAATGTCTTCTTCAAATGCAGAACAGGAGACCTACGTATACACCGCCAGAAATACTTTCAAAAGCGCAACATGCAAGTGATAGTTTGTTGCCGCCAATATCGAAGGAAAGTTTTTATTTCTTTCTTTCCTCGCAAATGTGTTGAAAAACGTCGTATGACACACGTGTGCATTGGATATTCAATTCTCGGCTCGGGCTCTAAACTCGCCTCTAATGTAATGTCCAACTTAGCACACTTTTAGCATAATGTACTATAATACATTGACCTACAATAAACAACTAGACAATCCAATCGCGCTCAAAAAGTGTCCACGGCAAATAAACGCGGATCACGCAGATTGGGCATTCTTTTTTGTTAGGTTTTCTCACTCTTTCATTCTTTTGTTCTGTTCTTTTATCCTGCTCACTCATCCGTCAGTTCGTTCGAAAGCTCGGACAGTTTATGGTTGACGTTTCTTTGAGATGGGTATCTAGTTGTTTTATTGGATATCAATGGTTTTATATCAAAATTTATTCAACTGTTTTGTTATCCCACGGATTACAAATAAAAAGTTTACAAATAGTAAAAAGTGGGCTTTTAATTTATTATTTAAAGGTATTTTGGTTATAGTTCAAGATACCTATCAATATGCTATCTATGCAGTAAACTAAACAATATTCCCAAAAACCTCATACAGGCTGACTTTATAATCAGTACGCAAATTTTTATTACGGTGTCAGTAAAGTTTATAGAACGTAAATAAGGAGGAAAAAAAATTTTTCAAAAATTGACAGATTTTAACGCCATAACGCCATACGTTCAAAGGCCCACATTAAGGCTTTCCCTTGTGTAGTGGGTCCCTCAGAACACACATAAAGACAGACCCAAACACCCACGACCCGAGAACAAACATTTTGATATCCAATTTTAACGTCTTAAAGGATGAATTTTGTAAAACGCAGAAACACGGGTATCACAAGTTATGTTAAAGAGTACTATTACTAAGTTTCAAGTCAATTGGACGATGTTATTTTTTTCCATACAAAAATGTCTTCAGACATTCTAGTTTTAAATTTTTATATGAAACGATATAAAACAAAAAAATACGGATATGAAACTACTGGACCGATTTGAAATATTTTTTCACTATTAGAATCCATTTCGGATCAGGACTAAATTTTTCCAAGTGAATTAGTCTTGTAGTCATAACCTACATTATCCGTGATGAACATAGGATACATGATTTTCTCGAATTCCCACTGGAACGAAGTCCCGGGCGGAAAGCTAGGCATAAATAATCCGGATCAAGGGAGTGAATAAATTAACCAGATACCAACTTGAATTCAGAATTCAAGGAATGGAATTTTCCATCTACGGAAGTGTCTTCAAGTTTATTCAGAAGTTTGTTTAAAGTTTCAGTAAAAAGGCTTCAAAACGGTGTAAGTAGAGCATTAAAGAATTAAAGAAACACTTGACGTCATTGTTATTTAGTAATCTGTGGCTTACTATATGAAAAACATTATCTCCCAAAATAAAGCCTTAGAGGTTTCTGAGGCGCGTCTTATCCTTGTCTGTTTTTCTTTTTACCAGCCCATATACGTCCCCACCGAAGGGCACGGGCCTCCCTTCGACACACGAAGGGGAATTAGGTCATAGTCCACCACGCTGGCCCATGCGGGTTGGTGGACCGCTTGTCTTTTGAAAACGAATTTTCTTGGACGGATGGGTTTCATCACGATGTTTTCCTTCACCGTTAAGCAAGTGATAATTAGAAATCCGTACATTAATCCGAAAAGACGAATTTAGTGGTACAGGCCTGAACCAGGATTTGCACCTGCGACCTTCCGATTACAAGTCTGGCTTATTACCAACTGGGCTATCACCGCATCTTTGTCGTAAGAAATGTTATTATTGTACTAAATAAATTATTTATGTTTGTTTTTTCGTATTCTTCTCTTCTCTTTTGATACTCTTATCTTTGTAAAAATAAAGCAACTAGGCCGCCATCTTGAGTGGTCCGCGCCATTTTAGAATTGCAATGACAGTTTTTTTTTTATTTATTGTAAGATGGGTCGACGATGGAGCGAGTCAACCCAAAAATGTCTATAAGGCACTGGTACTCCTACTAGACTTCGTTACAAATGAAAAGAACAAATGATAAATCCATACTAATATAATAAATGCGAAGTCTATCTGTCTGTGCGTCTTTCACGCCTAAACTACTGAACCGATTTTAATGAAATTTGGTAGGTACGGAGATAGATTAGAGCCTGGGAAAGGACGTAGGCTACATTTTATCCCACAGTTGGGCACGATATAACCTGTAGTCTACGCGGGCGGAAAGCTAGTTACCTACTTAATAACTGATTTAAAACCGGCCAAGTGCGAGTCGAACTTGCTATTAAAATGGCAAAAAATCAGGTCTGTTGTATGGGTGCCCCATCAAATATTAATTTTATTCTATTTTTTAGTATTTGTTATTATAGTGGCCACAGAAATACATCATCTGTAAAAATTTCAACCGTCTTACTGTGACGGTTCATGAGATACAGCCTGGTGACAGACGGACGGACGGACGGACAGACAGAGGAGTCTTAGTAATAGGTTTTTATTAAACCTATTTTAAGTGGCTGCTGTCCCTAATAATATAGCTCAGTGGACAAACCTTGTTGTTAAATATTTTAATGTGCTGGCTATCTTTGTAGTGTCAAATAAACTTATTATTATTATTATTATTAGGGTCCCGTTTTTAAAATTTGGGTACGGAACCCTAAAAATGATATCATAATATCACTTAGCTGACGCGTGGCCTCGTAGCCCAGTGGCGCTCGCTGATTTCAACCGATCAGTGAGGTTAAGCAACGTACACAGAGGCAGGGAACCTGATGGGTGACCAAAGTGGCAATTTATCACGAGCGTTTCCATGCTTTGGAGGGCACGTTAAGCCGTTGGTCCCGGCTGTTGTCGATTGACTACAGTCGTTAAAGCCAAGTCAGAGGCCATTGTGCGTTTTGAAAACTCTGACACCAGGGTTAGCCAAGTTCGCCACAAACTTGACTATACCTACACGATAAGAAGAAGAAGAAGGCGTCCGGCTTATTTGCCTAGCCCAGGCCTTCTTCAGTTTGACATATTTAAAAATATATTATTTATTATTTTATTTAAAGACCTAAAAACAACATTTATTTATTGAATGATGTTGTTCAATCTGACAATCAACAAAGGTGGTTTATAGATAACAGAAATAACACGGTGTTCTTTCACGTAAACATGTAACGTAGAATAGCGTAGTGTTGCAACTAATAGTAGAAAGTATCGATAGTCTATCGATACTATCGTAACCTTGAAAAACAGTAAGAATATCAATAGGGCTATCGAAAGGATCGATATTATTGAATTCTAATAGTATCGATAGTTTGCGATTGATGATAGACCAAACTATCGATAGTATCGATATTGATACTATTAGAATCGATACTATGGTATCGTATCGATACTATTGAATTGAATTCAAATGCATCGATAGTATTAGATTTCAATACTATCGATACTACTACAATTCAATAGTATTGATACTATTGAATTCTAATAATAATAATAAATAATAAACGTTACACACTCAAAGGCCCACATTAAGGTTTTCCCTTGTGTCGTGGGTCCCTCGGAACACACATAAAGACAAACACAAATACCCATGACCCGACGACAAACATTTGCTTTTTACACAAATATTTGCCCCAACTGAGAATCGAACCCAGGACCCGTCGATCAAGAGGCAGTGCCACTACCACTAGACCAAACTGGTCGATGTTATAGATGGTATTGATAGGTTTGAATCAATATCAATAATATCGGTACTCCTATCGATATTCTTACTGTTTTTCAAGGTCAACTATCGATAGCCAAACTATCGATAGTTATGCAACACTACGAATAGCGTAATAATTATATGAAAGTGCACTAGAGGATATACCTTAAGCGATAATGTTTATTTAGGCACGTTTTTTTGGTGGATTTTAATATTTTTTAATTCGGGAATAAGCAATACAGTATGTGAAAATTGGCATACCGGTGTCAATTTTAATCTTCTTATAAATCAGAAACCTGTTTAGAAACCTTATAAATCAGAATACAATTGTGTTATTTTTAGTTTTTTTTTTCAAATTTCACATTTAAATATAATCTAACGTTTTAAATTACTAAGCAAATTCTATGTGTATCAGTTCTCAACCACGCGAATTTCATTATTTGTAGAGACTTTTGCTATTACTGTAGTCAGTTGTATGTGCCTATAATAAAAAGATTTAAAATTCCTAAAAAGGAGAGAAGTCATGAAAAAGACAATTTACTGCAATGGAACAATAATTTGGAAGATAGTGGTGACGATTCTCGCTGTGATGTGTGTTAGCTGGAGTCTGTTCCTTAACATTAAGGCGATGAAATCGACCAAAGGTAATTCTTTTTTTTACTAAGAATGGGTTCGCTCTTGACCACAATCTAGCTCGGGGCAAAGATGTGGTCAAGGATGTAGTGAGCTCACCCAGAAGAAGCCTATTCACTCGTACTTTAAAGATATTCGGTCGGAAATACAGGAAATACTCGGAAATGCAGCGAATTCCACTCCTTGGCAGTGAACAATAATCTTATTCTTCTTATCGTGTAGGTATAGTCAAATATGTGGCGAACTTGGCTAGCCCTGGTGTTAGAGTTTTCAAACCGTATAATGTCCTCTGACTTGGTTTTAACGACTGTAGTCAATCGACAACAGCCGGGACCGACGTGCCCTCCGAAGCACGAAAACGCTCGTGATAAATTGCCACTTTGGTCACCTATCAGGTTCCCTACCTCTGTGTACGTTGCTTAACCTCACTGATCTTTTTTTATTATTATTATAAGATGCGTTAACTCTTGACCTCAATCTTGACCAAGGTCATAGATGAGATCGTCGATGGAGCGAGTTAACCCAGAAAATGCCAATTAAGAGGGATATCAAAACTCTGACACTAGGGTTAGTCAAGTTTGCCACACACCTGACTATACCTACACACCTGACTATACCTACACGAAAAGAAGAAGTAAGAATTATAATTTATTTGAACATTTGTTTCTCAGCTGTCAAATGCGGTATCGGCCAAAAACTAGGCTGCGGGAACAACTGTAACAAGATGTGCTGGAATTTTTTCAACGGACCCGTCTCCTGCGTTAAACAGACATGCCTTCGGCGGAACAAGTGCGACTGCGACGTGAATGAAGGCTACTACTACGACAAACAGAGGGGCAAGTGTGTCCCGGCCTTTAAATGCCTGATAAAACCTGATGAATCTACTACTACAGCCAGCACCACAACAGTTGCTGTTAAAAGGAGGAACAATTTTGTTGCTAAGTTTTCCCAAAACGGATGGTATTTGTCTTAAAATGAAATCAAGTTAAAATTATGAAATAGTTACTAAATTAAAGTAAAAGTAAGAAATAGATTTTAACCAAAGCAAAAGGAGCCAAGCTCAGAAAATAAATTATTCGTAGGTATAGTCTTTACGAACATTCTGCACAATTTCATATTGCTATATATAATTTCAATTCAATCCCTAAACACATATTTTCTCCCTTACAAAACCTATCAATATAACTCCAAGCATACGTTAAAAAAACACGAACTTGTTTTGCTGTTCATTCAATACTCATTTGTTTATAAAATTACTGCCGTGCCAACACAATAGCTTTGTACCTCTATATGTCACCGGATAATCGTAAAAAACATAATAATATTACAATTTCACTGGTGAAACTATAATCTCTGGCTATATTACCATTTACCCAGTAAAATTACAATGCCACCTGCATGAAATAGAGATATTAGGTTAGGTTATGCTTTATAATACTAATGCAACCTGCATTAATATTATAAAATAGTTCGTCAATGTCAAAAGAAGCGAAGCGAAGATCTCAACCGATCAGTGAGGTTATGCAACGTAGTCAGAGGCAGGGAACCTGATGGGTGACCAAAGTGGCAAATTATCACAAGCGTTTTCGTGCTTCGGAGGGCACGTTAAGCTGTCGGTTCCAGCTGTTGTCGATTGAATTAAAGAAACACCTTGTAGAAAGGGCGTATTATTCTGTGAGGGAATTCATTGATGAATGAATGTTACCCCTGAATGTTATGATTTATAATTTATTATTTTATTTTCGGACTGTATTGGTCAAAAACAAATAAGTGAATCTGAATTATTTTCTTTTTATTATTATTGAATTGAATATTATTATTATTTAATATTTACGACTCCTGACAATGTATGACTAATACAAATAAATGAATATGAATATGAATATGACTACAGTCGTTAAAACCAAGTCAGAGGCCATTGTGTGGTTTGAAAACTCTGACACCAGGGTTAGCCAAGTTCGCCACACACTTGACTATACCTACACGATAAGATAAAGAAGAAGAATGTGAAAAAAATTGAGGCAGTTCACAACAATAAAAAACAAGAAAATTTATTATTATTTATTATTATTTTTTATAAATAAATTATCTTGTTAATAGTTAATAACTGACATATAAATGTTAACAGGATACAACTTCCCTTGTTTAAGTATGGTTTATTTATTTGAAATAATAACAGTAAGCAAAGAAAAAGTAAACAATACCTTTACCTGCTTAAATAGTTTTATAAACAATATGAAAAACAATACGAAATATAGATGTCAATAAATACAACATTAAAATCTTTTCATTTTAATAGTTTGCACCAAAGTTAACACTGCTTCTAAGCAAGTTATTGATAAAGGACATGGTCAAATACATTCAATAGCTTTTAATAATGTTAAAAGTGATTTTATTTTGTATGTTAACTATTGCATTAAACTATGCGTATGTTGGAGATCTTTCACGAGGTGAGTCCTTTGTTTGTATTTAACTATTAAGGTAGCGGTGATAGCCCAGTTGGTAATGAGCCAGACTTGTAATCAGAAGGTCGCAGGTTCAAATCCTGTATACCACTAAATTCGTCTTTTCGGATTTATGTAGGGATTTCTAATTATCACTTGCTTAACGGTGAACGAAAACATCGTGATGAAACCCGTCCATCCAAGAAATTCATTTTCGAAAGACGAGCGGTCCACCAACCCGCATTGGGCCAGCAGCGTGGTGGACTATGGCCTAAATCCCCTTCGTATTTCGAAGGGAGGCCCATTCCCCTCGGTGGGGACGTATATGGGCTGGTAAAAAAAAACTATTTAAAGTTCAGCTCTTGTAGCCTAGTGGCACTCGCTAATCTCAACTGATCAGTGAGGTTAAGCAACGCACAAAGAGGCAGGGAACCTGTTTGTTGACCAAAATGGCAATTTATCACGAGCGTTTCCGTGCTTCGGAGGGCACGTCAAGCTGTCGGTCCCGGCTGTTGTTGATTGACTACAGTCGTTAAACCCAAGTCGGAGAATGAGACCTGCCTCCTATATTAATCCGTCTTAGGCAACGAAACCTCAGTTTGTTTTGAATCTGAGGTGGCGTCCTATGGTCTCATGCGGTGTGGTAGGCTCTGTAAAGTGCCGTCTGGTTCGCGACCACCCTCCTACCGAAGTCCGACACCAAAAAGCTTGCTGTGTTCCTTCGGTGCCTAGGAGTACCAGTACCTTAATTGTCATTTTCTGGGTTAACTCGCTCCATCGTCGACCTCATCTATGACCTTGGTCAAGATTGAGGTCAAGAGTTAACCCATCTCATAATAAAAATAATAAAAAACGTTTGATTCAGTTACAGAGATATTTAGAACCGACTGCGGCAAGAGAGAGGTTCCAGGGTGCAGCATGAACTGCAACAGCAAATGCCACAACTTCCACCACGGCCCTTCATCGTGTGGCGACTTCGTACAGTGCACAACACCCACAGGTTATAATTTTCACGTTAAAAACGTATGAGTCACCGACTTCAATCCCAACAATAGTTTGCACAAAGAAGATAGATGGTGTCAAAAAGGGAATAAATTTAGAAAGTTCCAATAGTTACGTGATTATGTAGGGGTAAGTCCTGTGAAGAAGTTCAACAGCGTTTTGTGAGCCATTTTGGGAATGGAATTAATTTCTAGATTTAAAAAAATAGGGTATCGTTTTGGAATAATGTGTTCATAGAAGGTTTGGCAAGGCTCGCCCAGTTTTTTGGTCGTGTGAGTCCCCGGCAGAGTAGAATAGACCCACCCTCTTTCTTACCGAGGTGTCGTACAAGGCGACTCAGGTAAACATGCAAGCAAGTTCATCTGCACACAGAGAAGGAAAACTCTGCAATTGTATCAGAACCCTCGCCAACCCGTCTGCCAAGCGTGGTGAGTATGGCATTTACCCCTCATGTTATTGAGGGAGGCCCGTGCCCCAGCAGTGGGGACGTATATGGGCTGATGATGATTATTTAATTTTCCAGAAGGTATTATTATTTTAAAGTAAGAAACATTTAGTTTTTGTATTTCTTGCCGAATAAATGGTTTTATTTGGATATGAGGTCTAGTTCAAGAACGCTTACGATCACAACAATGATAGACAGTATAGACACGCTTATAATATATTGGCGACTGTACAATGACTCGTTTCGAAGATAACGAGTCTGGAATAGGACGAGTTTAAAAATGACCAGTTTCGAAGATGACGAACGTGGAGTAAATCCGAAAATGTCATTCGTTTATTTAGGTGATGTTATGGATTGTAAAAATTTCGTTTACTGTTAATTGTGTTGTGTTGTATGTTACATGTACCGTGTCATGAATAAATGCATTTCTCTCTCTCTCTCTCTAAAATTACAGTTATTTCTTTCTCGAATAAATGATTATATAGTTCGCGTTCATTATTGTTAAGTGATCTAAAAATAGATTACTTTAGATCGTCTCAAGACGACTATAGGGGCGGAGGTACCCACTAGGAGTATTGACCGCTCAAGACTACTTCAGGTGTTGAGTTTATAGGTTGTTGTTACGAGTGTTAACTGCTTCCATGGCGTAATGAGTACAAGAATATTTCATATTTTCTGTTTTAAAAAAATACATACTTTAAGAAATAAAGGATGTGGTTTTTACCGACTTCAAAAAAGGAGGAGGTTCTATGTTCGACTGTATGCTTTTTTTTTGTATGTTCACCGATTTCTCTGCCAGCTATGTACCGATTTTCAAAATTATTTTTTTGTTCCAAAGAGTATACTCCAGTGGTGGTCCTATATAAATTTTATGGAAAATGATTCAGCGCTTTAAAAAAAGAAATACTACAAACCAGAAAATCATCTAAATAAATGAGTGACATTTTCGTTTGTGGTTATCTGTTAATAGACATTGTAGTCTTTAAAAAATACTAGTTATCTGCTTCGTGCGAAATGTTGTTGGGATTGAAGTCAGTGACTCATACGTTTTTAACGTGGAAAATTATATACAGCAACATCCGACTGATCCCAAAAACACAACGTATATGTTAATATTATTATCTAAAAGAAAAACCCTTGCTCGTAATAGTAACCGTTTTCATAGTGCAACAGTTTAACCTGATTTGCTGTTATGTGTACAAAACAATACCTTGTAAAAACTGTATTGACAATATTGACATTGACAGGGTGTGATTGCGACGTCGGAGCAGGGTACTACTTCCACGAGATTAAAAAAAAATGCGTACCAAGCTACCAGTGCCCTTATAAGCCGAAGAGGATAATCATTACTACGAGGAAGAGGTATACGGTTGAAGATACCTCACCGAACTATACTCCTAGGCGTAGAAGGACTTATGCCTTAGGCTGGATGGATTATTTGAAAAATTAATTGTTAGTAACATTTTGTATCACCTCCGACATTTATAGCTTGTAACTTTTAAAAGGCAGAACTAAGTGCGATTAAATATGATAAACCAAAAGCCACATCAAAATTGGTCCTTTAGTTTAAGAGCTAGAATACCCCAGATAGACATACA
This sequence comes from Aproaerema taeniolella, assembly GCA_949987775.1. Classification (NCBI taxonomy): domain Eukaryota; kingdom Metazoa; phylum Arthropoda; class Insecta; order Lepidoptera; family Gelechiidae; genus Aproaerema; species Aproaerema taeniolella. Next base: position 15,826,354 of record OX465263.1, on the reverse strand, counting down.
GATATATAGATAAACAGATACACTCGTCAAATTATAACACCCCTCTTTTTTTTTAACAAAAATAAGTTTTTATTTAAATGTTTTTTTTTTTTTTAACCAGCAAACCTTTTCGTTTGATACCTTTATCATGTATTGGCAAATAAAATAACTAGTCCGCCATATAAATAAATAAAAAAATATTTTTATTTATCTCAACAATCAAATTCTAAAGTGAATGTATGTAAATAGAAAATTAACTCAGTATTGCTGAGAGACAGCAGGCCGCGTACGATAGTGACAGCGCCGCGACAACACCGCGGTCCTATGTCGAAATGTTAACATTGACAACGCCATAGAGCGAGCAAGCCTTTGCGCGGGACCCTCGCGCAATCAAAGTGAAGTTTCAGCGTGAGCCGAGCGCGAGTTTGTCGTTATCGTGGTAGAGCTGCTGGTGGCCGTGATAGGCGGTTAGCGTATAATACAGATTTAGAATTGGATTTAGAGTGTCGTCACTTAGATAATAATTAATTGTCAACCGAAGTAAACTTGTATGCAAAATTGTAGATCCATTGATTGAGGGCAACTGAATTAAAATTCAGTTGTAAGATTTGCCCCAAACAAACAAACTATTAATATATTATTATATTATAAGATGGGTTAACTCTTGACCTCAATCTTGACCATAAGGTCAAAGATGAGGTCGACGATGGAGCGAGTTAACCCAGAAAATGCCTATAAAGGCACTGGTACTCCCACGCACCGACGGAACACAGCAAGCTGTTTGGCGTCGTTCTTCGGTAGGAGGGTGGTCGCGAACCAGACGGCCCTTTACAGAGCCTACCACACCGCATGAGACCATAGGACGACACCTCAGATTCAGAAAAAAATGAAGTGTCGTTGCCTGGGATGGATTACTAGGAGGCAGGTCTCATTTGTGTTTCCTTAGTCGCCTCTTACGACACCCACGGAAAGAGATGGGGTGGTGTTATTAATTAACTAACATTAAAGAAAAGTCACTTAAAATAAGTAACCCAGAATATATTGCACTTTACCTTCTTCAATATCTACTACCTCACAAGATATATAGATTGAAGGTAAGTTATCAAAGGGTTAAGCTTACCCTTGTACTAAATCTGATCAACTTCGTTAAACATCGTTTGAATGCTACGACGTAGCACGTAGCTCGTAGCCCGTAGCGATAAATGCATTTCGTAGCTATAATATTAGGTTAGTGCAGAATGAATATGCAAAGATTGCATCCTTTGTGAATCATTTAAATCAAATTGGGTCAGATTCTATGTTGTGTGTTTGTTTGTAACTTGAAACTGGAGTTAGCCAAATGACCACGAACTTAACTATCCCAGGTGTCAGAGTTTTCAAATCGCCATTTGGCGATTTGGCGATTGTAGTCAATCGACAACAACCGGGAACGATAGTTTAACGCACCCTCCGAAGCACGAAAGCACACGATAATTTTCCACCTTAGTCACCCATTAGGTTCCCTGCCTCTGTGCAAGTTGCTTAACCTCACTGATCGGCTGAGATCAGCAAGTACCGCTGGGCTTTTGGGTATAATTAAAATCATCGCCCTTATTTTTAATGCGAAATATTTCTGAAATAATCATTTCGTCAAAATAATTAATTCAAGTTATTTATTCACCAAAACACTATAAAATCTAATTTGGTAAAGTGTGGTTATTATTATTATAACGTTTATTGTACACACAGGACATAAACTACAGACATAGGACAGTACATACAAAAAGGTTCCGCTTATTTCTAAAAAGAAATTTCTACCAGCAGACCTGTTGATAGGATAGAGCAAGAAGAAAGGAAGACAGACGTGTACTATAGGAGAAAAATAGATGTAACAAATTGAATGCTAATTATTACTTAGATAGTACATATTACTCCAGCTAAATATATATAAAATTTTATAAACCTAGTACTAAGGATATAATAAATACATATAATAGGTCTTTACCTATGAACTTGCCGATTTTTTATCAAGCTTTATTTTATTCATAATTTATTTGATTGAACGGCTATTACTAAAATTGTTTTTTATTTAAAACCTTGGCCATATAACGGAGATATTGAGTCAAATTAATACATATTTACTTTAGATTTATTTGCTGAAAAAGAAGCTCAAATATAGCTCGTTTCATTCGTTGCCCGTTTCATTGTTTATTTTTGCTGTACCTTTGTTACAGTTTCAACTTTCAAAAAAGTAAGTATGATGAAAATTAACTTAATGTTTTCCAAACCTTCCCACAAAATGTTGTTAAATTTGGATTTCGCACTCTCGAGAAAAACCAAAAAACGTTAGTATGGAAAATTCAGTTTTCCAAAAATATTGTATGAAAAACGGCAATTTCATAGAATAGAATAGAAAAATCTTTATTTTATAGGACATTCAGGATGTCACTTAAAACAAGTCAAGATTACAATTAAATACATACAAACATACATTAAACGATTTAAATACATATTTCATAGGTAAAGACCTATTATATAAACAAATACATATATTACATATATAAAAAATAAATACTATGGATGGGCAATGGAAAGGTAGTGCCCTTTTAGGCGTTTTTTGAAAATGCCTAGAGAGTTGCTGTCTCGGACATCATGAGGAAGCGAATTCCACAGCCTCGCTGCATGCACAGTGTAAGAATAGGAATGTGAGTGGGTCTCGTGCACTAAAGTTTTCATATCACTTAATTTTAAAACACTGTTTACTTTAATACGAATGAATCGAACAAACCGATCGAACGAATGAATAGATTTCGATGCAAATTGTTTGAGAGCTGCTGTGATCGAAATGATTCTTAGGTATATTTCGTCAAAATTAATTCAGCCGTTTATCAAAATAAAAAATACTTTATTTTCATAGAACATACAAAGTGCTTCGTGAAAACGTCATAAAAATACATTAGCAAAATCAATATAATTCATTGAGCAAAATAGTGAATTACATTAGCATTTATGACTTTGCGCCTATTCGCAAAGGTGCAGTTTTCCTCAGGAGAAGAATAGGCAAGAAACTCCGAGTCAAGAGTTATAAGTAATGAATATCAGGGTTACACATTTTTTTTATTTTATTGTAGGGTTATGTAATGTGTTAATGGGTTTCATTGTTATTTAACAATAATTTTAATTTTTATGTATCTAACTACATTCCAACACAATTGTAAAATATTGTTATAAGGAATAAATAAATAAAATAAACAAATTTTGGAATAGTTTCAATTAATTGATAATTTATATGGTAATGAATTTAACTGTAATTTTTACAAGTTGAAACTGGAGCGAAAGAAAAGCATATAATGTTTCATTTGCCAACTCTTCCAAGGTATGCTGTAAAATGTTATAAGAGGGACAGAGAGTAGTCCTATGTTGTGGTCGATAAATTCAAAATATTTTGTTAACTGTGGCGTCAAGTCAATGCAATCCACTTGAGATGCCCTGCCTACCCTAATAGGGAATAAAGGGATGTGTTTCTGTATCTTATTTGTGGTTATTTCACTAAATATGGAAATATCGTGTACTATGTACCTACTATCTGATTTTACTATATTTAATGAGAATTAAGAGCTAAATTGTTTTTTTTTTCTTATTGTTTTTTTCATAGTTTATTTTTTTTTATTTGTTTATTCATTACTCTTGTGCACTGTGTGGATTAATCTGTATCTAATTGTTTGGTGCAAGTTTCTTAAACTAAAGATTTTTTCAATTTTATTCTGTTTTTGTAACTATAAACCAATGGTTATATCGGGCTATATCAAAAAAATATTAACTTAAATCTTTAAAAAATTACTCCAAGAAAATTAAAACAGAAAAGCGTAGTTATTAAGATTGTTATTGTTTGCAACTGAAGAGTTGTAGTTTATTGAATAAGTTTTAATCTTTGTTCAAATATATTTGTTGATGCAGACGTCCGATCAAGTGCTTTTGACTGTAAGTTATTGAAGATTTATTGGAAAAAATGTAATAAACCTATGAACTTCAAATCGTAAAGCTTGTATTAAATATTACAATTTTAAAGACGATGACTTTAATAGAAGAACTCGCAGACCCGACGAACGTTGTCCTATCTTTTTTATAATGTTCCGCTCAATTTTCTAATTTTTTTCTTTTATAAAAACCCCCTAACAATAATAAACACAACAAAAAAATAATAAGCAAAATTGTTCCATACGTTCACGCGTGATGTGATGACCAAGGGAAGTAGAGATTTATTGTTAAATAGGTACCAAAACGGGTCTAAAATTCTAAGTTCGCCTAACAACTGCTCCAAACAATTATCATACCTAGATGTAATTTTAGAAAATTAAAAAAATATATAAAACCCCTGCCTTACTACAAAAAAATAAAACTAAAACTTATAAAAAATATTTATGAAGTTAGATAAGGTATAAAACCGGCTAATGAAAGTTTTTGTTTGGAAAAATTACATAACTTACTTTTAGACATTGTCTAAGTGGTGTTTTAATGTTTTAATAATTATTTACTGCTCAGAATAACTATTAAACGGCTGAACTTATTTTATATGGCTAAGAACCAAAACAAACCGCATCGAAATCGGTCCATTGATTTAGGAGCTACGATGCCACAAACAGATACACAGAAATACACGTCAAACTTATAACACCCCTATTATTTATAGTTATTTATAAATTATAAACTACTATGGAAATTATAGTATTATTATATTTAAAAAAGCAAGAGACGATGGCCCGGACATAAAGTCTATGGATGCTTCTTCGTCTTCTTATCGTGTAGGAATATTCAAGTGTGTGGCGAACTTGGCCAACCCTGGTGTCAGAGTTTTCAAACCACACAATGGCCTCTGACTTGGTTTTAACGACTGTAGTCAATCGACAATGTCTTAACGTGTCCTCCGAAGCACGGAAACACTTGCATTAAATTGCCACTTTGGTTACCTATCCGGTTCCCTGCCTCTGTGTACGTTGCTTAACCTCAGTGATCGGTTGAGATTAGCAAGCGCAACTGGGCTACTAGTGCTTCTAATAATTCAAATATGCTTTTATTAATACAATTTAAAAAACACCTCTTTTTTGTCTGGGTTTAAAGAATTGTGTATGTGTGTATAATATGAGTGATTTTGATAAAACCGTAATAACCCTCGTCAAGTGACGCGGTACTGTTGCATAACTATCGATAGTTTGGCTATCGATAGTTGACCTTGAAAAACAGTAAGAATATTGATAGGACTATCAATAGTATATGAATTGAATAGTATCAATAGTATCGATAGTTTGGTCTGTCATCAATAGTATCGCAAACTATTGGCTATCGATACTATCGATAGTATTAGAATTCAATAGTAATGATAGTATATATAGTTTGGTCTGCCATCAATAATATCGCAAACTATTGGCTATCGATACTATAGATAATAATCGATATTCAAGGTTACGATAGTATCGATAGACTATCGATACTTTTTACTATTGGTTGCAACACTAGCGGCGGGTCTGAAACCACTTTGATATGGCCGACACCTCGATTTCGCTGTGAAATGGATACCCCAGACAAACTACATTGTGATAAAAAAGAAAAAAAACATTTGTTATTTCTTTTTGTAGTTTTTGTGTGGTTCGTTTTGTAGTTAGTGTGCGGCGTATTAGGTCGTTGACCGCATAATGACATCTTTACTTCTGTAAGAAAGAGGTGTAATACCTAGCGAAAGGTTGATGATGTGATTTACTACCTACCTCATAAAGGTTACCTTTTTCAATAGAAAAATAAATAAACTTTTAAAAAAAATATATATTTCAAAATTAAACAATTACTGCTGTTTTAGTTATGAAGTATTTTTTTCTAATTTCTTAACTACACTGGGCGTCAAAAATAAGTAGTACAGTTTTAAAATTGCGATTTCTCCCAAACTATAAAACTTAGACCTTTGAAACAAAAAAGGTTAAAAAGAAAATTTAATCTTATTCAATAAAAACTTCATGCATTATAAGAACTTATAATGCTTGACTTTAAAAAAAACGAATAAATAAAAACACTTTTTTTAAACTGTTGAAAGGTGTTGTCTTACTTAGGATTTTTGTGTTTGACACATTCGCTGCTGATAAAGCAATTGTAATTGAAAAGCATAGGTATCTTCAGAGAGTAAATTTGACTAATCATGCCTCTTTCACCAGAAGAATGTGCAAGAATCTTAGCTTTTCTCGAAGTGGGCATCAGTATGCGTCGTACTGCAAGGAGGGTGGGTGTAACTTTAAGAACGGTTCAGCGAGTAAAGCAAAGGTACGAAGAGACTGGAAACCATCTAAGGAGACGAGGTAATGGCAGACCCAGGTGCACAAGTACCCGAGAAGATCGCTTTATTGTTTCCACTGTGTTAAGAAATCGACACCTTAATGCAGTTGAGGTTCAGCAACAGCTTCTTCGGACCCGAACAGACTACATCAGTGAGAGTACAGTGAGAAGAAGACTTGCTGAAGCTAACCTGAAGCCTCTAAGACCAGCAAATGGCCCCAAACTTGAGACAGAGCATCGCGTAGCAAGACTACGCTACGCCCGTCAACACGTACAATGGGGCGAAGAAGAATGGGCTAGAGTTTTATTCACAGATGAGTCTCGATTCTCTTTATACACTTCAGATGGACGGCGGAGAGTCTGTAACGGAACAGAACATCATCTGTTCGTTAGTTCTCAAACATATGAAACTTAAACCTTAAAGAAAGGGAAATAATTAAATAAGTATTTCATTACAATCAGTTAAGATTAAATTATTCGTAAGTAAATCTAAAACAATAATAACCTTCATTATAAAAAAATAAAATACTGAATAAAATCTCATTGGTGCTGCCATGTAACAGAGTAAGGATGCTAAATAGGACCGTATTACGTTGGTTTATAGTTCATATTGCTGTGTTGGAGAGGAAGGTGGAATGTACGGAGAACAGCTGAGAAAAGAGAAGCAAAACTAAAAAGATTCTATTGAAGTCACGATTTACAGTAGAGTAATGGAATGATATTGAAAGGTGAAATACCATGTAGGTTGTATAGCAAATAGACGAATGGCGCGCTTTTTGGCTGTACGGACGGCTTAGGGAGGGAAAATAAAAAAAATGGACGCCATCTTTTCTCCTCGGATTTTGGGGAATGGGTTGAATTTTCTTAATTTATTAATTTTATTGTTTAATTTTGTGAAATATCTTGTTTTCTTTGATTATAAAAGTTGCTTATATTAACTAAAGTAAAATCTAACTACCTATTTATTGTATGGGATATCAAAGGAAGTAATAAGTACTATCCTTATCCCAAATGTATTGAGTTTGGTTGTGTTAGTAAAACTCAATGTTTCTGATGAGGAGGAAAGATTAGTTAACGCGACGTTTGTCGTGGTTGGATTTATAGGCGCCTAACGGTGTCAAATGTCTATAAATTCAATACAACGCCTTATGGCGGGACCTTGTTATGAGACGAGCAAGGGATTGATTTATAATTCTATATTGTAATTCAATCTATAGTCTCCCAGTGCAGTCTTAGTTTGCACAGTGATCTCGGGGAACTGTCGAAGAAGATCCAGGCCTTAGGCACCGAGCATTGCGTGTAAATCACTACTGTTTCTGGTCTCCTATATATCTTACTTATTTATCCGCATTTTTATACATGCCCGCATTTCACACAAACCAAAGTTCTTTACGGCCGTGTGAATGCACATACACTCAGCTTTAGGGATTAGGTACACGAGGAAAGCTGCCTCAAACTTCTACAGTTTAGTCAGGAGTTTCCCATTGCACCGTGGAAAACTACATAACTCACCACATGCACATGTTTAAAGTTAAATGTGAAGTAAAATACATACTTCTAGCTTGTTTATTTCACAAGAAGATAGTCTAGGAATCTTATTTAGGCAGAGACTAGGCAGGTAAAATCAAGTACATAAAGGTAAATAGGATATTCTTAGGTATTTACTAAATTTAAGAGAAATCAGTCTAGAAACTTTTCTAAAATAAAATATAATTAATTTGGATTTATTTTCTATGAAAATGTCTTAATAAGAGACATCAGCGTTATGAGATAGATTGCAATATTAACTTCCTTATCTATTATTTACTTAACTTAGATCTGAGTCTACGGCATGTGCTTGTTTCATTTATTGTATACCTGAGCTACGTGCTCACGTAGGGCCTTGACTTGAATAAGTCAAGATCTTCTTGGGTGGATGTCCTTCGAGGGATCATGGAGGCTCCACTCTTTAGATAATGGATGTTCTCTGTGGAAATGAGGAGACTCCATTTCGTCGAGTTGGTATATAATGTGTGAACCATCATTGCCTAATTGAGACTATGTAATACTAGCAATATTAATTTTATGATATGACCATGTAAGGAAGACTAAATTGCATTCTATTTGCATGGGAAGGTATATAAATCCTTGAATCTGAATAATGTATGTGACTAAACTTCTTGGTGAAAAGTATAACTGAAGATTTACTAAAGTATTTTGAGAAACAGCTAAGATTACTTCTGAAGAAAGATCTGGCTTACTATTTATGAATATAAATTAAAGATGGGAAACTTTTGGAGAAAATTCCATCTCTTCGAACCATGTGTATAATTAAAGATAGAATACTTTTGAAGAAAATTCTATCTTGCCTACTACTATTAATAATGAGAACTATTCACCAAGTTATAATAAACATACATAATACAGATCACTGTGAAGAAAGATCTAATTTATACTAATTTTATTATTCTTATTAACCTTAGGAACATTCTTCTAAGATTGTAATATTTATTTCATTTGGTTTTGTATAATTGCTTGCTTTGATAAGAAAGTCATTGACTCAAAATAAAGTAAATTATAAGATTAGCATCTCCTTTTATGGGTATGTATATAAGTATATATGCTTAGGTTTCCTGTAGTCACCAGTCTGACTCGGCTCGACTTACTGACAAAGACAGTGTAAATTTACTGAGTCAATGCAACTTGACTTCCTCTCATCTTTTGCTGTAGAATACTAAACTATCTGATTGTTATTGAAAATAGTTAAATACTCTTCCCCCCCCATAAAAGGAGTACAGCGGTGGGGTGCTGTCCAGTCTTTGGTCGAGGCACACAGTTCTAACAGAAGTTAGAGGGCAAAGCCCTGGCGCGGAGGTGGAGCGCTGACCTAAGCCGCAATACATAATTATTGAGATTTAATTTACCTATTTTTCATGTTTAAAAATACTTACTTTTTTAATCTCTCGATATCTGGTTGAATGTTCTTCATCTTAGTACTTAAGTTTAATATGAATACCATTCTCACTAACTCTTAAAGATCCCAGGTTACTCATAAATCACAACATAAGTCCTCTAAAACTAGAATGATCACTTGGCCAAATCTAGATCAAATGAAATTTTTAGTCACTTCTTAAGATTAGAGTTTAGGTTCACTTAGTTTAAAGATAGGTAGGATTGTAAGGGTTTTATTTATTATATCAGGGGGGGGTCGTTACAAGTCTACAGACGACCCGGTGAGCGATACATTCAAGCTTGTATCTCGGAAAGAGTCCAATATGGCGGGGGCTCTGTACACGTATGGGCTGGTATCTCTTCAGAGAGTCGCACAGAGCTTGTGGTAATAGAAAATGGGACTTTGACTGGTGAAAGATATGCCTCGGAGATCCTCAACGAGTATGCAGGGCCATATTTAATAAATATGGGTGATGGAGCCATCCTAATGCATGATAACGCCCGGCCACACACTGCTCACCAGGCCAGGAGGTTGGCATCAACTTGATGGCTTGGCCATCGAGAAGCCCAGATCTCAACCCGATTGAACACGCCTGGGATGAGCTTGGGAGGCTAGTCAGAAGGCGCAGTCCACCTCCTGCCACACTCAGGGCTCTAAAACATGCGCTGATAGAAGAATGGGAAAATATTCCCCAACACCGCCTCCGAAACTTAGTGTTCAGCATGCCAAACCGGATCCAAGCTGTAATTAGAGCCCGAGGCGGCAACACAAGTTATTAAATTGTGAAAAAGTTCCAAAACGTGAAAATTAAGTGGTTGACATATCGTTAAAAATTGATACTTTTTAGTATTTATCTTATTTTTAAGTTTGAAACTTTATTCATGCCAAATAAAATATAACTTTAATAAACTTCGTTAAGTTTACTATAAACTGCTTTTTATTTCATAAGTGTAACTACTATAGTTTAGGAGTAATTGCAATTTGAAAAGTGTACTACTTATTTTTGACGCCCAGTGTAGATCTATGTTCCATAGCGAAACTGGTTCAGTTTCCTTCTTCCTTACTAGCTTTCCGCCTGGGACTTCGTTTGCGTAGGAATTCGGGAAAATTATGTAGCCTATGGGCCTTTTTATAATTCGAATGGCACGGCACGGCATGACAGTATTTGTATTACCATTTCCCTTAGTTCCCAACTTCTAGTATCACTAGTGCATAGGAGGCAATGGTAATACAATTTTGCCGTGCCGTTTTCGTATTATAAAAGGCCCATTGTGTTAATACAGGGTGTCAGCTACCTCCATACCAAATTTTATCAAAATTGGTCCAGCTGTTTGAGCGTGGAAGAGTAATAAACATCCATACATACAGACTTTCGCGTTAGCAAATATTCTCGTTAACTGATTTTGTTTAAGAACATAGAACACATCCAAGCACAGAAAAAGCAATAAAATTAAAATATGTGTGTACTTAACAAATGTTTCCTCTGCACTTGCACATATTTTACACATAAAATGTACTTTTATTATTCTTTGGACTTTTATTGCTGTGCTTCGAATTTATTTTGCTGTCGTGGTTGTTTGTTATGTATGGCGCTCGCTGATATCAACCGATCAGTGAGGTAAAGCAACGTAGGAAGAGGCAGGGAACCTTATTGGTGACCAAAGTAGAAATTTGTCACGAACGTTTCCTTGCTTCAGAAGGCACGTTAAGCTGTCGGTCTCAGCTGTTTTCGATTGCCTACTGTCGTTAAAACCAATTCAAAGGCCATTGTGCGGTTTGAAAACTCTGAAACCAGGGTTAGTTAAGTTCGCCACACACTTGGCCTATACGATAAGAAGAAGTTATGATATAAAAACTCTGTTAAATGTTAAAGGCGTCAAAAAAATAGAACGTGCCAGCTGGAAACTATTCCCAGTCATACTGTAAAAGCCAGTGAGTGGGACGCAAGAATTTTACTGTATCGAGGACAAAAGGCTGACAACTTATCACCATTTACTCAAGATCCATCTAATGACTGTCAGATGTGGCGTCAAGTAATTCTAGAGCCACATAAAGTTCTGCCAACCCCAACAAGGATTATAGGCGTAAGTGTATGGTATGTAAAAATACTGTTAATTATTATGCATTGTCTTCTGGGCAAACAATATCCTACTAAAATAATAAACTTTGCTTAGACATCACACAGGATAATTTTTTCCTGAATGCACATGGAAAGTAAGTTCCAGGCTGAAAACTAGTTGAACATAAGATTTTTAAACACGCCTCAGCATAATAATAAAAAAAGACGCTTTTTACACCCCAAAGGGAAATATAGAGCAAATATACAAAAGCTTAAGACACAGATACACTAGTGACTAATCAGTTATGAAAATAATAATCAATTTTGACATTGGAAATGTCCTTTTGTTCTTCTAGGCTCCGATTTCACAAAAAAGGGCGATCCCCTATACCTTGGAGAGTTGTGAAGAAATGATGTTCAAAAAAAATACGCGTATTTAGAAGAGGCAAAAAGAATTATTCGAGAAAGTCTAAAACGAAAAAGTTAGGGCCGAAATAGTGAAAAAAAAAACTTTTTTTTCCGAATTTTTTATTTTGGCTCTCGATATTTGGTAAACGAATAATGATATCAAAAATTTGTAAAAAATTCCTATGGTCAATTTATTCAGCTACAATTTGAGCCTAAGGCACGAAATCTGTGAATTTTTTCTTAGCAAATCTTTAACATTTTCATACAATTTTCATGTAAGCTACCTGAAAATCATTCAGAATTATGATTATAATTGAGGGATCCAGTTTGTATGTCCATTACAGCATATATAGACCTTGTTATTAGTAATGAAAAATTCAAGGACAGATTTTGTAATAAAACTTGGATACTTAAACTAACTTACTCGATAAAGAAGTTTCCTCAATTACACATTATAACGTTAAGATATATCTTCTTGAACGAATTTAACAGGAGTGTCCGATTTTGTAAACGTGAGTGAATTAGCAATTACTAATTACCAAATACGTCTCGGTAAACGTAGTTTAGGACGCCCCCCAACCAGATGGTCTGATATGACCTAAAGAAGACACCGGGTAGTGGCTGGATGCAAAAAGCGGAGGATCGTGCAAAGTGGCGCACCTTGGGGGAGGCCTATGTTCATCTGTGGACTGCAATAGGCTGATATGAAATACTAGCAGAAACCCTGACTCTTGTACTTGTGATTATGAAGACCTCTACAAGGCCACAGATAACGCAGTCCGCGTGGCTGAGTACCGGTCCACAAAGATTTAGCCTAGGTCGACACGATAAGAAGAAAAAGTAGAATACGGCAGCAAAATTATTATTGTAAAAGTATTCTTCAACGCCCAGCCCAAACCCCTAGATCTAGAAAGCTGAAAAAAGTGTCTTTTATGACGTAGCCAAGCCCTAAGAAAGGATTTTTGAAATTCAACTCCTAAGGGGGTAAAATGGAGGTTTGAAGTTTGTATGGAAAAAACAATTTTTTTGGACATTTTGACTCGAAACTTAGTCAAGATATACCTTGAAGCAAATTAACGGGCACGTGTTTCGCGATTTTTTTTAAAACATTCTCCTTAGGAAAGTCAACAATGAAATAAATGTTTGACTAAAAACTTCTTCTAGCGAGCGAAGCCGCGGGAAAAAGCTAGTTTATAATATTAGTAAGTATAGTCGACATGACTGTGTAAATTTTGTTATTATGAGAATTATTTGAATATGTTTCATCTGTGTTTACTTAGCTTCTTTGTTTGTGCTACAAAAAGCTATTGTATTTTAAAAGTGGACTCTGATATTCTTTTAGAAAGTGTAGATATATGAGTCCTTCGCCCGTGACATCGTTCACGCAGAAAAGTATAGCTTATCACTCTTCAGCTATAAATCTATAAGCAATCACCGCTAAGGAATGGAACTCTCTGCCTTCGTCTGTATTTCCGAACTTATACACCGAATTCGAATCTCCCGAATCTACCCAAATCTCTTTAAAATTCGTGTGATCCTCGATTGCATCTTCGCCCTTGAGTTAGATTTTGGTCAAAAGCGAACCAATTCTTATAAAAAAAATTGTAAGATAGTGTCAATGTACGCTTTATTTTTAACCCTGAAAACTCACCCCTTAATTGGCGGTTGTTTATCAATAGGAAACAAAACACGATCGCTGTGACCCTGCACTAAGAAGCACCTTCAACCGAGGGCGACAAAGGTCATATTACGGTGGCCTTGCCTCGGCTTTTAATACTTTACTCTGAAAATCTTGACCTCTCGTGGAAAGAACTGATTTTTATCAGGTATTCGAAGTAGTGCGATAAGATTAACACTTACTGCTTCGTTTTTTCAAGCAGCTTGTTTGACAGCCGGCTGAATATTCGTCAATAATGACAATATCATCCCCGGAATTCGACTGCTTATAACTTAAACGGCTGAGCCAATTTTGATAAAATGTTTATTTTTTTTTTATTATAAGATGGGTCAAGGTCATAGATGAGGTCGACGATGGAGCGAGTTAACCCAGAAAACGCCTATAAGGCAATGGTACTCCCACGCACCGACGGAACACAGCAAGCTGTTTGGCGTCGGACTTCGGTAGGAGGGTGGTCGCGAACCAGACGGCCCTTTACAGAGCCTACCACACCGCATGAGACCATAGGACAACACCTCAGATTCATAAAAAAATGAGGTGTTGTTGCCTGAGATGGATTAATAGGAGGCAGGTCTCATTTGTGTTTCTTAAGTCGCCTCTTACGACACCCACGGAAAGAAATGGGGTGGTGTTATTCTAAGCCGATCACCACACGGCACAAAAAAACCAAATGTTGCTAAAAACCACCTTGATTAGGTCATCTTTCAAACAAAAAACCGTTACGTTTTCACAAATTTCAAGTAAAACAAAATTTATTGACTAGAATTGAAAATTCAAGTTTAGCACTCGCTCGTCTGAAAATTTAGCCCTCCGTGTATCTCGAGTATGCTTTTATAGCTTCCCAAATAGGCCTCTTTTGTATGAAAAATCTTGCAATATCCCTAGACCGTGTTGTTGTGTTTATTTCAAAATATTTCCCCCATGAAACGAGTCCTAAGTTGGTACACTTTCAATGATATTTTAATCTATACATATTATAAAGAGGAAAGATTTGATTGTTTGTTTGTTTGCATCGAATAGGCTCCGAAACTACTGGACCGATTTGGAAAATTCTTTCACTATTAGAATCCTACATTATTCGGGATGGACATAGGATACATGATTTTCCGAATTCCCACGGGAACGAAGTCCCGCGCGGGAAGCTTGTCATTCATAATTTAGGATACGATAATGCGACGTTGTAATTTCTTACGTAAAGGTGTTTTATAGGAAATTCACATTTCTTCCGAATAATTTAATATGAAAAATAAAAAATATAAATTATTAATAATTGAAACATAATATACATGCTATTTGATTCATATACGTGGTCTCATTGATACCTTGGAGTTATAGGATATCAAAAGGAACAGGTCGTTTATGTATAGCCTATAGTAGCAATTCGTCTAAAACGCGATTCGTACACTATAAGCGTTTTATCAACTCGTCTCTGTCGTTTTTCTTTATCACCAATTTATAGCTAAAATAAATTGTGATATTGTGTAGAAGTCCGGAAACGCTTTAACAACAAATCAATTAGTTTTTCAGCTCGTTCATCCGCATTTAATAAAGACTGTAAAGATATAATTAAAATTCACCAACAAAAGGAAATGTATAGGGGCTCGGCGTATCGGATTAACTAATTTTCATTGCAAAACCGTCTTTACCACAACCGTATAGAGTGTTTGCTTGTGAAAACATGGTCCTAAATACACATTACAAAAAAGACACTAATGATCCAACTGGTTAAATAAAAATTTCTTTACACATCAAACAATGTTTTATCGAAAAAACAAGTTTATTTGCTTAATCTTACTTTAAATACGATATTCTTTGCAAAATAAGGAAGTGTTTGTGAATTTACTGAACAATGTGGAAGGCAGTTGTGTTTTTGAGTTTTGCTTTCAGCAGCCTTTTTTCGGCGGTTTCAGGTAAATACAATTGTTACGTTACTTGTTTATTCATAAGAAATCAATATTTATTTAAGATATCCGCAATATACTGTGCAATAACAAATACTTTTTCTGAGTCATGATGTGTTTCAAAAAAACCCAAAAAAAAAGATAATTCAAAATTAATTAAAATTTATCTTATCTATTGCGTAGCTCTATTACAAATACGACAAGTATGTCATATTAATTATATGAAACTTTCATTTTGAAAGATGTCAAACCGTGCAACTGATTACTAGAGTTGCGACTATTTCAATTTTAAAATTAAATTTTGGAATTTCTTTTTTTTTTTTTTTTTGAAACACCTTGTATAATGGAACACTGATCGGTGATCTACTTAGATCAAATTGGTGACGTACTGAGCGACCTTGTTCGATTTTTTTTAATTTTATTTTTTCCCCCTAATTTTTTTTTCGCATAACGATATTTTGTCATAACGACAAGCTGATTATGACAAAATATCGTTATGCGAAAATTTTTGAGAAAAAAATTAAGGGCTTTCAATTTTATGCGAGTAAATATGGAACCGTTAGAAAAACGAGAATCAGACGAGTATTTTTAATACAAATGATTAATGTATAGGAAGCTATCTTCAGTCTCTGCCTACCTCAATGGGGCAAAGGCGTGAGCTTGTATATATGAGTGTGTTATATCCATGTTTACAGGTATAACCTGCCCATATGGCCAAAGACCAGGCTGTGGCTACAACTGCCAAAATAACTGCCTCGACTACTGGGGTGTGCCGACTTACTGCGTGCAAATAGTTTGTGAAGAACCACACACTTGTGAATGCGATCCTAACAAGGGATATTATCTGAATAGTGACACGGGAAAATGTGTAAAAGGATTCCAGTGTCCAAAACCAAGTAAGTGATATTCATAACCAACTCTATCCCTGTTTATCTTATCGTATGGGTAAAACTAGTATGTGGTAATCTTTTTTTTATGATAAGATGGGTTAACTCTTGACCTCAATCTTGACCATAAGGTCAAAGATGAAACCGACGATGGAGCGAGTTAACCCAGAAAATGCCTATAAATGCACTGGTACTCCCACGCACCGACGGAACACAGCAAGCTGTTTAGCGTCGGACTTCGGTAGGAGGGTGGTCGCGAACCAGACGGCCCTTTACAGAGCCTACCACACCGCATGAGACCATAGGACGACACCTCAGATTAAAAAAAAAAAATGAGGTGTCGTTGCCTGGGATGGATTACTAGGAGGCAGGTCTCATTTGTGTTTCCCTAGTCGCCTCTTACGACAACCACGGAAAGAGATGGCTATTCTCAACCGATCACCACACGATCTTGACTAATCCTGGTGTCAGATTTCAAACCGCCAATTGGTCTTTGGTTTTGTCAATCGACAATACCCCACATCGACGCTTAAACGTTCCCTTTGAAGAAAGGAAATGCTCTTGATGAGTTGGCATAATGGGCCTTTTTATAACTCCAACGGCACGGCACGGCACTTCAAAATTTGATTTACCATTAGTCACTATGTTCTAGGCTTCTAGTATAGTATTGCTATAACATAGGAGGCAATTTTAAATAAAACAGACTTGATGTCTGTGGATGCAAAATTAAATGTATATTTTTTATACATTTAATTTTGTATAAAAAAAACTAAATAATTTTGCCGCGCTGTTTTCGAATTATAAAAAGGCTCATTGACCGACCGCCTCATACATGTTGCTTCAATTCAGTCTATCTTCATGATACTCTTACGTTTTACCTAAATAAAGAAGCCTTTAGAAGAAAAACCTACTTACAAAAGCATGAATATCGTGAAATTATATATTAATAGAAGACAGTCTTGAGAACTAATAAAAAAAGCACTTTATAACTAAGTTTCGCTATTTTTTTTTCCTATATTATAATAGTAGCCAGATGACTGTAAATTAAACTTATGTTTTTGTATGCTAATTTTAAAGGTTGGCAAAACATGTCACAGTATTTTATGTTATTTTTAAGATCTTTTATACCACGTTTTATGCAAATAAAGAAAATTATTATTATTATTAAATGATTGCAAATGAGATCAGGGCGACGACGTCCAGGTCAATATTTAAAGCCTTATACGAGTATGTTACTGTATCGTCATCAGCCCATATACGTCCCCACTGAGGGGCACAGGCCTCCCTTCGAAACACAAAGGGGTTTTAGGCCATAGTCCACCACGTTGGCCCAATGCGGGTTGGTGGACCGCTCGTCTTTTGAAAATGAATTTTCTTGGACAGGCGGGTTTCACCACGATGTTTTCCTTCACCGTTAAGCAAGTGATAATTAGAAATCCGTACATAAATCTGAAAAAACGAATTAAGTGGTATAAGCCCGCACCAGGATTTGAACCCGCGACCTTCCGATCACAAGTCTGGCTTATTACCAAGGGCTATCACTGGTCGTAATTGTCTAGTGATTAGTGATTAAGACCCTAAGTTGTGTTACTGTATAGCAAATAAAATACAAATACACACAAATAAATAACCATCTCTTTCCACAGTTATAACCTGCCCATACGGTCAAAGACCAGGTTGTGGGTACAACTGCCAAAACAACTGCCTCGACTACTGGGGTGAACCGACTTTCTGCGTGCAAGCATTTTGTGAGGTACCAAACACTTGTGAATGCGATCCTACCAAGGGATGGTACCTGAACAGCAAAACAGGCGAATGTGTACCAGGGAAGAAGTGCCCTCGACCACCTAAACATTATTAATTACTTGATGTATCTTTAGAATAAATGTGAAATTTCTTTTTCCTGTGTTTTAATAGCTCTTTTCATTAATAATAATGACAGGAATCCTTAAGCGCACTACACACCAACGGCTTCACCCGGAGGCCTAGGCTGCCGGCCTTGTTTCTTGTGATAATCGTGAAAAACAAGCCCAGCGGCCTAACTCGCCGGGTAAAGACCCCAGGCCGTCGGCTTTGGCACAATTATCACAAGAAACAAGCCCGCCAGCCTAGTCCTCCGGGTAAAGCCGTTGGGCCGGCGGCTTTGGTGTGTAGTGCGTTTCAATAAGTTTTCTAGGATGGAGTATATAATGTGGTACATTATGGCCTAAACCCCCTTCAATTTGCCCCATAGTGGGGATGTATATGGGGTGATAACAACGTTCGTTAAAGTTAAAGATTCATTAAATATAATATCGTCCTTGTCAACAAGACAGAAACTGATAATATGATGTTTAAAGTAGCATTACTTGATGGATGTCCCTGCAGGTGGGTGTTAGTTCTCAATGTCGGCACCTGAACAGATAAAATGACCTCCAATGTCATTCAACCGTCATTGATTAGTGGAATAGAGGCCCTGGTTTCGTCGATCCTCGTTCCACCATATTTTACTAGTACAGGCGCTTAGTGATTCAATTTTGGCAGAGGTCCAACCACAGGGTGTTGTAACTAGTTTCTACGTGATTTGTACCACCTGGCGTGTGTTACAGTGGTGGGGAAAGTTGCAGGTTTAATATTACTGAAGGCTGTTAGTTTATAAGATACTAGTTTCCTGCTCGATACTTAAATAGAATAGAATAGAAAAAACGATATTTTGGTACAACACAGGCATCACTTAAGAAATACAGAAGACACTTTACAGTCACAAAAACAAAATTAAAGATATGATTACTAAAACACCTACGAATATAAAAACAAATGTGCTGCCTGTGTTGCACAGACGAAATTGGCGCTGGCTCAGCATAATGCTACAGTTTGCTACAGATTTCGTTCACGTGGAAAAGGAGCCTAGTTTTCTATAATCATCATCATCATCATCATATCAGCCTATTGCAATCCTGCTGCTGAACATAGGTCTCCCCAAGATGGGCCACTTTGCACGATCCTCCGCTTTTTGCATCCAGCCACTACCCGCTATCTTCTTTAGTTTACTATCCGCTATTCAAATATTCCTGTGCAAAAAATCACATCGGTTCGTTGCTTTGATAAAATTATACCTAAGCCAAACATTTTATGTAAATTTTTAAACCAATTTAAAAATTTAGAGCACGCCATCGATAAAGATTAAAACTCGATTTAAATTAAATGTCAAACATTAAAAAATGACAAAGTAAAGTCGAGTTTAGAGATAAAAATAGATTTAATAAAATCTTAATCTTAGACACATAAGCTCACGCCTTTGTCCTATTAGGGTAGGCATGACCACCGATTGTCACCTGCCACAATCCAAACACATCTCTTTCACTTCCTCTACGTTCAAAATGTTTGTAGCTATAAATGATAATAAAGTACCTTTGAACCAAATACTTTTTCAACTTAGAACTCTCCTGTTTACAAGAAAACAGCGCTATCTGCATGAAGATGAAAATAAAAGTACGTCTGTAGAATAAACAACGAGAAATGGCTGAGGTGGCGTTGTGGTTGGACCACGTTTGAGTACAGGGAGGGATTGGGAAAGCAAAAACAGTTATAAAATACTTATATTGGGCCTTGTAATAATACGAACGGCACGGCACGGCACTTTATTGCTTCCTTTGTTCCAGTATTACTATTACATAGGAGGCAACGGTAATACCATTTTGCCATGCCGTTTTCGAATTATATAAAGGCCCATTGTATAGTGCATCAAAAACCACCGTCGGATTTCCTTCAGATTTTGGTATGTAGAAAAGAAAAAAAAAACTTTACCGTGACCTACCGGGTCATAATGTGATACTAATTTTAAGTTCCAACCTATGTAACCATTATGTGAACAATAAATTATTGAATTGAAATAATGTTAAATTATTAATTAGCTTATAAAACTTGTTTTTTATTGTTTGTAAAACGTTTACCTGAGTAAGGGATATTCACAAATAATGTTAAGGGAAATAAAAATATGTGGCAACTTGACTTGAAGGCATGATAACTCTGTTCTAACCCTGGGGTCATGGGTTCATGTTCCATTCGCGCCGAACATTTTTATTTCCTTAAAGTTACTCATAAATCTGTATTAATATTTTTTATTTTGTTTGCGTGAGCATCCCTTTAATGTAGTTTATACTTTGTGTTGTTGCTTCTAGATGGAACTCCATATTTTTAATACCAACGAAAGACATGATATTTACACTAGTTCCACTTATTTATTTAATATTTTTACGTCTTTGTTCTATTGAAAAAATAAAATAACTAATTTATAATCAGTAAATGGCTTCATTAGTTTTCTTAAGTATAAGAGAATACCTACATTCATGGGTTTTTGTTGATTTTTTGTGATACTTAATGTTTCTTAGTTGATTTTTCTAATATTTTATTAATTTAAATAAATAAATCAATAATTAAAATAAATATATATTTTTATATTCATTTAATAAACTAACTACATAGTTCAAACGAAGACACACCTGCAGAGCTAAGATGATCGCCGTGCCATAATTATCACACGCCGTATCACACGGTCACGTGACTTTTTGTCGTTTTCTCGTCGGACCCTAACATAAACTCATTTTTGTCATGTCATGGCATGTCGTTCGGTCAAATTAGCCACGTGAGATAGTTTTGTCATCAAACCCTAACATGAAACGCATTTTTGTCGGGTCTTGACAGATGGATATGTGATATTATGGCGTGCTCGATTTTGAACGTGACAAATTTTTCCACATGAAAAAGAGAGCCCTTCCCGGTCGAGGAAAATCGAACGTTTGTTCTAAGGTGGGTAAGTGACTGGAAGTGGAGTCGGACATGGCGATCCCTTATCACAATTATATGATAAGCCTTTACGGAAGGCGTCAGGCTAGAAAAAATGAGCGAAGGCGCATTAGAGACATTTGTGACCCCTTCGACATAGAAGACCCAGAATTCCAAAGTTTGTGGCGAATTTCAAAGCCTATGGCTCAGTTTATAATCTCTAGGCTCACAATAGACCTAGAGCCCAAAAACGGGAATGGTCTCCAGCCCACTTAAAGTGAGGCTGCGGATTTCAATACCTATTTATCTAACATCAATATACTTTAATCACTTTAGTACTATACTGGGCTTTAGGTAAATCTCTTTCAACCTCTCGGGTGGTTAATAAGTAAATGAAATTGAACAACCTTCCCAAGGAACATGGTGAAAATACAAAAAAAAATTGAGATCCCATACAAAATGCGCTATATGCTGATAAAATTTGTATGGGAACTCAATTTTTTTTTCATATTTTAACCTATGTTCCCTTGGAAAGTTGTTCAGTTTCATAGACTGACTAAGCACCCGAGAGGTTATAAGAGATTTACCTAAAACCCTGTATAAATAAATAAATAAATAAAAATAAACGCTACACACTCAAAGGCCCACACTAAGGTTTTCCCTTGTGTCGTGGGTCCCTTGGAATACACAAAGACAAACACAAACACCCATGACCCGAGAACAAACATCTGCTACTACACAAACATCTGCTGTATACTTTAATGACTTTAGTACTTAAGTATAACTTATAGGTAGTACTTTGTTAATTTGATATCTTGTGCTGCATATAATTTCTGGCCAATTACATACATAATACTCGTACATAGATAGGCTGATAAACACATTACCCTCCTTTGCGTCGCGCAGTCGGGTAAAAACTGACAGTGGCGTCATTTATGTGAAAAGTCTATGAATTTTCCTTTTTTATTCATAAATCGCGTCCACATATGGTCTAAAAAGAATGAAAGAATTTGGCCAACCCAACATCGGAGCCTTAAAATAAAAAACAACTTCAACTTTGACATCTAGTCATGAGATAAATTTTGTCGCGACGAGATGTATCTCTCTCATATCGTTCATGCTAAGGTTCGTGACAGAGAAGACGACACGAGATATTTTATCGACATGCCATGACATAACGCCACTGCGATTATCTTAGGCCTGCTGCAGAGCTAAGATAATCGCCGTGCCATAATTATCACACGCCGTATCACACGGTCACGTGACTTTTTGTCGTTATCTCGTCGGACCCTAACATAAACTCATTTTTGTCATGTCATGGCATGTCGTTCGGTCAAATTAGCCACGTGAGATAGTTTTGTCATCAAACCCTAACATGAAACGCATTTTTGTCAGGTCTTGACAGATGGATATGTGATATTATGGCGTGCTCGATTTTGAACGTGACAAATTTTTCCACATGAAAAAGAGAGCCCTTCCCGGTCGAGGAAAATCGAACGTTTGTTCTAAGGTGGGTAAGTGACTGGAAGTGGAGTCGGACATGGCGATCCCTTATCACAATTATATGATAAGCCTTTACGGAAGGCGTCAGGCTAGAAAAAATGAGCGAAGGCGCATTAGAGACATTTGTGACCCCTTCGACATAGAAGACCCAGAATTCCAAAGTTTGTGGCGAATTTCAAAGCCTATGGCTCAGTTTATAAACTCTAGGCTCACAATAGACCTAGAGCCCAAAAACGGGAATGGTCTCCAGCCCACTTAAAGTTAGGCTGCGGATTTCAATACCTATTTATCTAACATCAATATACTTTAATCACTTTAGTACTATACTGGGCTTTAGGTAAATCTCTTTCAACCTCTCGGGTGGTTAATAAGTCCATGAAATTGAACTACCTTCCCAAGGAACATGGTGAAAATACAAAAAAAAATTGAGATCCCATACAAAATGCGCTATATGCTGATAAAATTTGTATGGGAACTCATTTTTTTTCATATTTTGACCTATGTTCCCTGGGAAAGTTGTTCAGTTTCATAGACTGACTAAGCACCCGAGAGGTTGTAAGAGATTTACCTAAAACCCTGTATAAATAAATAAATATATAAAAATAAACGCTACACACTCAAAGGCCCACACTAAGGTTTTCCCTTGTGTCGCGGGTCCCTTGGAATACACAAAGACAAACACAAACACCCATGACCCGAGAACAAACATCTGCTACTACACAAACATCTGCTGTATACTTTAATGACTTTAGTACTTAAGTATAACTTATAGGTAGTACTTTGTTAATTTGATATCTTGTGCTGCATATAATTTCTGGCCAATTACATACATAATACTCGTACATAGATAGGTTGATAAACACATTACCCTCCTTTGCGTCGCGCGGTAAAAACTGACAGTGGCGTCATTTATGTGAAAAGTCTATGAATTTTCCTTTTTCATTCATAAATCGCGTCCACATATGGTCTAAAAAGAATGAAAGAATTGGCCAACCCAACATCGGAGCCTTAAAATAAAAAACAACTGTCAACTTTGACATCTAGTCATGAGATAAATTTTGTCGCGACGAGATGTATCTCTCTCATATCGTTCATGCTAAGGTTCGTGACAGAGAAGACGACACGAGATATTTTATCGATATGCCATGACATAACGCCACTGCGATTATCTTAGGCCTGCTGAAGACGATGTAATCGGAACTGTGGGACCTTATTCTCTAAGTGCGATAGTGATAATCAAGCTGTATCGCAATCTTATCGCAATCAATTACTGTCAAATAAATTATAGATGGAACAGGAAATGGCCAACTTCATGTTATACTGTCCGAATTCTCAAGCTGTTATAACTGGAACAAAGACAGAGAATGACATTTTGAATGATATTGAATGAATGTTATTGTCAATTTGTCAACTATTTTCATGTTATTTGATAATTTCTTAAGAAATGTTTTGTAATTATTCAAAAATACTAATGTTATTTAACAAAAAAAAGTAAATTGGGAGATACTGCTCTCTTACAAATTAATGAGGTAAATAGAAATAGCCATATTGGAAAGTATTGACATGCTTTTTAACCAGAAAAAGGGGTTGTTTTATATTATTCTGGTGTTTGTTTACTTCTGAGAAATACTATGTGATTATTGTTACGCAATTATAGCAAAGTAAACGTATGTATACGTATTTATGGGTACTTCGGAATTTGTTGGGGGAATAATGATGCATCTTACGAGTAAATATGCTTCTACCACGGCGGACTGTATATAAAAAAGCGCAAAAATTTTGCTATATTGTGGGCAAAAGATCGTCAAGCTGTACCATTTTTATAAATAAATAAACGCTACACACTCAAAGGCCCACACTAAGGTTTTCCCTTGTGTCGTGGGTCCCTTGGAAAACACAAAGACAAACACAAACACCCATGACCCGAGAACAAACATCTACTTTTTACACAAATGTTTGCCCCGGCTGGGGATCGAATCCAGGACCCGCCGATCAAGAGGCAGCGTCACTACCACTTGACCAAACCGGCTACATTATACCCCTGGTTATGGATCATATTAAAACCCTAAGTATTTTTGATTGCTTGACGCTCTGCCAACCCAAGTGTTAGTATATGGCCAATACAGGCGGTCGTCTCGCATGCCACTTAAACAATGTATTAAAATCATTATTTAACACCATTTTCCAGATATTCAATGTTCATCATATCAAACGTCTGGATATGCAAATAAAATATCATATTTTACATTTTGACAATGTCTGAACTTCCTAACGTGAATCCTTTCTGAGATGAAGAAGTGTTTCCCAAATTATGATATTTCTCATTGGGTTATCATTATCGTGCAAATTTTAATTACAATTAAGCTTGGATAATTAAACCACATACCACATACGTAAAAGGGATCATAGTCGTAAGTGTACAGATAGATATATGATTTATGTCTTAACACACTTCTTCTTCTTATCATGTAGGTATAGTCAAGTGTGAAGTGTGTTTACCCACTGAAGATTCTAAAAAGAAATTCGGTGGAGCTTGTCCAGTCCAACAGTGGGTTCATTGTCTCATCATTGTATTTCTTTTCAAATTGTGCTATTTGCTATTTATTAAGTATATTGTATTGTATAATACTTATCAAACAAAAAAAAAACCCTGTGAATCAAGAACTACTAGCGTATTTTCTTAAACCTTTACGTAGCCTCTGAGTTAGTTTTATCTGTAAATATAAATCCCATTTCATATTGCAGAAATGTGAACTGAGAGCCATTTTTAATATTGTGATATATGCCTTGGTTGTTGACTTCAACGAAAAGAGAAGTAATATCTAAATGGGTGCCTTTAATTTTGAAGTCGGTAAACATTATTATAAAAAGTTTATTTATTGTATGTTTGTTTGTAACGAATAAACACAAAAACTACTGGACCGATTTTAAAAATTCTTTCACTATTAGAATGCTACATTATCCCCAAGTAACATAGACTAGGATATCATTTTTCTAAATTCCCATGGAAATGAAGTTCCGCGCGGGAATCTATCATGAATAAGGTTTGATAAGGTACTTACATTACAGGCACTTTAAGTAAGTGTTCCTAATAAAATCAATAAATTGAAAAATTATAATGACAAACATATTATTTGAAGTCTTTACCTTCCTTACAGCATTAAAATAACTCTTTCGTATTTGTTTCAGCATAGAAAAGCATTTTTCTTACTAATATTATCAAGAGCACGCTAAGCTTGACACTTTATAATATACTTATAAGGGCATATGTATTTATGTTTTTTATTATTTATGTTTAGTTTTTTATTATTGTTATTTTTTTTGTGAAGGTGTAACTAAACTCCGTCCGCCTCAAACTTTTACGTTTATAGTACGAGTACATATACATATGCTCATCCCTATAATCCCTATCAGGGTAGACAGAGCATCAGTGGTTTTAAAACCACTTGATGCCACGTTTGACATAAATTCAAGAGGGTTGTAAGATATGATGTATAGTGGTGAGAGGTTGTCAGCCTTTTGCCCACAATACAGCAAAACCCTCGCGTCTCACTTACTGATTTTTAAAGTATGCCTGGGAATAGTAGGCAGCTGGCACATTCTGTTTTTCTTTTACTCCCAGTCTAGTATGTGTAGCTTCCATGCTTCCACGTTTATAGTAGGGTAGGGTCATAATTATTCTAAACTCGTTATTATTATTTTGTGAAACAAACTAGGTACATTGAATAGGTAAACAATCAGACGCACTCGCGTTAATAATAAAAGTAAAATATATCAAACATATATAAGCTTGTGCTTATATCTTAGAATGCATATGATAATTTAATTTAAAAATTGTTTCTTTTTTACAGATTTTCTCCAACTTAAGCACAAAAATCAAAATTCAATTTAGTTCATGTATTTTATTATATTATAAAAGAGGTTTAATTTATTCAAGTGTGGTCATTTTACATCTTTGTTACTTAATTTCGAGAGCTGATATCCTCTCTTGAACCTCCACGTTTCAAAACTTCATATGTCATGTCACTCATTTGTACCAACTTCGACGGCAACCGAATGATGTCTCGATAACTGAAATACAATAAAATTTTGTAAAGTAAACGATAACTACTTTTTATTTATACAAATATTTAATTAAAGAGTGAAGATTTGTAGTTTTAAACGACTTCAAAAAAGGAGAAGTTTCTATGTTCGACTGTATGTATGTTTTTTTATGTATGTTCACCGATTTCTCCGCCATTTATGGACCGATTTACAAAATTCTTTTTTGTTCGAAAGAGTATACTCCAGAGGTGGTCCGATTGTAATCAAGTCAGGATCTGATGATGGAATCCCAGGAAAATAGAGGGAAACCCTCGAATTTAACAGGCATTTACATTGTTTCTCAAGTGCTTTTTATTATTTACACTAAAAATAGTAAAATAAATAAACTGTTTGTAAAAAAATTAAAACGACTTCAAAAAGCAAAAAACAAAGATGTAGCTTTTAATGTGCTAGTAACAACTGATCTCTTTGGAGTCGATGCCAAGACAAAAAAAGTTAGATAAGCTAATGTACATCCGCCTTCGCACCGACTTCAAACAGATCAGTTAGTACGTAGCACATTAAATTCTACATCTTTATTTCTTTCTTTTTGAAGTCGTTTTAACTTTTTATAAAAAGTTTATTTATATCATTTTTGTTTGTAATGAATGAACTCAAAAACAGCTGGACCGATTTCAAAAAATATTTCACCATTAAAATGCTGATTTATCCCTGAGTAACATAGGCTAGGTACTACATAATTTTTCCAAATTCCCACGGGAACAAAGTCGCACGCGGAAAGCTATCATGAAAATAGTTTGATAAGGTACATCATTATACTCAACCCACATCAACCCACTGCTGGGTATAGGCTTCTTCTCTGTAGCGTTAATCGTCACGGTTCTGTGCTAACCTCATCGATAGAGGTCCCGTCATTTTGACGATATCTTTTGACCATCGAGCTGGTTGGTCTGCTCACTGGCCTTGTTGCTCCCATTGGCCACCATTCGAGACTGCCTTGGCCCACTGTCTGTCGTTCCTTGGTTCGTGGTTTTGTGTGGATGAAGTTAGAGTGTAGACATCATTTTCTATCAATTAACCTGCAAACAGATTTATGAATGAAAATTATGCGAAATACCTTTGATGTTGTAAATATAATAGACTAGCTTTTACCCGCGGCTACGCTCTCGCGCAAAGAACTATTTTAGTCACCCATTTCATTCTTGACCCCTTGATTTTCGAAAAATCCGGAAACACTCGTCCCTTTATTTGCCTTAAGGTTTATCTTGACGAAGTTTCGAGTTAAAATGTCCAAAAAATTTGTTTTCTCCATACAACCTCTGAACCCCCATTTCACCACCCCAGCAGGCCTAAGATAATCGCAGTGGCGTTATGTCATGGCATGTCGATAAAATATCTCGTGTCGTCTTCTCTGTCACGAACCTTAGCATGAACGATATGAGAGAGATACATCTCGTCGCGACAAAATTTATCTCATGACTAGATGTCAAAGTTGAAGTTGTTTTTTATTTTGAGGCTCCGATGTTGGGTTGGCCAAATTCTTTCATTCTTTTTAGACCATATGTGGACGCGATTTATGAATAAAAAAGGAAAATTCATAGACTTTTCACATAAATGACGCCACTGTCAGTTTTTACCCGACTGCGCGACGCAAAGGAGGGTAATGTGTTTATCAGCCTATCTATGTACGAGTATTATGTATGTAATTGGCCAGAAATTATATGCAGCACAAGATATCAAATTAACAAAGTACTACCTATAAGTTATACTTAAGTACTAAAGTCATTAAAGTATACAGCAGATGTTTGTGTAGTAGCAGATGTTTGTTCTCGGGTCATGGGTGTTTGTGTTTGTCTTTGTGTATTCCAAGGGACCCACGACACAAGGGAAAACCTTAGTGTGGGCCTTTGAGTGTGTAGCGTTTATTTTTATTTATTTATACAGGGTTTTAGGTAAATCTCTTACAACCTCTCGGGTGCTTAGTCAGTCTATGAAACTGAACAACTTTCCCAGGGAACATAGGTCAAAATATGAAAAAAAAATTGAGTTCCCATACAAATTTTATCAGCATATAGCGCATTTTGTATGGGATCTCAATTTTTTTTTTGTATTTTCACCATGTTCCTTGGGAAGGTTGTTCAATTTTATGGACTTATTAACCCCCCGAGAGGTTGAAAGAGATTTACCTAAAGCCCAGTATAGTACTAAAGTGATTAAAGTATATTGATGTTAGATAAATAGGTATTGAAATCCGCAGCCTAACTTTAAGTGGGCTAGGAGACCATTCCCGTTTTTGGGCTCTAGGTCTATTGTGAGCCTAGAGATTATAAACTGAGCCATAGGCTTTGAAATTCGCCACAAACTTTGGAATTCTGGGTATTCTATGTCGAAGGGGTCACAAATGTCTCTAATGCGCCTTCGCTCATTTTTTCTAGCCTGACGCCTTCCGTAAAGGCTTATCATATAATTGTGATAAGGGA
This sequence comes from Aproaerema taeniolella, assembly GCA_949987775.1. Lineage (NCBI taxonomy): Eukaryota > Metazoa > Arthropoda > Insecta > Lepidoptera > Gelechiidae > Aproaerema > Aproaerema taeniolella. The sequence continues at coordinate 15,797,422 of OX465263.1, read as the reverse complement.
TCGCCATGTCCGACTTCACTTCCAGTCACTTATCCACCTTAGAACAAACGTTCGATTTTCCTCGACCGGGAAGGGCTCTCTTTTTCATGTGGAAAAATTTGTCACGTTCAAAATCGAGCACGCCATAATATCACATATCCATCTGTCAAGACCCGACAAAAATGCGTTTCATGTTAGGGTTTGATGACAAAACTATCTCACGTGGCTAATTTGACCGAACGACATGCCATGACATGACAAAAATGAGTTTATGTTAGGGTCCGACGAGAAAACGACAAAAAGTCACGTGACCGTGTGATACGGCGTGTGATAATTATGGCACGGCGATCATCTTAGCTCTGCTGGAGTTGAATTTCGAAAAATCCTTTCTTAGTACTTACCTACGCCATAAAAAACACCTTTTTGCTAAATTTTAGTTTTCTAGGTCTAAGGGTTTGGGCTGGGTGTTGATGAGTCAGTGAATCGGGACGTCCAATTTCATAGATAAGAAATTGTATATATAAGAAGAGCTTGATATTTAAACGATATTGAGTGGCTTGTGCCTGAAGTTTTGGTTTCAAAACCCTGCGCACGTTTGCCATTCTTTACAAAATAGTTATTTTGCAAAATTTTTTTTTTGCTTTCTGTTGTAGGTATAACATATACTTATTATCGTACTACTAATGTAAAAAAACCTGTTATTTACGGGACTATAACAAAACCATTTAAATTTCATATTTACAAATAAAATACGTAAAATACTTACTTCTACGTGGACTGACGTTGACAAATTTTGACACTTTTGATAGACATAGAGTAATTATAGTAAAAAGATAAAATAAACAATAGACACCTCTTTCATAGAAAAATAAAAAAAGTTTTATGAGTTTTAGAGTTCTGTCTCAAAGGGATCCATTTGACTTGGCAGTAAAACACGAAAAAGAAAATAATAATAATCAATTTTTATTATTTATTACGTAATCTCTACAATCCAATTACAATAGTAGGAGGAAGAAGAAGACCCAGATTTTGTTATTGAAGTTTTGTAGAATGACGAGTTCTTTTAAAGATGAGAGACCTGGGAGGAGCAAGTTATTAACTTATTACTGATCTTGGAATAATGTTATTGAACAAGAAATGTCTTAGCCTTGTTTTCTAGAGCCCGGCCTTTCCCGAAACACGGAAAAAGGCCCGGTAGTATCACATTGGTACCGAGGCATAGGTCGCAGTCTTATGTGGAACGCTACATGCGCCTGCACCATTACACAACACAAGCAAATAGTGCTATGTTATTTGTCTTTATTTTGTATTATTTTGACTAATGAATGGGTAAGTGAAATTAATGGAAAGAAAAACATAAATTTACTACGTTTCGGATGGCTAGATAACTCATTTTGGCTCTGAGTTTTAGTAAAATTTTATTTAAACATATATGTACACTGAAGCCTGAATCCCTGACTGAGTAAGCAGATCATCATAATGGTTGTAAAACAATTACATACCTAACCTATATTCTGAGGGTCATAATATAAGATAGAACATGAATATTGTTTTAAATAGGTTGTCAGTTTTTCAGCCACAGCAAAACCCACTAACTGGCTTTTATAGTATCCCAGAAAAGAGTTGGCAGCTGGCACAATATAAGTTTCTCGTAATTCTAGTCTAGCATTTAAGTAATTATTGGTATCAATATTCACATATTGACCTCAGGTATACAGAGCAATATCCTCTTTTAACGTATTAGTATTTAACGAATTACTTAAATAACATATCTATGTACTGAACCTAATTCAAATGTGAAGATTTTTTTTATCTAAAAGTTTGAAAGATGGGATCATGAAAAGAAGATGATAATATTGGTTACAAAGCTTGTTTTCAGGTCAGTGTATTGGTTGCTACGTGCTGTCTCACTTTAATTCACTTTAGTTACAACCCCATCTCTCTTTAACTTATTTTTACTGTACATGTCATTTAATTGATCACCGTGTAGAATGAATGTATTGAAAATCGCAAACTTCAGACAGGAAGTACTAAATGAACGAGAAAGCGAGAGGAATATACAAGAGACAAATATATTAAATTAGTTACCGACACAAATGAAATTGGTAGTTTGGCAATTTATCAGCCAATGAAAAGCTGCCATACCTATATCATTCAGTGGTAAAATATCATTCATTTTCAACATCCATTTTTGCTATTGCATTCAGTATCACTATCGCATTGAATTATCGCAATCACTATCGCATTGAATTATCGCAGCCCATCTTTGTACTCATATTCAGCAAATAAATGATTTGATTGATTGATTGATTGATTGACTATCATTATCTCTATCGCAGTTAGGGAATAAGCTTCCAGGTCGCATAAAAATCTACACTAATATTATAAAGAGGAAAAATTTGTATTTTTGTATGTAACGAATAAACTTAAAAACTACTGGACCGATTTCAAAAATTCTTTCACCATTAGGATGTTACATTATTCCTGAGTAACATAGGCTACGTAATTTTCCCGAATTCCCACGGGAACGAAGTCCCGGGCGGAATGCTAGTCTATACTAATATTATAAAGAGGAAAGATTTGATTGTTTGTTTGTTTGCATTGAATAGGCTCCGAAACTACTGGACCGATTTGAAAAATTCTTTCACCATTAGAATCCTACAATATCTGTGATGAATATAAGGGTACATGATTTTCCCAAATTCCTACGGAAACAAAGTCCCGAGCGGAATGCTAGTATTAAATAAATTAGTGGAACTGGTGTAAAAATCATGTCTTACATTGATACCTAACATCCCTTTTATCTAAAGCCCTCTCTGTATGACCAAACTTTTTAGTAAGTTCATTTTTACCCGAGTACAGACTTTTTCTCTTTTCTTTTTTACGAGTGCCAAACTGCCAGTTCTACGGATCAGCTAGTTACGAACAAACAACTTTCGCATTTTATATTATTACTAGTTTGTTTTACGTCAGAGAAAAAACGGAGGTAGTAAGAAAAAACATTTTTTATTCACGAGTTATATCGTTCGAGTAGAGTCAGATCGAAGTTTGATTTGTTTTTACCTTTTTTTTACTCTTGCTTTTATGAACATTCAGGCTTTACGGGGCTGGCTTTAGCTGCCAGCTTAGAAAAATCTGAAACCCTGAATTCAGTGTAACATTTTGAATGATTTAACAGTGGAGTTTGCCTCAGTATTTCTGCTTAAAATAAAAATATTCGAATATACTCCACTTCGCAACAAAAACAATAATAAAAGTGTATAATAATAAAACCAGCAATATACATGCCATTCTGACAGCGGCACGGCCGGTTTCGCAGTCATTGCCCAGCGACTAAGTTGGAAAATAACGAAAATTTCTTAGCTTCACGTTGCTTTTAAAAAATAATTACATGTTATCAATTAATTCATTAATCACAGTTACTATGGATAGATTCAAACATTCAAGTGTTTTCTAAGCTGTCCCTTACACACTATATATACCTTACTAATATTATAAACGCCAAAGTTTGTATGTATGGATGTTTGTTCCTCTTTCACTCTAAAACTACTGGACAAATTTTGCTTAAACTTTGAAGTGCTATAGCTTAGACATCAGAATAACGCATAGGCTGCATAATTTTCCCAAATTCTCAAGGGAACGAAGTCCCGGGCGGAAAGCTAGTAAAGACTCGCTCCGTCGTCAACCTCATCTATGACCTTGCTCAAGATTGAGGTCAAGAGTTAACCCATCTTATAATAAAATTTTAGAAAAAGAATAAAACACGTTTTAGAAGAGGACACAATCACTCAAGTGTGTCACTGGCAGGGGGAGTGTGTTTGTCTGTCTATTCCACACCCTTTATAGCTAACACGGGCTTTCAATGCCCAACAACACCCTTGTATACTCAACTAAAAGTGTTGCCATATTTTGTAAGTTTTTAAAATGTTTGTTCAAGAAGAAAGTGCTTTTCAATAACAACTTATGGAAAAAATCCAAGCTATTTAAGCCAGTGATTGATTTTTTATGTAATGTTATTTCTACGAAGTGAGCTTATTTTTTGAAAGTCAGAATATCAGCATTGTGACCCCAACCACCACATTATGCTGACCTATTTTTTGACCAGCGTTTCACATTCCAGATTCCCCTTGATATTTTACTCTGCTATGGAAAGTTGCTTATATCTAATAAGGAAAGCAATGGAATAATAAACGTTTTATTTATAACACTTTAAAGTTTCGCGTTTTGAACACATAATTAAATTCTGCCGCGATTTGAACACATAATTAAATTCTGCCGCGATTTGAACACATAATTAAATTCTGCCGCGATTTGAACACATAATTAAATTCTACCGCGATTTGAACACATTATTAAATTCTACCCGTGGCCACGGCGCGTGCAACCGCGTCGAAACGTTGGGAATTAGGTAAATACATGTTATACACGAGTTAGACCCGTTTTGAATTTAATTAACGTTTCATTTATCTACATAAACTCACACCTATAATTTTTACCGGAGTATGCAGAGCATCACAGTCCTAGAACCATCACATTTAACATACAAGAGAGTTATCAGATAAATAATGGGCATAGTAGTGATAGATTGTGACAGGAATACAACCATGATACAACAACACCCTCGCGTCCGATATACTAGCTTTTACAGTATGTCTGGGTGGTGTTGGCAGCTGGCGCATGCTATTAAAACATTACCAGCGCCAACATAAGCTATCTGAGTTCAAAAACTATTAGCTATTTAACAAAAGGTTGCAATTCCTGTCTTCCGTCCCGCGGCTGCATTTTAATAGGATAATTATTTCACCTTGTAGCACTTGCAGATATTACAGAACACAGATTACAGTGCATAGATGCTGGAGTGTTTTAAGCAGACCTTTTTATTCTGTGGTCCTTCTAAAGTTGCGATTGTAATTTGTTTGCTAACGCCATTAACATCATTATGCTGTTCACCTTCTTCCTAGTTCTTTTTTCGAGGATCACGCTTGGCCATGATATAGGATTATGCAATTAGGGAATATGTATTTTTTTTTTTAAATATATTTTTAAATAACTTACATCCCTAAATAATCGTTCAAAAATCTACGGTGAAAAGTAATTATGTAAGCTGTCCAACCGCGGATCTGCCCGCGTGGACTACAAGAGTGATATCGTGCCCAGCTGTGGGATAAAATGTAACCTATCTCCTTTCCCAAGGTCTAATCTTTCTCTGTACCAAAGTTCATCGAAATCGGTTCAGCGTTTAAGGCGTGAAAGCGTAACAGACAGACAGACAGAGTTACTTTCGCATTTATAATATTAAGTAGGGATAATTCAGTGGTGTCTATAAGTTCAGTATATCTGTGGAGCCAACAAAGAGACATGGCTCTGGTCCAAACGACCTAGCTAAGTGAATGAGTCCGTTGTTACTGCAGCCTTTGTGCAGCCTTGAGATACTGCGCGCCATTTTAAGCTGGAAATTAAAAACTCCGACCGGAAACGGTTACCTAACCATTTTGTTTTAGGTTCGTATTACAGAAGGAGACTTAAGTCTTGATTCTGTTTGATCCGGGTTTCCTACAAAAAGGAATAATAAAGAAACACCCATTTTTAACACCCAACAAAAGAGAGGTTTTATAAGTTTGACGTGTGTATCTGTGTGTCTATCTGTAGCACCGTAGCTCTTTACCTCCAACGCAAAAAGAGGGGTGTCATAAACTTGAACGTTATGTGTGTCTGACTGTGGCACTGTAGCTCTTAAATGGGTGAACCGAGTTGGATATTTTTTTTAAAGGACACCTTACACGGCCAATGCAAAAAATACCAACATTTTTAAAGTGGCGGCCAAAAAAGGTAAAGTTAATAACTTATTATTTTAAATATTTTTTAGTATGATAGCTAAGCTGTACGACCATGACTAGATTTGTTCTTGACACTTATAAATCTGGATTTTAAATGTTCCGGCCATAGAAAATAGTGTTTTAATAGATTGTGATACAAAACATTTTTTGTATTAGGTTAGGTTATCTTTATTTAAATTTAAGATTTAAAAATGCATTTAAGTTTGAAAATTTAGAATTTAAGCTTGAAAATCTAGATGTTTAAGCTTAAAAAAAATTCGTAATGTTGTACAGCTTAGCTGTCATAATAAAAAATGTTAAGAATAATGTGTCCTTTTGAAATAATAAATTTACTTTTTTTGGCCGCCACTTTTAAATTTTGGTACGTTTTGGTAAAACCTGGTTAATGTAGGATTCTAATGGTGAAAGAATTTTTCAAATCGGTCCAGTAGTGTCGGAGCTTATTCAATGCAAACAAACAAACAAACAATCAAATCTTTCCTCTTTATAATATATATAGATATAGATATAGAAGATAGATGTTTTATTAAAATCGGTTTAGCCGTTTAAAAATTATTAGCTATGAATGTGGAGGTGATATTTTAGAGTTATTGACACGGGAGCTGTTAGACATTTTGAACCCCTGACAGAAAAGAGGGGTGTCAAAAGTGGAACGTGTGTATCTGCGTGTCTGTATGTGGCATCTAGCTCCTAAAATAATGGACCGATTTCGATGCGGTTTTTGTGTTTGAAAGCTAATAAAATCGAAATGGTTCTAGCTATATTTGAAAAAAACTGATTCAGCCGTTTAAAAATTATAAGCAATCAAATGTCGAGGGTGGTACTAAATTTTAAAGAGGAGCGTCTCAGTTTGGACTAGCGCCTCAGTTGTTTTTCATGCTGTCTCGATGTCGACCACCCGCCTCAGACTTGTGCGAAAGGGACAATTGCAGTTTTCCGGCGAAATGTCGAGTTTTATTTCCAAAATTATGAGTTTAGGCGTCAATGAATTCCTACCCTAAAAACTTAATAAAATCGTACGTTTTTAGTCTCTATCGATTTATAAGCGTATGAACGAGGTTTGTACGTTTTGTTTTTTCCAAAACTTTTCTTAGTTTTTCAACAGTCACCTCTTAAATGTTGATAATTTTGAAAAAAAAATGCTGAATTTTAGTCTCAAATATGTTTTTGTCTACTAAAAATATCAAAAAAATCAAAACGTACGGACCTAGTTTTTGGTGTTCCTGACACTATACCAAAATGTCACAGGGATCCGTTGACGTTTAGGGGATGGAATCCATTGACGCCGTTTGTATGGGGAAAAACACTGAGACGCTGTAAACTTAACTAGGCGTAATATTTTCAGCGTACCTCAAATACCTTTACAAAAGTCTAACAGCTCTCTGACTATATTTAATGTTTACTTATACTATACGGTTGGCTTTACTTCTACCTTTAACATCAAACAGTTAGCAGACCACCTATTTTTAGTCAGTTCTCACAGCTATGCAAATAATAGAGAACTTTATCTCATAGGCATAAGATTCAAGTTTGAGCGGCGTAATACTGTGACCTTAATTATAAGCTTTAGCTGGAGGCAATTTTTTGTATTTTTTATTCCGTGTGGTGCCCGCTATGAATAGGTTTCTCTCTTCTGTGGGTGTTTTGAAATGTCAAAAGTAAAGACAACATTTATCATGTATTTTATCATCTTCTTTTTATCGTGTAGGTATAGTCAAGTGTGTGGCGTACTTGGCTAACCCTGGTGTCAGAGTTTTCAAACCGCACAACGGCCTCTGACTTAATTTTAACGACTGTAGCAAATTGACAACAGCCGGGACCGACAGCTTAACGTGCCCTCTGAAGCACGGAAACGCTCGTGATAAATTGCCACTTCGGTAACCCATTAGGTTCCCTCCCTGTGTACGTTGTTTAACCTCGCCGATCAGTTGAAATCAGCGAGAGAATATTTTATCATACAATTCTGTTTTAATCGTAAGGAATAAGATCGATACAAAATCTAACGTTTTATTAAACAAATAGGTTGGGATGGGCTTTCAGTGGCAATTTAAGTGATCAAATATCACATTAAATTTAATAAAACTTTAAAAAGATTCGGGTTAAATGAACTCGGAAATGCAGACGCAGGCAGATAATTCCATTCCTTAGCAGTGTGCAATATGAAACATGAAAAAAGGCACCGGGCATCAAGGCATGCAGTCGAATCAAGGCATCTGTCATCAAACTCGTTAATTCTCAATTTTTCCACATGGATAGACATAACTCTAAAAGTAAAAAAAAATGTATAACCCCCGGTAGTTAGGGTCGTACCGAAAAAAATAAAACTAAAACTCAGACAATGTTTCCAACCGGTTCAAGGCAGTTTTTATGGAAATGACATAAGTTAGTTTTAGATATTCTAAAATAAAATAAAATATATATTTTTAATTATAATAACATTTTTTTAAAATTGTGTAATTATTAGCATCCACAGACTTTATGTCCGTGCCTTTGTCTAGATTAAGTTTTCTTGTTAATACTTGCTAAATAATAATAAGTTTAGGCCTTGTCTTAGTGGTGCTTTAATGTGGCAAAGCAGTTATTACTTATAATTCTTAAACGGCTGAAACAATTTTGTTCAAATATAGCTAAGAACCATTTCGATTACGTCATCTTTCAAACAAAAAACCTACATCGAAATCAGTCAATTCGTTTAAGAGCTATATACGATCTTACAAACAGACACACTCAGATACACTGTCAAACTTGTAAAACCCCTATTTTTTGTCGGGGGTTAAAAATGGTCACTATCGTCATTCCACTACTATCAAAAAGCCATGGATTAGTAGAAACGGCATTTTTTAAAAGTTTTCTTAGAACTTTGTAGCTCATGATATCAGGGCACACGAAAAGCTATAAAACAGAATGATTAATGTTCAGTAAATACTGAACCTCAGTGGGTTAATTACAAATTTCGCTGAAGATAAGTGAGGCCGGAAATTGAAAGTTGATGCCAAGATTTTAATTATAATCCTTTGGGCTAACCGACTTTACATTTTCGTGTTTACCCGGTAATACCGACTGGTCGGTGTACCTACTAATTTTAAAAAAGTCCATATAAAAATGTATCTTTGGTAAAACAAACAATAATAATTTATCTAGAATATCGCAATTGTATTGTATTCAAGATAGAGATAAAAGATTCAAGACATTTATTTGACACAAATAGTGTATTGTATGACACACGATGTAATGTATGATAATGTATTGCAGACATTTATTTGACACAAATAATGTAATGTTTGATGTATTGTATGTATATTACTTCAGTTTTCCCGTGTTCACGGAAATGATAAATTATCCACATTAAGATCTACAGACTTTCGACTACAGACATTAATTTCAACAATGCCTATTAGCAAATAACCACACGCCAAAACGTCAGCTATGTATAATGTGTAAGTGTTTTTTTGGTTTAGTAGACATTTTCAAGAACCACTTCTTAGCTGATTTTTCGTCAGTTCAGTGTTATAAGTAGTGCTTTATAACAAAACATCAACACATCAATGTCTTGTCTATGGCTCACTTGTGATTTGGCCAAGGTCGAGTTTTTTATTTTAATTATTTTCTATTTTTCTTTTGGGAGAAACGAGAAATTGAAAGAAAATATCTCAAACTGACTTATGCCATTTTATTGTTTCTTTGTCTTTGTCTGTACAGCCATTTTCAAACATTGTGTAAGGTTTAGTTTTATTTTTTTGGTAAGGCCCTTCTTCTTCTTATCGTGTAGGTATAGTCAAGTGTGTGGCGAACTTGGCTAACCCTGGTGTCAGAGTTTTCAAACCGCACAATGGCCTCTGACTTGGTCATAACGACTGTTCAATCGACAACAGCCGGAAGCGACGGCTTAACGGCGTAAGGCCCTTTATGTCGCGGTTTCCACAAAATGTTATTTATTGCCTCATTCCATGAAAATACTCTATCAGACCATAAGCTGTATGTAAACGTTAACTAATTCCAGTCTACAAGGGCTTAATAGCGATCGGACTCTCCATCCGGATTACACTGATTCCCTTAACCTGCTTCGAGGCAGCAAAATCCCGGGAAATGATTATCCAATCGAATAAAATCGCAGACTATTTGAATAGGGCGATCATCAATATTAAAGACGGTGTTAAGGTTATGCGTAATAATGGATTTGCGTCACCTTTTTTACGCACATTAAATAAAACATGTTTTACATGAAATCTCCGTCAAGGGAAATTGCAAGATTTTTCATACAAAAGAGGTGTGTTTCAGAAGCAGAGGGATACAATTTTCAGATGAGCAAGTGCTAAACATGAATTTGCCATTTTAAATACTTTTTTGTTGCTTTGAATGAATGAATGAAAATATTTATTTCAGACCAACAAGTCCATATTTTATTAGTAACAAAAATCTTATAACTATGTTAGTAAAATTTAAAAAGCGCTTTTTTGGAAATAGCGCTTTGGAATAGCGCTTTTTTGGAAATAGCGCTTTTTTTGGACATATATTTTTTAAATTATTCTTTTGGAAGTTTCCTATGAAGCCGTAAATAAGTCGTGTAAAGTTAAGCTTCAAACCCCATCAAAGTTTTGATTGAAATAAAAACTTGTAAAATAAAATTTAGTCAAGTATAATAGAGATATTAACTTTAAAAGATCAGATAAAAAATGCGCGCTAGCAGAACTCATCAAGCCTAGCCTTTATTTTGTACTAGCATTCCGCTTGGGACTTCGTTCCCGTGAGAATTCGGAAAAATTTGTAACCTATGTTACTCAGGGATAATATAGCATCCTAATTAATGGTAAAAGAATTTTTGGAATCGGTCCAGTAGTTTTTAAGTTTATTCGTTACATACAACAATAAAATCTTTTCTCTTTGTGTTAATAGTGTAGATTAAAATATATGTAGAAATACGACTTCAAGTAAAAGCCAGAATAAGTTGACTGATTCCATTTCAAGAAAAAGTAACAATTTTTCATAAACATTCTTGCTTCGTATTTTTATAAAGAAATTTATTTTATAAATGAAATGGCCAACAGCAAACCGCCGCGCCGCTCGCCCTGAAATAATTCTTTAAGATTGTTTTTTTGCGACAATTTATTTCTCGTAAGCCTAAGCACTTTGACCCTTAGAATAATTAAAAGGGGCTTAAGTTGGTTGTGTTATTTTTATTAATAATTAAAATTAAGGTAGCTAAAGTGTTTTAGGGAGTATATTATTTTTTAATGCAAAAATCTGCCAAGAACGGGTGTAAAATGTCGGCAGTCCATTTTATAACTTGATGAACTACTGTAAAATTGCAGCTTTCATAGAAAGTCTTTAGCAGAAGGTTCTATAATAAAACTAATTCGCGTGATTTGGCGCGTAAGTATTAGGGTATCTGATTAGCGGTCCACCAACCCGCATTGGGCCAGCGGTCCACCAACCCGCATTGGGCCAGGACTGTGGCCTAAGTACAGTTCGTGTTTCGAAGGGAGGCCCGTGCTCCTCGGTGGGGATGTATATGGGCTGGTGAGAAGGGTATCTGACACCTCTCTCCCGTGGCTTCGGCCGCGCTAGTTAGATTGCTCTGAATAAATGAGACCTACCTTCTATTAATCCGCCCCAGGCAATGACACCTCAATTTGTTCTGAATCTGAGGTGGCGTCTTAAGGTTTCATGCGGTGTGGTAGACTTTGTGAAGGGCGGCATGGTTCGCGACCACCCTCTTACCGAAGTCCGACGCCAAACAGCAGTGTGTTCCGTCGGTGCGTAGGATTACCAGTGCCTTATAGGCGTTTTCTGGGTTAACTCGCTCCATCGTTGACCTCATCTATGACCTAGGTCAAGACTGAGGTCAAGATAACTCTTGACCCATCTTATACAAAATAATTTTCCACGTTAAAAAAACGTATGAGTCAGCGACTTCGATCCCAACAACAGTTCGCACAAAATAGATAACTAGTATTTTTTGCAGACTACAATGCCTATTAGCAGATAACAACAAACGAAAATGTCACTCATTTATTTAGATGATGTTCTGGTTTGTAGTATTTTTTTTTTGTTTTTGTTGATTTTTTTTAAAGCGCTGAATCATTTTCGATAAAATTTATATGGAACCACTTCTGGAGTATATTCTATCGAACAAAAAAAGAATTTTGAAAATCAGTCCATAATTGGCGGAGAAATCGGTGAACATATATATAAATATATACATACAATCGAATATAGAACTTCCTCCTTTTTTAAAGTCCGTTAAAAAAATATTGCTTTAAGTGATTCTGTCACTTTTCCTGGACTCCATTAGTAAGATACCCGGTTGCTCCCTCTGAGCCACGCTACAGTAGCTGTGACGGTTTTTGTTTTTAACCCCCGACAAAAAAAGAGGGGGGTTGTAAGTTAGATGAGTTCTTCTTCTTTTCGTGTAGGTATAGTCAAGTGTGTGGCGAACAACAGTCGGGCTGTTGTCGATTGACTACAGTCGTTAAAACCAAGTCAGAGGCCATTGTGCGGTTTGAAAACTCTGACACCAGGGTTAGGCAAGTTAAGCCACACACATGACTATATCTACACGATAAGAAGAAGATTCATATAATGAGGTACAGTCTGCTAGTAATAAGGTTTCAACCGTGTGGTGATCGGTTGAGAATAAAACCACCCCATCTCTTTTCCACAGCAACCGACAGCTTAACGTGTGCTCCGAAGCACGGAAACGCTCGTGATAAATTTCCATTTTGGTCACCTATTAGGTTCCCTGCCTCTGTGTTAGTTGCTTAACCTCACTGATCGGTTGAGATCAGCAAGCGCCACTATACTACGAGCGCTTCGTTAGACGAGTGTATCTGTGTGTCTGTAGCATCGTAACTTCTAAACGGATAAACTGTTTTTGTAGCGATTATTTTTGTTTGAAAGCTGACGTCATCGAGATGGTTTTTAGCTATATTTAATCAAAATTGGTTCAGCCGTTGAAATGTTATAAGCGATAGATGTCGGGGGTGATACATCTATCTTCTTACTATATAAAAATAAGTCGGGTTTTCCTTCCTGACGCTATAACTCCAGAACGCACGAACCGATTTCCACAATTTTGCATTCGTTGGAAAGGTCTCGGGCTCCGTGAGGTTTATAGGATACTTTTTATTTAAAAAAAAATTAGGACGCGGGCGGAGCCGCGGGCGGAAAGCTAGTTTTTTATAATTTGAAAGTTACAATTTACATTACATCACATACGCTCACGCCTGTAATCCCATACGGGGTAGGCAGAGTATCAGTGGTTCAGAACCACTTGATGCCACGTTTGACATAAATTATGAGGGTTATTAGATGAAACATGATGTATGTGGTGAGAGGTGGTCAGCCTTTCGCCCACAATACAGCAAAACCCTCGCGTCTATATTACTGACTTTTTCAGTAAGTATGCCTGGGAAGAGTTGGCAGCTGGTACATTCTAAGTTTTTCTTTCACTTCCAGTCCAGCGTGGAAGTTACAATTTGATATTCTAAAATCCAAAAACAAATATTCAAACAGCTACCACGCGTCTGCAGCACGCCTAAGCCATCTGGAGGGTAGTCACGAAAAATGCAAATGGCAAATCGTTTTGGCACGCGCCTGCAAAGTATTCTCAGGAAATGTTCTTGACAATGGCGCTTGAAATACGATCGATACATGTGGAATAGAAGAAATTTAACATAAGCTTTCTATTCTCTAGTTCTTAAGCCAAAAATCACGTGGACTTGTTGCTCCGTTATAACCGACGTGAAAGTATGATAAACAAACACAGTCATTTATAAAGTAAGGCTAAATTTTAACCTAGTTTATTGTCTTTGACTTTCCTCACATGAAAAAGTCGCCTTGATCACTTATCAGCAGTTGTTGAAACAAGATTAACAGAAAATGGTCTTAGCTAAAAGTATTGTAATCTAAGAAAATTACCTACTTTAAAATCATCAATAATACCAAATAATTTGTGTAATCTTCAAAGTGGATACAGCTATTCCTTGAGATCTCAAGGTGAACATGTCAAAAGTCCCCGTGGGTCAGGGACGAGCCGGCAGTGGGGGAGGGGGGGGGGGGGAAATATCTCTCTTATCAGATTTTTGACTGTATCTCGAAAACTATTAATAATATCTCTACAACCGTTTAATTTTTATTTATTTATAATTCTATTTTTAATCGGTGTTCATAACTGCTATTTGAATTGGTATCGAACCGTTGTGATATTTAAAATCATCACTTAATATCCTTACAAATATTATAAACCGAGTTTGTATGTATGGATGTACACAATTCTACAAATACTTTTAAAACAAGCTATCGACAATACTTATTTTCCCTTCAACTATCCGGTGGTTTACCTGAGCAACACCACAAAATTTAATTCATTACAATATTTACAATCTTTATTATTATTTACAACATACAGTTTTTACTTAAATTTTTCATATTTATCTACTATTTTTATTATATACATACGTCATAAATAGTACACAGTAACATGCACACGCGCGCAGAGAGCGCCTCCGTCCACTTAGGTCCTGGCAGAATAACAGCGTTGTGGTTTTTTACCACAACAAATGCTGAGCCAGCGCCATTTTCACTGACACGATACACGCAACACCAACCACTCACACACACACATACACACACTCACACACACACACACACACACACACACACACACACACACACACACACACGCACACACACACACACACACACACACACATTCCTACTCACTCTCAAACATACACTATACTCTTCCAAACACATTAATTTTAATTAATCGTTAAGATACAAATGTTTTTACTTTATTTATTTATTTTTTGTAATTGTGTGTGTATTGTGTCAGTTAAATAAAGGTTTTATCTATCTATCTATCTATCTATGTATGGATGTTTTTTACTCTTTTACGTTTAAACGGCTGGACAAATTTTGATAGTATTAGGTACGGAGGTAGCTAGCACCCTCGATTAAGACATACCTAGGTTACATAGTTTCTTAAATTCCCAAAGAAAGAATTCCCGGGTGGAAAGCTACTTAAATAAATAAATGAAGCTACCCTTTACGTGTAATATACTGTCGAGAGACTTATAAAACAACTTCAGTAGACCTACTTCTAACATACTGAGAAAGTTAGGTAACAAGTTCCAAAACCTATAAATTCTCTAAGACTTTAAAACAGGAATTCGAAGCTGTAATACCAAGTTCGAGGCTCGCTTTGTCTCAAACTTTTGCTTCAATATATCGAACTCTCAACGAGCCATTGAGAAAGATGTGCCTTGATACCCTTCATCATTCGCGTTTTAACTTAAGGCGACTACAGCACCCGATAAAGGCAGCACACATAGGAATAGTGCCATCTCCGTCTCTCAACAGGCCTGGGCCGGCAGTGCGAACAGTGTCGATACACGAAGTTTACGGACTATGAAAGCGTGCGTGCGTAAAAACATGTTCGAAAGTTAGAAAAATGAGATTTATGGAAAGTTAACAGCTTAAATCGTGAAATGCGTTAACTACTTATCGAAAGTGTTCAATCACGAACATTTTGATAGCAAATTCAAGTCCCTGTGTGCATTTTACTATCGTTTTTACAGCTTAAAAGATCACAATATTGGGTATTTAGAGGTGACTTTGTGAGCTTTTTCTATCAAACCAAAAGTGCTGAATCATGTTTTCAGCAAACTACTTATCTAGTTTATGTCCTGAATATTATTGTAGTATTTTTTTTTCTTCGATTTAATGCAGCGCGTCATGCTTATCTACGCATCATAAAATCGTAATTTAGGTGCTGTAGTCGCCTTAATTTTCGGTGTAACCGAAGACCACATTTCCTTACGTAATTACTTACACGCGGTTCTCGCCGCGCTTTACATATTCTAATGCATTTTTAGCATCGAACGAGCTGAGTGCATTCACATAGTTTTAAGCGACTTTTAAAAAGGAGGAGGTTCTATGTTCTACTGTATGTATTTTTTTTTATGGATGTTCACCGATTTCTCCGCCATTTATGGACTGACTTTCAAAAATTCTTGTTCGAAATAATATACTCCAGAGGCAGTCCCATTGTAACCAGGTTAGGATCTGATGATGGAATCCCGTTTTTACTCGAAATCGAGAGAAACCCTCAAATGAATAAACACTTACATTGTGTCTCACCTACTTTCAATTACTTACCCTAAAAATAGAAAAATAATATTTTTTTTACAAAAAAACGAAAACCGACTTGTAAAAGAGAAAAATAAACTCGTTGCATTTAGTGTGCTACGATACGTACCTGCTGATCTGTTTGAAGTTGGTAACAAGCCAAATAAGTTTGATAGGCTATACGTACATCCGCTTTTGCACCGACTTCAAACAGACCAGTAGGTACGTAGCACACAGCACACTATTTTTGATGTTATTTCATTTCATGTATTTCATGTTTCATGTGTTTCATGTGTTCGTACAGTCTAAAAGTAGTTTCAACATGAAAGTTTCAACATCAAATAAAATTGCGTGCCCCGCCTGGGTCCATGAGCTCTCAGAAATGTTATTTTTGTCACCTATGTAAAAACCATGGAAAGCAATAAATGATTGAGTATTGAGTATTAAAAGGAATTTAGTATTGAAAATGATTGAGTATTGAGTATTAAAAGGGTTAGGGCACTGCACTCATTGATTTTGTTTTTTTCTTTTGCTTGCATGTTATTTTATTTTATTTGTAACTATATGTATGGTGTGGAATCAATTAATAACATTATTCTATTCTATTCTACTAAATGCAATGTTGTTATTTATTGCTTTTTTAAGTCGTTTTTTTTTTGTAAAAAGTTAATATTATTTTGAGGGATTTAAAATCGCGAGTAAATAACATTAACAAGGTTTTTTTTACATTTAACTAACCGCAACTCTCCTAATACTTATGCAGACCTTCATTCCTTATAGAAGGCACTCCAGGCAAACTTGCTTAGATCAAATCTATATCTATATTTCTATACTAATATTATAAAGAGGAAAGATTTGTATTTTTGTATGTAACAAATAAACTTAAAAACCACTGGACCGATTTCATAAATTCTTTCACCATTAGGATGCTGAGAGATATCTCAGTGACACAGGCTACATAATTTTCCCGAATTCCTACGGGAACGAAGTCTCGAGCGGAATGCTAGTATTATGACCTTCAATCTTATACATAAAATTGGAGATCCTGATATTCCTGATTCCCTGACTCATCAACGCCCAACCCAAACCCTTAGACCTAAAAAGCCAAAATTTGGCGAAAAGGTGTATTTTATGACGTAAGTAAGCACTAAGAAAGGATTTTTCGAAATTCAACCCCTAAAGGGGTAAAATGGGGTTACAAAGTTTGTATGAGGAAACAATTTTTCGGAAATTTTCACTCGAGACTTTGTCAAGATATATCTGAAAGCAAATAAACGGACAAGTGTTTCACGATTTTTCGACAGTAGAAGAGTATTTATTAAGAAGATTTTGACATGTTTGCAAAGAACTTAAATTTGTTAATAAAAAATGTTTTTGAAACCCTGTTGTTTTAGGAACAATTGTATTTTTATATTTTTTTCTTCCACGTTTAGTTTTCCAGCGTTTTTACTAATACAGAAACGGAACGTTTTTTTCTCAGCTGCTCACTCAAAGATAAAATTGAGTGAGCAGCTGAGAAAGATAAATTTAAAGCTTGTAAGGAGCTTGTATGCGTCTTGTTCTTAATCTTCTTCGTCATTCCCAGTTTTGGTTCTCTTGTTCGGATTGCTATTTTTATCCCCCGACGAAAGAGGGGTGGTAATTAGTTTGACGTGTGTATCTGTGTATGTCTCTGCAGCTCGAATATAATAGAGCGCGTAATACGCCGCGACCCTATGTCAAAATATTAACATTGACAACGCCAGAGGGCGATCAAGCCTTTGCGCGGGGACCTCGCGCAATCAAAGTGAAGTTTCAGCGACAGCCGAGTGGCGTGCCACGCGAGTTTGTCACCATCGAATAGACTGATTTTGATGCGAATTTTTTTGTTTGAATGCTGACGTAATCTCTATGTTTTTTAGCTATATTTGATCATAATTTTTTGAGTCAGTTAAAATTTTTAAGTCAGGGGTTTTAATTTTTTTTTCAAATTTTTGAGTCATAAATTCAAAAATATCTTCATTTCATTCATCATTCTAAAGACGCATTTAATTTCTGTTTACCTACGTCTTTTTCTATTAATTTTTAAATTAAGTTGTGATCTATTTAATTTTCAACGTAATCCAGTGTTAATTATCGTCCTTGTTTCAATTCAATTTAATTTATTGACATAAATTGTAAGTAATTATATATAAATGGTATTAAAGTATCACTACCCAGTGGATCTCGCTGATCTGAACCAATTAGTGAGGTTAAGCAACGTATACAGGGGCAGGGAACCTGGTGGATGACTAAAGTGGCAGTTTATCACGTTTCCGTGCTTCGGAGGGTATGTTAAGCTGTCGGTCCGGGCTGTTGTCGATTGACTAAGTCAGAGGTTATTTGGCGGTTTGAAAACTGTGACATCAGGGTTAGTCAAGTTCGCCACACACTTGACAATACCTAACACGATAAGAAGAAGAAATGTCACTACAATTTTACCCATTCCTGAAGAGACCATTCTACTGACAAGCAGCTGATCTGATTACAAATAAACGCGAGGGAGCACCTCCACTCCTTTTAAAACTTTTAAATATCTGAAAGTCAAACAATTTTTACATCGTACCTGCCCTTTTCTTCGCCCTTCATAAAAAGTCTGAAGCAATTCTTCACGCTTGTCTGTTCGTTTGTAATATTTAACTAAGGACTTATCCGAGGGGCTTCGGGGGATTTATTATGGAGCGCCCCCGTAATCAACACTTAATTAAATTCGACGGCGTTAGGAAGTGATTTTATGAGAAAAGTGTGGTAGATAAGAAAATGTTTAGTTTTTTATTAAAAATTAAACGTAATAAAGATAAAAAGGAGATTAAAATTGAGTGACATACATTTTTTTCTCCTAAAAAAATGTTTATAAGGATTATAGCTGCAATTCAGAGCGACATTATTCGTCAAAGAGCTAAATAGTCAACATAATCGTATAACCCATAATTTTCCACGTTAAAAAACGTATGAGTCACCGACTTCAATACCAATAACAATTCGCACAAAGTAGACAACTCGTATTTTTTGCAGACTACAATGCCTATTAGCAGATAACCACAAACAAAATGTCACTCATTTATTTAGATGATGTTCCGGTTTGTAGAATTTTTTGTTTTTATTGATTTTTTTAAAAGCGCTAAATCATTTTCGATAAAATTTATATGGGACCACCTTTGGAGTATACTCATTTGAACAAAAAAAGAATTTTGAAAATCAGTCCATAATTGGCGGAGAAATCGGTGGACATACATTAAAAAAATCGGCCAAGAGCGTGTCGAGCCACGCGCATTGTAGGGTTCCGTAGCAGCATGGTTCAAATACAATCTTATTAATCCCAACAGTGTTTGGCACTTGGTCGACTATTACTCGCAAACTTGAAGGACCAACTTATGTGTGATAGTTTTCCTTTAAATTTCGTTGTATATTCTACCAACGTGAATTTTTTCACATTTTTAGAAACAACCGTTTAGCAGGTATAGGGGGGACACTTGTGTTTGACAAAAATTTTCACTTTAAAAATTTATATTTCGCAAACGGAGTGCTGAATCGAAAAACGTTCTTAGTAAACCCCTTCTATCTTTTAAAATGCTATCCTATGACACCCCATTCAATGATATTGGCGAGAAAAAAAAATTCATCGCCCTTTCACGTCTATGGGAGACACCCGAAAAAAATTTTTTTTCCAAGATTTTACTCTACAGTTCTGTCGGCGTGATTCATATGTATAATCATGTTTAGTTTCAGCTTTGTAGTACCAAGGATTTCTTAGGAAACCTGCGGACAGACGGACAGACGGACATGGCGAAACTATAAGGGTTCGTAGATTACTACGGAACCCTAAAAAGTACATAAAGTCGAACATAGAACCTCCTCCTGTTTTGGGGTCGGTTAATATAATTAGCAAGATAATGTGGTAATGGGATAGAGACATATTTTTCAGAACTGACAATTTCTGAAGCCGTCAAATAATGTGGAAACGGTGTACAGGCAAACTTAGTTTAAAACGTGCACCCTTAGATGGAGGAATGACCTGTATTTATTTATTTATTTAAAAATACTAACGACTTTCACAACAGGCTTTTTAGGCTAATACAAAGTGTTGACTTCTAATATTAAATAATAAGATGCATTATTAATCCACATAACATAAAAATATGTAAGCTATTCTTTCGAATTCGCTCATTGAACAAATGAAGAGGTAATCTTTTTCAGATATTTCATTAAGTATGCTTATAGCTTGTAACAAGCGGTGCTTCATCGAGCAGGTTTGTCCTGTCGCGTGGTATAGAAAAAAATAATTTAGAACTATTTATTTCCAATAAACTACATATTGAATTTATTACAAAGGGAGGAAAATCTACTAACAGCTAGATTATGGCCCCCTAGGGAATCTATTAGTAATTGTTTTGTAGGTATAGAAAAATATATTTTTTTTAATGAAACGATGTTGTTAACAATTGTTTAGGTTTGCGGGTGACATATTTACCCTCAATATAATATTTTTTTTTATGTGGTTGTAGGGTGGCTGATTCGGATTGGATGCGGAAAACTAGAAATCTAATTAGGGGGCGTCCATTAATTACATGAGGCGTTTAGGAGTGGGGGGGGGGGGTGAGCCGGATCTCACGTGGGGGAGACGGTTTCTGCAAAAAAGTAATATTTTTCCCCAAAAGAAATAATGTAACACTGCGAGAAAGCTAAATTAAATTAACTAAATCATGATGCTACGGTAGTCACACTTAAGACCACACAGGAATACCGTGGACTGAATTAAAATAATATTTTTTTTCGAATTTAAGTAGGTAGTTACACCTATTAAATTGTTCGATTTTATTACTAGTCTAAAACAAAAATCAGTACCTACTTAGACAATCTCACGGCATCTCACCAGAGAGGTAGGGGGGTCGAACAATCGCCAAAAATACCTCACGTAATTAACGCAACATAATGTCCAGCAGTGGACTAATAAGGGCTGAGAAGATAACTTGCTTTTATCTACCTCTTTGCTCAGCATTATCGCTGACACATCATTTTGTCTTCATTGCTTTCTTAACGAGTTTATCACTCATTGCGAGAAAGGTGAAGGAATCATTTTAAAAGGTGTCACTTTATAAGTCTTTCTATTTTTGGTAGATAGTTTTTGAAGATATTTGAAGCTTTTGACTGAAGTTTATTCTGAAATGACAAAGTCGCTATATGGACAGGTGATTTTTGACATTGACATTGAAAATGTATTTTCATTCGCTCCAGTATAGGCTCGAATTTCACAATAGTATATTGTGCAACTCGGGAATAAAAGACGGATTTTAAGAGAGGGCCAAAGTTGGATCACGAGCAAATGAAGGATTCCAAATTATTGAATCATGAGCGTAAGCGAGCGTAAGCGACACATATATAGATAAGCTCACACTTTGTGTCATTGGGGTAGGCAAAGACCACAGATTCTCACCCGGTCCGATCCAAATCCACCTATTTTGCTTCCTTTACATTCAAAATTATTAAGTACTTGTACACGTCGGATTTAAGTACTCCTAACACAGACTTTTTTAAGTACGGCACCAATTTGATCTGAGTACATCTTTGCCCATATTATACTTGGTCCTTTTTTTAAAATATAAAATGGGTTCGCTCTTGACCACAATCTAGGTCAGGGGCAAGATATGGTCGAGTAGTAACAAACTCACCCAGAAGAAGCCTGTTTACTCGAAATTCGGGTTATATGGGCCCATAAATATAGAAGCAGGCAGAGAATTCCATTCCTTAACGGTACGCAATATAAAATATGAAGAGAAGCGCTCAGTGTGGATCCGAGGAATTTCGACAATGGGCATGTGGTAACCTACAGTACGTCTGGACGTCCGGTAGAAGAAAGGTCAGATAGTACGAGCTCATGCAGCTCTTAAGCACACTCCTCAAGCAAGCTACTTTGCATCTATAAGCTAGACTTTATAGTTTACTTTTTTGTCCTTTTTTTCCGCAGGAATAAATTCCGGCTAAACATATGTGATAATGTAACACATCCGTTTCTTTAAGGCTCTCTTAGATTTCCCCGGTGACTCACAACAAAACTTTCTCCGATATCTTCGCATTTTACAGCTTATAAGTAGGGAGGCATGTTTTACTAAGGCTGAGGCTTCCAAACTGTGCTTCACGAGGCGACCTTTACAGATTGTGCCAAACACACCGTGACGAGTGAAAGCCGCGCATTCTAACTGATTTGACTCAGTATTGCCCGTGACCCGTCTTTAAAAGTAACCCAATCCCATGTTTTTTTTATTTTTTTACCAGCCAATATAAGTCCCCACCGAGGGGCACTGGCCTCCACTCGAAACACGAAGGGGATTTAGATCATAGTCCACCACGCTGGCCCAATGCGAGTTGGTGGACCACGCGCCTTTCTAAAACGAATTTTCTTAGACGTGCGGGTTCCATCACAATGTATTTCTTCACCACTGAGCAATAAATCCGTACATAAATCCGAAAAGACGAATTTAGTGGTACAGGCCCGCACCACGGTTTGAATCCGCAACCTTCCGGTTACAAGTCAAATTCTAATTCAAAATAGCTTAATTTCATAGATCATTCAGGATATAACTGAAAATAAGTCAAAGTTACATTAACTACAAAAGTCTGTCTCGCGATATCAAGGCTCATCACTGCTTTCATGTATTACAACTCTAAAATTAATAATAATTTTCCACGTTAAAAACGTATGAATCACCGACTTCAACCCTAACAACAGTTCGAACAAAGTAGATATCTAGTATTTGCTAATACAATGCCTATTAGCAGATAACTACAAACAGAAATGTCATTCATTTATTTAGATGATATTCTAGTTTGTAGTATTTTTTGTTTTTGTTGATTTTATTTAAAAGCGCTGAATTATTTTCGATAAAATTTATATGGGACTTTTTCAGGAGTATACTCTTTCGAACAAATAAAGAATTTTGAAAATCGGACAACAGTTGGCGGAGTTATCGCGTAACAAACATACAAAAAAAAACATACAGACGAATTGATAACCTCCTCCTTTTTTGAAAATGTTGTATCGATTGCGTAGAAGAAATGACAATCTCCCAAGAGGTAAGCAGTAAATAAGTTTGGGAAGCCCTGCACTAAGGGATAAGGGGTTTTCCCTTATTATAAAGGAATTTTCCAGGCGTTACTTAGTGTAAAAGGGTTTCGTTTCTATTAAGGTAAAGAATTGGAACGAGCTGACAATTTTGTATGAGCGGGTATTCTGATGTTGATGTTGTACTGTTGTACAGAAGGGCACACATCAGGTTACAATACGTATACACTCTGTGGTGTTGCAAATAGAACGTTTTTGCAATAAAACGGGGTAACCTGATGCGCTGGCTTCTGTACTTTGGAGGTTAGGGGAATGCCGTGGCAGAGGAGCGAAAGACAGGTTGAGTTCTAGTGACGAATTGACTTTAATGATAGTAGCTTCTTCTTCAGTCTTCTTACCAGCCCATATACGTCCCCACCGAGGGGCACGGGCCTCCCTTCGAAACACGAAGGGGATTTATGCCATAGTCCACCACGCTGGCCCAATGCGGGTTAGTGGATCACTCGTCTTTCAAAAATGAATTTACTTGGACGAGCGGGTTTCATCACGATGTTTTCCTTCACCGTTGAGCAAGTGATAATTAGAAAACCGTACATAAATCCGAAAAGACGAATTTAGTGGTACAGGCCCGCACCAGGATTTGAATCCGCGACCTTCGGATTACAAGTCTGGCTCATTACCAACTGGGCTATCACCGCTAGGTTAATTTATAGAAACTTTGATCTCACATCTACCTTCACATTTGAAGTTATGTTTGTATAGTATACCCTACAATTTTAAGGTTGAAGCTCTTTTCAGTAGCTGACCAAGCTAGGCCTTATTTTAGAGTTTTAAACTTTTAAACGACCTTAGGCAGTTGAAATTATGTTATTTAACCGTGTGGTGATCGGTTGCGAATAACATCACCCCATCTCTTTCCGTGAGTGTCGTAAGAGGCGAATAAGGAAACACAAATGAGACCTGCCTCAGAGTATAATCCATCCCAGGCAACGACACTTCATTTTTTCTAAATCTGAGGTGTCGCTCTATGGTCTCATGCGGTGTGGTAGGCTCTGTAAAGGGCCGTCTGGTTCGCGACCACCCTCCTTCTGAAGTCCGACGCCAAACAGCTAGCTGTGTTCCGTTGGTGCGTGGGAGTACCAGTGCCTTTATAGGCATTTTCTGGGTTAACTCGCTCCATCGTCGACCTCATCTTTGACCTTTATGGTCAAGATTGAGATCAAGAGTTAACCCATTTTATAATAAATAAAAAAATATTAGGAATTCCATATCGGTTCCATATGGTATCTTTGAATTAGTAAGCGGAACCTTACGAGTTGATTCTCCCTGTGAAACTGAACAACTTTCCCCTAAGGAGCCCTACGGAATTCTCAGAAAAAAAAATCGACTTTTTCTACAAAGGTAATAAACTGATCGCAAGAGTGGTATTGACAGGCGACATTTTTTTTAAATATGTTTTTTGGGGAATGTCGTTCAGTTTTGTGGACCGATCTACATCCTAAATTTTCACAAAACTTAAAGTCACTATATGATGTTAGTTACTTTACAAGCCTACTATAAACTTCAGTAGGTATTTTTATTTTTTAAACGGGTAATCTTGACCACAATCTAGCACAAAAAGCTGCCGTTCTTTGTTCGTGAAGAGAAACAGTGTTACTATATTTTTTTAAATACAAAATAATACAATACTCTTTCCCCTATTGTGAAAAATATTTAAAATCTTTATTTAGAATCATTATACTATGAAATAAAACAAAGTCCTTTTGACGCGTCTGTCTGGAAGCGATAAATTCAATAACTACTAAACGGATTTTTATACAGCTTTCAAAAATAAACGAACAATAAACAATAAACGCTACACACTCAAAGGCTCACACTAAGGTTTTCCCTTGTGTCGTGGGTCCCTTGGAACACACATAAAGACAAACACAAACACCCATGACCCGAGAACAAACATCTGCTTTTTACACAAATGTTTGCCCCGACTGGGGATCGAACCCAGGACCCGCCGATCAAGAGGCAGCGTCACCTACCACTCGACCAAACCGGCCGTCAAATAAACGGAGTTATTCAAGAGGAATGTGTACAAATCAGTCTCAAAATTCTCATGGGAAAAGATGATGATGAATATTTTTAATATGATGAAGACAAATGAAGTGAAAGGCAAATAGTATACATACTAGCTTTTTCCCGCGGCTTCGCTTGCGCAAAGAACTCTTTTAGTCACCCATTTCATTCTTGACCCCTTAGGGGATGATTTTCGAAAAATCGCGAAACACGTGTCCGTTTATTTGCTTTAAGGTATATCTTGACGTTTCGAGTCAACATGTTCAAAGAAATTGTTTTCCCCATACAAACTTTGAAAAGCCCTCCCACCCCCTTAGCGCTTGCTTACGTCATAAAATACACATTTTTGCAAAATTTCAACTTTCTGGCTTTAAGGGTTTGGGCTGGGCGTTGATGAGTCAGTGAATCAGGACCTCCAATTTTATACAATAAGACTAGCTTTCCGCCCGCGTGGACTACAGGTTATATCGTGCCCAACTGTAGGATAAAATGTAGCCTATGTCCTTTCCCGGGCTCTAATCTATCTCTGCACTAAATTTTATCAAAATCTGTTCTGTAGTTTAGGCGTGAAAGACGGACAAACAGACAGACAGAGTTACTTTCGCATTCATAATATTAGTAAGGATATGGAAGTAAGGATAACGTGGCCGATAGACGGCAATCGATGCCAAAGGGTATGTAAATTTAATGTAA
Source organism: Aproaerema taeniolella (assembly GCA_949987775.1). NCBI lineage: Eukaryota > Metazoa > Arthropoda > Insecta > Lepidoptera > Gelechiidae > Aproaerema > Aproaerema taeniolella. The sequence goes on along the minus strand of OX465263.1, from coordinate 15,771,640 downwards.
CCAGTATTAGTGAATATGTATGAGCACTGCTTTACCCAAAACAAATTCGGATCGCGTATTGATTTCTCATCAGTGCATATTTTAATCCGAATGTTACCCTCTCTAACGTACAGTAAAAATCAGATCAAAGTTCACACTTAGGCTTTTCTAACGTTCTTATTTCGTTTCTGTAAGGCTTATAATGAACTGTCTAGCGTAGTCTGCAGTTATGTGTACTTTACTTGGTACACTAGTCGAGTATGCGAGTAATAAATAGCTCCCACGTTGTGATTGCTTGAAATGGAATGTTGTTATGTAAAACTGAGAGAGAGTTCGTAGTTCAGTTTTATAAATGTTTCAGAACGAAACAAATTTTTTGTGCATATCCAGGTTATGGTAGGTGTCTGGAATCATGTAGTCTTTTTGCTACTGAACGCCACAGGAAAAAAACATTTTTACAGTAAAATGCTTGGGAATGCTCCATAATTATGGGTGTTAAGGGTTATGTTATGAAATCTCATGTTATGTAAGTAAATTCAGCTATTTTATTTTCTTAAGACTCAAAGCTCATTTTCCATTAAAATTAATTAAACGTAAAAAAAGGTGAATAATATAAGTACTTACTAAAATGTATGACGCTATAAAGAGTAGCTGTTTTGACTAGCAAGCCAACGATTTAGTGTTTCACCATAAGAATAAATAATAACTTGCATAGAATGGAAACTCCTTTGACCGAGTTCCAAAAACCGACATTTATGTACCTACTTTCCCCTTCGCCTCGCGACGCCCCGCTGTCGTCCAGCCGTATTGATAGGGTTGCTGACTGTTAAATTATTGCTTACGCCTAAAGATGATATCGCTAAAATATAAGTTTTTCTTTACTTTAAAATCATTTTTTACTCTAATTTTTCTAAATATTACTTACCTCTCATCATCTTTGGGCACGTTAAAAAAACTTAAGTGTGGCATCGAATTTGAATTATGTGTACATCCAAAAGCACTAACGTGGTTTGGGCTTCATTGTTAATTTGGATTCGGAATAACAAACAAGCAAACGCGTGTGTGGCGACGCCGCCGGCGGTGACAGCCCAACTGAGTGGTATGACTTAGTCATCCTCCAGACGGTAGGCGAATATCGTGACCTTGAGTGCGTCTGGAGCGGGAGTTTCCATTCTACGCAATTATTATTTATTCTTATGGTTTCACCCAAGGTAAATAAATTCAAATAAGTCTCATTTTTATTATTTCATAGTAATAAAATGTTGAGTAATATACGTTTATAACTATGAGACGTTAGTAAATCTTCAAATGCCGCCGGTTCGGTGGGAAGCCCATGCCCCTTGTTGGAGACATATATGAGCTCATGACAACTTCGAACTGTTAATTTAGAAGTTTTGGAAATAAAGAGTGCTCTTTGATTTCTAAAACTTTTATTAAATCTTACTCCTGTCTTCTACGAGCTATGAAGCTGACGTAAGCATAAATTGATGCATCAAGTTTTATAGAAAAAATGTTTTCTTGCTGTGTGGTGATCGGTGGAGAATAACACCACCCCATTTCTTTCCGTGGGTGTCGTAAGAGGCGACTAAGGCGAAACACTAATGAGACCTGCCTCCTATTACCACCCCAGGCAACGACATCTCAATTTGTTCTAAATCTGAGGTAGCGTCCTATGGTATCATGCTGTGTGGTAGGCTTTGTGAAGGGCCGTCTGGTTCGCCACCACCCTCCTACTGTAGTCCGACGCCAAACAGCTTGCTGTGTTCCGTCGGTGCGTGGGAGTATCAGTGCCTTATAGGCATTTTCTGGGTTAACTCGCTCCATCGTCGACCTCATCTATGACCTTGGTGAAGATTGAGATCAAGAGTTAACCCATCTTATGATAAAAAAAAAGTTTCATGCAGTTGAATTACTTATTTGCCAATTATTTAAGATTAGTAAATAAATAATGCTACACACTCAAAGGCCCAAACTAAAAGACTTTCCTTGTATCATGGGTTCCTTGAAACATACACAAAGACAGACACGACCACCCATGACCCGAGAACAAACATCTGTAGCACCGGCTGCGAATCGAACCCAGGACCCGTCGATCAGGAGGCAGCGCCACTACCACTCGATCAAACCGACCGTCAAATTACAAACAAAGGAAAAACAAAGGAAATAAAAGGAATGTGGAAACGTCGTGTCCTCAATGCATAAGCGTCGTGGGTTACCAATGTGGGAGTGTCGTTGGAAGACTGCCGTAAGACTGTGTCTTTATTCGCTGCTGCGGCCGTATTTATATTGTGCCCGCGGCGATTTTATGCAGCTACCCTACACGAGAAATAATCATTTTATAAAATAAACACGGCTTTGCAAAACAACCAAGAGCATGTTGTAGAACCGTCTGTAGCACAAAGCCTCAAAGGAGGTTTCAATTAAGAACTCGTCTCTTTGCCGCTCTTTCCTTTACCGCTCGATTCTCAAAGAAAAGGCAACGCTTCCCCGTCTCGTGCAGTAAGTTTGAAATAACTTTTAGTAAATTATTTTTATTTTTTCCATACTGATCTGGGAGTGAAAGAAAAACTTTGAATGTATCAGCTGACAACTAATAGATTTTAGTGGAAAGTTGGTTTCTGTGATAAGCTATCTATAACCGGTAAATCTATAATTTTCCACGTTAAAAACGTATGAGTCACCGACTTCAATCCCAACAACAGCAGGCTGAGTACGATAGTGACAGCGCAGCGACAATACCGCGGTCCTATGTCAAAATGCCAATATTGACAACGCCATAGGGCGAGCAAGCCTTTGTGCAGGACCCTCGCGCAATCAAAGTGAAGTTTTAGCATGAGCCGAGCGCGAGTTTGTCGTTATCGTGCTAGAGCTGCTGTTCGCACAAAGTAGATAACTAGATAGTAGATAACTAGATGCCTATTTGCAGATAACCACCTACGAAAATGTCACTCATTTATTTAGATGATATTCTGGTTTTTAGTATTTTTTGTTTTTGTTGATTTTTTTAAAAGCGCTGAATCATTTTCGATAAAAATTATATGGGACCATTTCTAACGTATACTCTCTCGAACAAAAAAGTAATTTTGAAAATCGGACCATAATTGGCGGAGAAATCTGTGAATATACTTACATAAAAAAAATACATACAGTCGAACATAGAACCTCCTCCTTTTTTGAAGTAAAAATGAAATAAAACTCTTACGAGGCATTATTATAAGAGTCTGTAATTGTTTTTTTTTGTATTGTGGGCTGACAATCTATGACCACTATATCATATTCCATCTAATAACCCTCAGTATTTAATAATAATAATAATAAAATCATTTATTATCAGGCACCTAAGGCCCATAGATAAATACCTTACAGACTAACTTACATATGAATTATAATTAAACAAAATAAAATAAAACTAACTAACACTATTTCCCGGGTGTTTTTCCGGGGGTGTCTGCAACCGGGAATCTCCCTCGGAAACGGCGGAACACCACTCCCTCCGGCCAAAAGCTCTCCTTCATGACGGTCTCCAGCATGAACGTCGGGAACCGCACCACAAATGCTTTGAAACTAGCTTGGTGATGCGATTCCAACGGTTTCACTCTCTGGAGACCTAAGGGAACTTTTGTTTTCTGCCGTATGTACTCGACGACGTCTTGCACCTCAGTGCTATAGTGCAGTCGCGACAAGTACACAGGCGTGCTCGGAGCCGACCGTGGCGTCATATTTGACGGCCGCTTTGGTCAAGTGGTAGTGACGCTGCCTCTTGATCGGCGGGTCCTGGGTTCGATTCCCAGTCGGGGCAAATATTTGTGTAAAAAGCAGATGTTTGTTCTTGGGTCATGGGTGTTTGTGTCTGTCTTTGTGTGTTCCAAGGGACCCACGACACAAGGGAAAACCTTAATGTGGGCCTTTGAGTGTGAAGCGTTTATTGTTTATTATTATGTTTATATGGTTTTACATGATGCTCTGCCTACTCTTCTTCTTTTTATCGTGTAGGTATAGTCAAGTATGTGGCGAACTTGACTATCCCTGGTTTCAGTTTCCAAGCCGCACAATGGCCTCTGACTTGGTTTTAACGACTGTAGTCAGTCGACATCAGCCGGGACCGACAGTTTATCGTGCCCTCTGAAACAAGGAAACGCTCGTGATAAATTGCCACTTTGGTCACCCATCAGGTTCCCTGCCCCTGTGTGCGTTGCTTAACCTCACTGATCAGTTGAGGTCAGCGCCACTGGGCTACAAGCGCTTGCCTGCTCTGACAGGGATATAAAGGCGTGTCGGTGTATATGTAGGTTTGTTAATTATTTTTTTAAGTAACTCCACTTTGAAGGTTCGTTCTAGGTATTTTTTTTTTAAATAAATAAATGCTACACACTCAAAGGCCCACACTAAGGCTTTCCCTTGTCTCGTGGGTCCCTCGGAACACACATAAAGACAAACACAAACACCCACGGCCCGAGAACAAACATCTGCTTTTTACAAAAATGTTTGCCCCGACTGGGGATCGAACCCAGGACCCGCCGATCAAGTGGCAGCGTCACTATACTCGACCAAACCGGCCGTCAGTTTTAGATCTGCATTTCCGAGCTCATATAACTCGAATGTTTTTGAAGTTAGTAGGTTATTTCTCGTTACATAAAGAGGAACTTACTTGTTTGTTTACTTGTTTGCATTGAATAGGCTTCGAAACTACTGGACCGATTTCAAAAATTCTTTCGCCATTAGAATGCTACATTATTTCTGAGTCACATAGGCTACATAATTTTCCCGAATTCAAAGGAACGAAGTCCCGGGCGGAATGCTAGTTTTAAATATAAAATGGGTTCGCTTTTGACCACAATCTAACACAGAAGTGAAGAGGTTTAGCAAGATTGTTCAGTTTGATGAAGAAATTGGTTCAGCTTCGAGGGCTGATTTACATCCTTGATTTTTAATAATTTATAGTCACCTCATATTAAAATTAATACCTAAGCCAGCGATAGTTTCTAGCTATACAGGGTGTAAAATACAGCTTAGAAAAAAATCTCTTGATTTTCTGAATGATTTTCCAGTGGAGTTTTTCTCCGGAAAATTTTAATTCTTTTTTCATGTTTTTTAATATTTTCCGCTTACATTCCTTATTATTTTATCGAATATACTCCATTTAGCAATAAAAAACAATCATAAAACGTAAAACACGAAAACCCGCAATGTACGAGTACATCGCACTCCGAAAGAAGCGCGGCGCGGGGGGATCGCGCGCGGGGCCCGGTTTCACAATAAGTTGCGTAGCGCCAAAGAAGGTAAATAATGAAAACTTCTTTAACATGATGTTTCCGGGAAAAAATAATTACTTATAGTTGATGATAGTTATGGGTAGATTACAACATTTAAGTATTTGTTAAGCTGTCCTTTTCACCCTATAGTATTAACATCCAGTCCTCAAAATCTTTGTTAGGTGATTTAAAAACTCTGACATTAGGGTTGTAAACTGGCCACATACTTTATTATACCCACACGAGAAGGAAGAACGGAAGCGTAACACCACCCCCTTTCTCTTAGTGGGCGTCTTAAAAGGAGACTAAGGAAAAATAAATTAATGAGACCTGCTTCCTATCAATCCATCCTAGGCAACGGCACCTCAATTCATTTTGAATCTTAGGTGGCGTCCTATGATCTCACGTGGTGTGGTAGCCTCTGTACCTAAAGGCCGTCTGGTTCGCGATCACCTTCCTACCGAAGTCTGACGCCAAACAGCTTGCTGTGTTCCGTCGGCCTTCATAGGCATTTTTTGGGTTAACTCGCTCCACCGTCGACCTCATCTATGGACTCGGTCAAGATTGAAGTCAAGGGTTAGTCCTTCTCGGAATATAATAATAATAATAAATAATATTAATTTATTTATAATAAACATTAGAACAAATAACTCTTTTTGTAACAATATACTTAAAATTAGGGCATAAATAACAACAAATATGCCTGAACTAGGAATGCCTGTGGCCTATATGCCATTTTATATGATATAAAACATAAGGAGATAGATAAGTCCACCAACCCGCATTGGGCCAGTGTGTTGGATTTTGGCCTAAATCCCCTTCGTGTGTCCAAGGGAGGGCACGTATATGGGCCGATAAAAAAAGGAGATAAAGTAGAAGGCAAGGAACACAGGAAACATATTTAATTAACTCTACTTAGTACATGTACCGATACACTTCTAAAGTTGACTCGAACCCAAATTAATTCTAACTTGCCTAGGCGGCTGCTTCAGTATAACTTGGATGAGTTTAATAAACAAACTAATGGGGATATGTTAAGTTAAGACAGTACAGTGCAGAGTTTAGGCAAGCTGGGGAAAGTATTCGGTTTTAAGAATCTTTATTCTTCAATATATTTTTAAGAATAATATATTTTTTGTCAATGCAAAGACACAGGCTAAAGTTTAATATATGTTATAGGTATAGTATCCATTTGCTTGATTTGATTAATTGACTGTTTCTTATCTCAGACGGTAGTTTATTAAAAAAACTGTGCTGAAGCTATTATATGAAATCTTGAAAACATATTGAATTGTACATATTTCAAAATGTCAATAAATGGGTCCGGTATACAGTTTCGAATAACGCAGCTTTAGCGACGACATACGTGGTCAAAATCTGATTAATTAGTAATTAAATACTGCATAAATGCCCCCTATGGAATCTTTTTCTTAGTGTGTTAATTTTCTTTTTTTTTGCTTTTTTATTATAAGATGGGATAAGATTGCCATCCGAATTTTCGCAGTGGCCATATTAATTTTTTAACAAAAGTACTATAAATTTTTTTCAAATGCTGTTTGGAAGTACTTTTTTTAGAGAAAAAAGACAAACAAAGCTTAGCGCAAACAAGATACATTTCAGATTTCAGTGTTAATTTAAAAGTTTATTTTATTTTTGTCTATATTTCTTTACTGAGGGTGCGTACTCTACTGCTTATAAAATCTTTATCTAGAATAGAATAGAATAGAATAGAAAAAATATCTTTATTTTATAGGACATTCAGGCTACCACTTAAAACAAGTCAAGATTACAATGACTAACATACATTAAACATACAAACATACATCAAACGATTTAAATACATAAATACGCATTCGTTCTTTTGACCCTACTGACTCTACGCCTATTCGCAAAGGTGCAGTCTTTCTCAGAGAAGAACAGGCAAGAAACTCTGAGGTTGTTCTTTTAAATCGCATTAAAATTTTTCTTATTTACTAATTTTAACTAAATAACTCTAGAGCTGAGCAGTTCATTCCCATGGCTGCCTAATCAGAAAGAGTCGAGATGGGCCCCGATTCTGTAACTTCAGTTATGAGTCGATGGAATAGTCGCCATTTTATCGGTACAGGTGGCGAAATTGAGAACCATCAAAATTTTATACATCTTATGACGACAGTTTTGACTGATGGCGCTACCGTCAACTGAATTTTCAGTTGCTAGGTAGTTTGCAACTTTACGTTCGGTTGGCGGTGGCGCTGCTAGTTGGGGTGGTTGTCAGCAAGTATATGAATATAAAATAGTTCTCGTTTCCATCGACACACAACTGAAGTTACAGAATCGGGGCCCAGATCTAAGTCCGAACTAATCTGTCATGAATAGTGAATTAAGTTGTAATTTGTTTGTTGAGTAGTTTGTATTCCCGATAGTTATTTAGTTCATCTTCTTGTGAGAGATTGTATCTGTGGATAGATATTGTTATAGTTATGTTTGTCATTTAACAAGTTACTTTGTTTTAGTTTGTAGGTAACCTAGTTTAAAACTTCTGATTTAGGCTAAAAGAATAGGAATACATTGTCTTTAAGGCGGTTTTGTGGAACTGAGATTTATTCTGAATACTATTGTTCAAGTTAACAGGTAAGAAATAAAACACCGAGTACACCATTGAACTCATCGTGTTCATAAACCAAATAGACAAGATTCACGTTCGAATGGAGGCCCGTGCCCCTCGATGGCGACGTATATATGGGCTGGTAAAAAAAACAATGTTCGTGAATGAAATAGCGTAAAGCATAGCAATATGTGTGTGCCACGGCCGTCAAGCGCGAGTCGACGGAAGTCGCCTCGAATAGTGGAAATTTAAATTGACGATCGCGATGTTGTTGATTTTTTTACGACACAAATTTATCGTCTGATAAAAAAAAGTTACATCAGAAGGAATAATAGTGTAGGGTATACGAAAATGATAAATGTGAGGGTATATGTAAATGCATTTCTGTATAAATACGGGCTGCGGTCCAACAATAAATCAGTCCGTCACTACAACTCACCCGTCTTTCATTGTCCTTGACCTCCAACATAGGAGCAACTACTCCTAAAACAGTAACAGTTCAAAACAGTTTCGCCGTTTTGTCGACTTGATTAACATTAATTTATAACCATACCTTTTAGCTTTTTTTTATTATAAGATGGGTTAACTCTTGACCTCAATCTTGACCATAAGGTCAAAGATGAGGTCGACGATGGAGCGAGTTAACCCAGAAAATGCCTATAAAGGCATTGGTACTCCCACGCACCGACGGAACACAGCAAGCTGTTTGGCGTCGGACTTCGGTAGGAGGGTGATCGCGAACCAGACGGCCCTTTACAGAGCCTACCACACCGCATGAGACCATAGGACGACACCTCCGATTCAGAAAAAAATGAAGTGTCGTTGCCTGGGATGGATTACTAGGAGGCAGGTCTCATTTGTGTTTCCTTAGTCGCCTCTTACGACACCCACGGAAAGAGATGGGAAGGTGTTATTCTCAACCGATCACCACACGGTATAAGCTTTGTAGTACTAAGGGTCTCTGAGAAAAACCGTAGACATGGCGAAGTTTACTACGAAGCCCTAAAAACGAATAGACCGATTTATATGCGTTTTTTTTTAAAGCTGACGTAGTCGAGATGGTTCTTAGCTATATTTAATCGAAATTGGTTGAGTCGTTTAAAAGTTTTAAGCAATATAATTTCGGGGGATAATTTTTTTTTAATTTTTGAGTTATTCTGTCTAGTCTAGTCTAGGTACTACAAAGACGAACCAGTTTAGCCCCTTAGCCTACATATCGTAGCCCAGTGGCGCTCTGATCACTGATCAGTGAGTTAAGCAACGTACACAGGGGCAGGAACCTGATGGGTGACCAAAGTGGCAATTTATCACGAGCATTTCCGTGCTTCTAAGGGCATGTTAAGCTGTCGGACCCAGCTGTTGTTGATTGCCTACAGTCGTTAAAACCAATTCAGAGGGCAATGTGCGGTTTGAAAACTCTGACACCAGAGTTAGCCAAGTTTGCCACACTCTTGACTATACCTACACGATAAGTAGAAGAAGACCTACTTATCTCTGTTTTCTTCACTCCCGAAGCCTTATTCCGGACAAATACTAACATTACAATGACAAAGGGAAGTGCTACATCAGCTCTCAAAAAGCGGTACGGTTGAGTTGGCTATTTCGACTGGCGGCGGTGCTATAGATAGATAGATAGATGTGGATGGAGCCAGAGATAGTAGATATAAATCTTTGGATATTTTCTCCCTTTCCGATATACGGTAGTAGGAAATGGAGCTAAGATTCTTAATTAGAAGACTGAATTGAATTGAAATAGATTTAAAGGAAAATATAACCTTACTAGCTTTCCGCCTGCGGCTCCGCCCGCGTGGACTACAGGTTTTATCGTGCCCAACTGTGGGATAAAATGTAGTCTATGTCCTTTCCCAGGCTCTAATCTATCTCTGTACTCACAACCATACACTTATAGCCTTTGTGTGTTTAAAATCTTTTATTTTTTTCATAACGAATGGGTTTACTCGTGACCACAATCTAGCCCAGGGGCGAAGATGTGGTCGAGGATGTAGCAAGCTCACCCAGAAGATGCCTATTCACTCGAACTTTAAAGAGACTCGGGTTATATGAGCCCGGAAATACAGACGCAGGCAGATAATTCCTTTCCTTAGCGGTGCGCAGTATAAAAGATGAACAGAAGCGCTCAGTACGGATTCGTGGAATTTCGACAAGGTAAGGGTGTTCAAGTTAAATTCAAAACTTTAGTGACAATGTAAAATAATAAATAATAGTAGCAAAGAAAAATATAGGTACGGTCGGCCAAGAAAGTGGTCTATCAGATTTCACAGATATTCCTGTGTAACCAATATATCGCTTAGATTCACAATGTAATAATTTTCCACGTCAAAAACGTAAGAGTCACCAACTTCAATCCCAAAAATAGTTAAAAGTAAATATCTATTGACAATAATAGGGCTTTAAAATTCTTTATATTGAATAGTATTAAGGAACACACTAGTCGGAAAGACAATTTTTTCGAGAGTTTCCCTCAATCACCATCAGATCCTGGTTTCCTTACCATGGGACCACCCTTGGGATACTCCCTTTTCAACAAAAAAAGAATAATCAAAATCGGTTCATAAACGTCGAAGTTATTGAGAAAGCTTCTCCTTTTTTGAAGTCGGTTAACAAAGAAAGATACAATGATGACGTATTATGATGCAGTTATTATGAGATGACATATGGAGTCATATGTCAGTTCATTATTGCAAGGGAAAAACTACCTTGCTGTTTTATGTCGTTTGCCACCCTAAGGTCTACCTACACTAAGGTAGCAGACCTTTTGGCCGACTGTAAGTGTACTAGTTCCAGTTTTCTAAAAACGTTACTACCAACTCGAGGCTTAAAATTACTACCAACTCGAGGCCAATAAAAAAGTCAAAATCTGTGCCAATCTGTAGTCTGTTTGTGTAGTCTTCTGGAAGATACTTCAGAGGTCTTGATCGCAATCGAGGTCAAACTTCCTCTTAATGACAATAACAAGTCAGTTGAATGGCTGATCGATGTAACTGCCAAGTTCGAGATGGAAATACTTTTCTATTTTTCCTTAGAAATATTTACATGAAATAGTATTTATGATTATGACTTTATACAACGTGTTTCAAAAAAACCCAAAAAAAAGATAATTCAAAATTAATTAAAATTTAGCTTATTGCGCTGCTCTATTACAAATATGACAAATAAGTACGTCATATTAATTATATGAAACTTTCATTTTGAAAGATGTCAAACCGTGCAACTGATTACTAGAGTTGCGACTATTTCACTTTTAAATTTACATTTTGGAATTTCTTTTTTTTGGGTTTTTTTGAAACATCTTGTATAGTAAGTACATTTGTATAGAGTGTATTAGTTAGTTAGGTGATGATTCACCTCATGAAATTGATCAACTCTTGCCGAGGAACCTATGTGAAATTCTCAAAAAAATCTTATAACTTTTCATACCTTAAATCCTTTAATGTATGTTTGTATGTATTTAATGTAATTTTGACTTATATTAAGTAACATCCTGAATGTTCTATGAAATAAATATATTTTGAATTTGAATTTTGATACAAAGTCAAAATCAGTTGATCGCACAAGTTCGATGCGAATTTATTTTTTTTCGTATTTCGACCTATGTTCAGTTTTGTAGACTGATTCATATGCTTAACTTCGCTAACTAATTTAAACTCACCCAATAGATAGATAGGACCATTATTTTTTATTTTATATGTTACTAGCATTCCGCTCGGGACTTCGTTCCCGTGGGAATTCGGGAAAATCATATACCCTATGTCCATCACGGATAATGTAGGATTCTAATGGTGAAAGAATTTTTCAAATCGGTCCAGTAGTTTCGGAGCCTATTCAATGCAAACAAACAAACAAACAAACAATCAAATCTTCCCTTTTTATAATATGTATATAGATAGAGATATAGAAGACTAGCATTCCGCTCGAGACATCGTTCCCGTGAGAATTCGGGAAAATTATGTAGCCTATGTTACTCAGGGATAATGAAGCATCCTAATAGTGAAAGAATTTTTGAAATCGGTCTATTAGTTTTTTTTAAGTTTATTCCTTACATATAAAAATACAAATCTTTCCTCTTTATAATATTAGTGTAAATTCATCATATCATCCTCTTGCAGTCCACTGCTGAACATAGGCCTCCCCCAAGGTGCGCCACTTTGCACGATCTTCCGCTGTTTTCATCCAGCCACTACCTATCTTCTTTAAGTCATCTGATCATCTGGCTGGGGGGCGTCCTACACTACGTTTGCCAAGACGTGGTCTCCATTTGAGAACCTGTCTACTTCAACGCTCATCGGTTCTGCGACAGACATGGCCAGCCCACTGCCATTTCAGCTTGCTACACTTTTGGATAATATATATCTGTGCTTGTATATCTGTTATTTTCTTTGCTATTTATTGTTTATTTGTTCCTTATTTCATTGTTTGTTGTATTGTAAAACTCTATCGTTGCTTTTGTGTTTGTCTCTTTTAGTACTGTCTCTTTGTAAGTGTGTACTGTGATGGAAACAAATTTCTTAACTATCTATTCTCTATAAGTCTATTTGAACCCTTACCTGTACCTGTTCGTCTATTCCCTGTCCCCGATTCGATGGAAGGAAATTGCCAACCAAAGATCACAGATTTTATTGCCCTTGGTTTTGAAACCTTTTGATGTACAGACATCAAAACAATGAGACTACTAGGTTATTGTTGCAAACCCTCCTTAAATAGGTATTTATACACTATGAGGTATTTACCTATCTATGTAAAAAACTAGCTTTCCGCCCGCGTGCACTGTAGTCTGTAGGTTATATCGTACCCAACTGTGGGATGTAATGCAGCCTATGTCCTATCCCAGGCTCTAATCTATCTCTGTACAAAATTTCATCAAAATCGGTACAGTAGTTTAGGCGTGAAAGACGGACAGACAGACAGAGTTACTTTCGCATCTATAATATTACGACACTAAAATACAGGGCGAACCATATCGTTTTTTTAGACCGGCCGAACTTTACCTGTCGAACGGGTCCCGACCCTAATTCCATACGGGGTAGGTAGATCATCAGTGGTTCAGAACCACTTGATGCTACGTTTGTTATAAATTCTGAGGGTTATTAGATGAAACGTATAGTAGTGGGAGGTTGTCAGCCTATCGCTCGAAATACATCAAAAACCTCGCGTCCCACTTACTGACTTTCATTTACATTGACAAAGTATGCCTGAGAAGAGTTGGCAGCTGGTACATTCTGCCTACGTACCTTTAAAATTCACAAAAAAATAATGATATTATAGGTAATGACAGCATAAAACACGAAAACCAGCAGTATAATAGTATTTTTATTTGCTTAAAATGTACACCGTATTCTAATAGGGGTATACAGTTGAGCGGTGATAGCTAAGTTGGTAATGAGCCAGACTTGTAATCCGAAGGTCGTGGGTTCAAATCCTGGTGCGGGCCTGTACCACTAAATTCGTATTTTCGGATTTATAAACGGATTTCTAATTATCACTTGCTCAACGGTGGAGGAAAACATCGTGATGAAGCCCGCACGTCTAAAAAAATTCGTTTTCGAAAGACGAGTGGTCCACCAACCCACATTGGGCCAGCGTGGTGGACTATGGCCTAAATCCCTTTCGTGTTTCGAAGGGAGGCCCGTGCCCCTCGGTGAGAACGACGTATATGGGCTGGTAAGAGAAGAATACATGCGTTATTGCGTTATATTACGTAGGTTAAAGTAAGTAATTAACAAAAATTCCCTTACTTTTAAAAATTCCCCAAAAAAAAACTTGTAGCCGATCGTAGTGGGTAGATTTCACCAATTAAGTATTTGTTGAGCTGTCTGCAGTGGCGTAGCTAGGTAACCAAAGGCCTTGGGGCAAAAAAAAACTATAGGGCCCCAACTAAACTATTTAAAATCTTTTGTTCCGTATTCGTCGTATTCCGAATTCAACGTAAGCCAGATTGGTCGTAATCCAGATTCGTCCTGCGATTATTAAAGTCGCATTCCTGGAATCTGGTTTATTTATATTCCGAATGTTGGAGAAATTTTCACTAGTTCAATTTATAGTTTGTAAGTCAGAGTCCGAGGGGCCCCCTGAGCTTGGGGGCTCCGGGGCACTGCCCCGTCTAGGCCTCCGGTAGCTACGCCACTGGCTGTCTGTTACACCCTGTACAGAGACTAAAGTTTTACTTACTAATTCCTGGGTTCCTAACCTGGGGGTAATTACATCAGCTATTTTACAGGGTAACGAAGAACCTAATTAGTAGAAAAGTAAAAAAAAAATTGATAAGTATTTTCGTGGCAGTGCTACAAACTTGAAAATCTTCAAAATTCTATGCGATGAAGTTGTTGCAAAATTTAATTATCTTTTTATTTTTGCACCAACTTCATCGCATAGAACTACCACACAGAGGTACTAAACAGAGAACACAAAAAGAAAATGAGATTTCTCAAAAATAAAAGTTGAAACATTGCTTGTATTGTTTGATTTGATAACATTTTAATAGCGGGATGGTTAAATCAGTTTTCCTCATAGGTTACAGGGGTAACAATGTTAAAAAGGTTAGGAACCACTGAACTGATTGAAAGTCACCCCAAAACAATCCTCTCTACGAGTTTCTCCCTTTAACACTCCAATCACCTTCTGTTTATACAGGGTGTAAAGGACAGCTTGGCAAAAATTAAAACCCTGAATTCAGACCATCGTTCTAAATGATTTTCCAGTGGAATTTCGTTTTTTTTTCAAGTTTTTAGATATTTTCTGCTTCAAAATAAAATTATTTATTCGAATACAATCCATTTTTCATTAAAAAATAACAATAACAGCGTAAAACAGGAAAACCAGCAATGTACACCGTATTCCGATAGCGGCGCGGCGCGGGGGATCGCGCACGCGGCGCGGTTACACAGTTGCGGTGCGTTGCGTAGCGCCAAAGTAACGAAAACTCCTGAACTTGATATTTCCGAGAAAAAATAATTACTTGTTGCTGATTATAGTTAAGCGTAGATTCCACCATTTAAGTATTTGCTAAGCTGTCCTTTACACCCTGTATAAAGGAAACGATAAAACAACCTTTTGTTCTACGTTACACAACCCTCTCGCTAAAATCTGTCGAGTTTCGATCGAACAAAGGCTAATAATTGCGTTTGGTTAATGAATATTCAATCGTTTTTAGCTTAGTCGTCGGCGACTTTGGTTACTCGGCAAATTGGTTTACTGTTAAATATTTTTTTGTGTTTTATTTTCATTGAAATAAATCCAAATGAAACAATATCGTGTACAGCACTGGGAAAACAGATAACTTTTATTATAAAGAATTATGAATTAGGAGGAAGAACAAAGAATGTGTCAACTTTTCCCAGGCATATTATAAAGTCAGTTTCCAAGAGGATTTTAGGGATTAAGAGCAAAGAGCCGGACCTACACTATACTCTACTAATCCCATGCTATTTACAATTATAAATGCGAAATTTTGAAAAAAATCGATGGATGTTTGTTACTCCTGCATGCAAAATCTACTGAAAGGATTTTGATAAAACTTTATAGTAGTGTAGCTTGGATATCAGAATTATACTTTTTTTTTACCAGCCCATATACGTCCCCACCGAGGGGCACGGGCCTCCCTTCGAAACACGAAGAGGATTTAGGCCATAGTCCACCACGCTGGCCCAATGTGGGTTGGTGGACCGCTCGTCTTTCGAAAATTTTCTTGGACGGACGGGTTTCATCACGATGTTACATAAATCCGTACATAAATGCGAAAAGACGAATTTAGTGGTACAGGCCCGCACCAGGATTTGAACCCGCGACCTTCGGATTACAAGTCTGGCTCATTACCAACTGGGCTATCACCATAATACATATCACCAATTATACATAAGTTCCAAAATTGTACCAAGTTGCCACGAAACAAAGGTGACAAGCAAATAACTTATGTAATAAAATAACTAAATAATAAACAGGATAACAATAACTTACTGAATATTTCGTGATAAACAAAGAAAATGTTGTCTTCGTTGGCACCTTTCTATGGTCACTTTCCGCTCAACCTACCCCGTAAAAGAACGTAGAACATATTATGTAACTAGTAAAAGGGTGATATTCGAAACTCGTTGATAGCGAAAATAATTGTATTTTTCCTACCGACAGCTGGGTAATGGTTCTGAGGGTTCGGGTAATCGGCTAAGTATATCTAGGCGTGTATTCCACTAATCAGTGGCAGTTGAATGACAATGATGACCACTGGGCTCCGATTCTGTAACTTCAGTTGTATGTCGATGGAATGGTCGCCATTTTATCTGTTTAGGTGGCGAAATTGAGAACTATCCTAATTTCATACATCTAATGACGGCTGCTTTGACTGGTGGCGCCACCGCCAAATGAATTTTCAGTTGCAAGGTAGTTTGCAACTTTACGTTCGGTGCTGGTCGTAGCGCTGCTGGTCGGGGTGGTTGTCAGCAAGTATATGAAAATTAAATAGTTCTCAATTTCGCCAACTGAACAGATAAAATTGCCTTCATTCCATCGACACGCAATTGAAGTTACAGAATCGGGGCCCTGTCCTGGTGATAAAATTCAGAACTATTGAAACCTTATTTACTTGACAATAACTGCCCCGATCAGCAGCGCCACTGCCAAATATACGTTTAGTTGCAAAATTTATTATTCAACCAAGAATTTCACGGTACAAAACTGAGGGCTAGTTGTACAAAATAAAAGGAAAAACTTAACACCAATGTGCCTGAACTAGGTTAATTAATATTACCTGTATCTCAGGCGTTATAGATTCCAAATAATTATTATGTACTTATAAAACTATCAAATGCAAAAAAAGTTTACTATCGTTAAGTTATATAAATTATAAAATGAAATAAAATAACTTAACATTCAGTTGAAGATGGTGCCGCCAGGCTAAGCAGCCGTTATTTTTGGACAGTTCTCAATTTCGCCAGCTCAAGGGATAAAATGGCGACCATTGTCATGTCACTGTCATTCTACTGTCATTGTCATCACACTCGCACCCGGCGGCACACCTCGCAGGTGGTAGCTGACAATCAGTGTTTTGTCGCGTCCAGCGGCAAAATTGTCACTGAGCTACGGCCTGTTTCTGCAGCACATTTCTCTGTTTTCTTTATTACATAAATAAACATAAATAAATAGCCTAAATATTTATCTACAATTTCGTTTTTTAATTATAATGTCATGTTTTTTTTCTATTTAATAATTTATAGTTTTAATTCTAAAATTAATTGATTTCATGTAATAGTGTAAGCTTTGTGTGTGCAGAAATAAACGATTTATTCATTGAGATGCCATTCATTAGTAGAATAGCCCTCCTGGTGAGTATATCCGTACGGAGTATCTGTTACCGGCAGATAGAACCCGGGTATAATGTAATCGGCCATGATCGAATTGATGAAGAAAATCACGCGGAAAACTGTTTAGGAAAACGTGATAAGTAAGTAAATAAGTAAAGAAATAATATTATAACAATACTAACACTAGGATTATTATAAACAATCTTTATAGACGGGTCCCAGGTTTTGTTTCCGGTCGGGCACATATTTGTGTAAAAAGCAGATGGTTGTTTGTTTGTGTTCAATAAAAGAACATTCAATTTGAGGAATACTTGTTTTATTGTCTTATTTTTAATAAAATACAATTTTTGGACACCTTTCTTGTAAAATGAACGGAGTAGAAGAGAGACATACAATGACGCAATGACAGTTGTCAAAATCAACTGACAGCTGTCAAATCCAACTGACAGTAAACAATTCGTTTATTTTATGTATCTGTCTTTGTGTATGTTCCACGACACGAGGAAAAACTTTAGTGCTGGCCTTTGAGTGTGTTGTGTTTATTCAATCTTTAATTTTTAAACCCCCAAAGGGGTGTTATACGTTTGACATGAGCATCTGTGTGTCTGTTTGTGGTATCGTTGTTCCTAAACGAATGGACCGATTTCGATGGGTTTTCTTTTGTTTGAAAGATGACGTATTCTAAATGGTTCGTAGCTATATTTCATCAAAATTGGTTGAGCGGTTTTAAAGTTATAAGCAATCGAATGTTGAGATGATATAACATTTTTAAGTTTAAAGTTATTTTATTTATTACTTTAGATTTATCTATATCAATAACTAAACTATACATTTCAACAAAAGTTGCAATAAAAACTGCAGATTTATGAGTAGTAGACGAGTCCTCATATTAAAGGGTGTGATTCGACTATAAGAACGTTATATGTTGAGGAAATCTCGCAAAACAAGCAATAAAGTCTGTGATATCGCATTACAAAGGAGTCGGAAAACATCTCAGCAGTTCATACTGAGACAGGGAGGCATTTGGGAGGAAAACTCACTGCGACTTGCTTATAATGGTTAATAGATTTGTTTTAATTTGAAGAAAATACATTGGTATTTTCTTCCACAGGGTGTAACAGAAAGGTGTAGTCATATTTCAGGATGGTGACCAGCCAATAAAACTGAACAACTTTCCCCAAGGAATCTATTTAAAATCTTTAAAAAAAATTTCGCCTCTCCATACAACTTGTGCGATCAGCTGATAGGTTTAGTATGAAAGGCCGATTTTTTTTTTAAATTTCAAGTAGGTTCTTTTTGGAAAGTTGTTCAGTTTGTTCAGTTTTCAAATTCCACTCAAGCTTGCCAAAAGTGGCAAGTTGGCAGCTCTCCATGCCAAAGCATCGCACGGCGGCTTTTCGTGGAAGTTACAAATATACAGCCACAAAATGTTGGAATAACCTACCCCCTCCCTTTCGTAAACTAAAATCAATACACTCTTTTAAGATCCAACTCAAGAAGCATTTAATAAGTTGTCAAAAACTACTTGCTGTAGGTGGTCGGGTTATTCCAACATACCTAAGGGGGTAGTCCAGACGATTTATTTATTTATCTCTTATACTAGCTTTTCGGCCGGGACTTTGTTCCCGTGGGAATTTTTCCGTAAATTTTTCAATACTTTTTAGTTATTCTGCTATTCGGGACGGAGAAAATTACAACAAATCAAAAGCTATGAAAATCGGTCCAGCCGTTCTCGAGTTATAAATATTAAGATTTATCTATCATCCTTGTCACACTGTCACCAACATACACACATATCTACCAACAAGCACACACACACATACACACATTTATGTACCTTTTGTATTTATCAGTCATCCTTTTCACACTGTCACCAACAAACACACATACACATACACAACACATTAGGTAGTAGTTTATTCTATTCCGTCGTCTATGTACACACGCGCACCAAGGGCACAGCTGAAAACCAGCGTTGGGGCCTCCGTTTCAACACATGCTCAGCTGTGTCCTATTTGACATCGCACTACAGCACAACTATACATTGTTTTGTCGTCTCCTGTATGTGTTCTTGTCCTGTGTTTTATATTGTATGTAATTTTATTTTCTTTGTGTTGTAGTGTTTTGTGTCAAATAAATGCCTTGAATCTTGAATCTATCTTGAATCTTTTTATTGGCTGGTCACCAACCTGAAATATGACTACACCTTTCTGTTACACGCTGTATAAATCGTCTTTAGAAATTCAGTCGCGTGAGAATTTGGCAATTTTTTTTCTTATTCCTTGTAGACCCGTCCAGGTAACCTTTGTGAAAAAATTGTAACTTTCCAGGTTCAGAGGGTTTTAACGGCGTTCTTGAGACAGTGTTTCAGTTTTCCTTCAGTTTTATATACTTACTAGCTTTCCGCTCGGGACTTCGTTCCCGCGGGAATTCGGGAAAGTTATAAATAAAGCCTATTGTTACTCAGAGATAATGTAGCATCCTAATGGTGAAAGAATTTTTGAAATCGGTCTAATAGTTTTTAAGTTTATTCGTAACATACAAAAATACAAATCTTTCCTCTTTATAATATTAGTGTAGATTTAAATAGATATTAACACAGGTATAACTATAAAATTTAAAAAAATGTCTAACCCCCAAAATTAAACGTTTTTTAACTCTGAAAAGGGTGAACCAATATTGATCAAATTTAGCAAGAACTATCTCGATCACGTCAGCTTTCTAATAAAAAAACAGCATCGAAATCGGTCCATTTTGTTTAGGAGCCTTGATGCTACAGACAGATACACAGAAACACAGATACATATGTCAAATTTATTACACCCCTCTTTTTTCTGGGGTTAAAAACACAATTTCACCGTATTTTTCTGGTGGTATTCATTTTATTATAGGTATTTATTTTATTTTTCTGGTGGTTGGTAACTATACGGGGTGAGTTTGTTCCCCATAAAACTTTTGCGAACAGCTGATTTGTCACTGTATGGGAAGTCTTATTTTTTTTTTAGAATTGTATATAAGAAAAAGACATTTATTCCCCATACAAAACAGACACCAAAACAACATACTTACAAATGAATAATGTGGTGAAAAGGTGCTGCCTCAACCAGGTTGTTTTTCAGTCAGCACCTGAGTTGACTGCTAACAACATGCATAGGATGCAGAACAATAATTACTGAGAAGAATCTTTGGTTGCAAGAGTATTTTATAAACATTAAGAGAAAAGCAAAATGAACTTAACGGCATTACTCACCGCTCACAGTTACGAAAAATGAGACTCCATCATGGGTTATGATTTAGAGACTCAACTTAGTTTACCTGACGAACTGGTGACCAGATACATGATGATTTTTGTTTTGACATTAGCCACTCTCTGGAAAATCTTTTAAACTGGTAAATTGTTTTTGAATTCTTAACAGGAGGCGGAGGATCGTTCCATATTTTGGATGCTGAGTATCCAAAGCTTCCCTTAAAGAACTCCAACTTCCTAAACCAATTTAGACAGAAACCACCGCTGGCTTAGGTAAATAAACATAATAAAATAGTATTTAAGTATATTTTAGTATCTTTATATGTATTTATTGCAAAAAATGGAGAGTATAAAATCTGTTGAAAATGTAAAATAAGTATCGAAATATATAAAAGGAGAAACTGACTGACTGACTGACTGACATATCAACGCACAGCCTAAACGGCTAAACGTAGGCACTTGAAATTTGAAAGGGACGTAGCTTAGGTACCGTAGAAGTGCACTAAGAAAGGAATTCCCGAATTTCCCACGGGAACGGGAATTAGCGGGAAAATCCTTTTATATGAAAAATCTAAACCGCTTAAGTTAGACGCTTGAAACTGAGCATGCAGGTACCTTAGTAAACTTAAATCTTAGTTGCTACAGGATATTGCAAAATTCCTACGGGAACGGGAGTTAGCGGGAAAAAACTTTTGTATGTAAAAATCTAAATCTTAAACTAAATCAATATTTAATAAACTAAATGAAGGTCCAATAATGGACCGTCAATAAAGTGTAATCTGTTCAAAAGAAAAAATTAACACGCAAACGAAGTTGCGGGCATCAGCTATTAAAAATATAAATTAAAACTAAAATGCAGGTCAATAAATTCAACTCTAGGTATCCAAATAAACTGGTGCTACCAAGCGGAAAAAGCTCCTTATATGACAAAAACTGTCCTAGAATGGCGGTAAGAATATATAATATTTTACCAAACGACGTAACAGATTTACCTTTCGCGATATTTAAGAGAAGACTATTTAACTGGCTGTGTGATAGGTGTTTTTATTCCCTTAAGGAATTATATGACTATAAGGTTTATAAAACATACTATTAATTGAATTATTTGTAAATTTTGAATATTTGCATGCCATACGATTGGTGGATTATGAGACGCATTTCTTTTAATATATTATCATTGTAATTACCATTATCCGTGCAAATAAAGACATTTCATTTCATTTCATTTCATATAATAAGACAAGGGCACGGACATCAAGTCTGTGGATGCAAAATTAAGTGTAAAAAAAAAACAATTTAGGAAATCGTTCAGACCTCTTTTTTATACCTGGGCCCGCGCTAGTTTATTTAAGCTTTCTTGCTAGGTAAGCAGGTTCCATGTGGTTCCATGTAAAAAGTCGTTTCGGTTTCGTGGGGAGAATGACCCTAAAGTATCGCTAACTAACTAAACCACCGCTATTATTATACTTATAATTTACCAGCTGTTCGCCTGAGACTTCGTTCCTCTGGGAATTCGGGAAAATAATACTCTACGTCGCCCGCTGATAAAGAGTGTTTTTGTGTTTATTCATTACTAGCTTTCCGCCCGGGACTTCGTTCACGTGAGAATTCGGAAAAATTATGTAGCTTATGTTCATCACGGATAATGTAGGATTCTAAGGGTGAAAGAATTTTTCAAATCGGTCCAGTGCTTTCGGCGCCTATTCAATGCAAACAAACAAACAATAAAATCTTTTCTCTTTATAATATTAGTATAGACAAACATACACAAATATAAATCTATCCTTTTTATAATATTAGTGATGATGTATTCGTAGATAAAAAAGTAATTATGTTAACTTTTTTTATAACGATGAAACATTACAAAGATAAGGAAGCGACTGCCTAAAAGTGTTATCAAAACTTGCAACTTGATCAACCTCAGAAACGACAAACGCAAAGTTTAACAAGAACGGTTTAAAGTCATTATAAACAATTTTATCAAACATTCGCTTAAAATTTTCCACAGAAAGTTTCACAAACATATTACAGATAAATTGATTGTAAATAAAGTTCAGAGAAGTCTGCAAGCAATGTTTAGTGAAGCTATAAATAAAAACACATGTACATACCGCGCCGCCTCCGCATTTGCCGTTGTTGGCCATAAGATCTGGCTTATCACTTGCATAACATCACTCATCAAACGAATCTCCTTTCGACAACTCCATTTTGCTCGATCACAAACCGAACGGAACAAAAAAAGAAAACAAATGACAGTCAATAATCGAAAACGGAGCGAAATTTCGAATTCCGATTGTTTTGTTTACGTTCCGTCCGACGCGGGTGGTTCGTTCCACAGATTGAGAAAGACTGGATGCGCGCGCCGGTGCGTTGCCATGACAACTAGTGACGTTTACAATTCATTATGGTGTCGGCCGCATTGAAAACAAAGCTTAGAGCTTTTATTGGCTTGTTACATCAGTAGATAACACAAGGTTAGGTTGAAGGTTGCCCTTGTGCGGTACTGGCACGCAACATAGAAGTTAAAGCTTGATAAGCATGATGGCATGAAATGGAATTCTTTGTGTGTGCGACTGTGCGTGCGTCTTGATACTTTCTCGGTATGGGCCAATTCATTTTTGTAAGAGCTATAAAAGTTTTATGGAAGTAAATTTTTGATGGTTTTTGTTGAAAATTTATTTTTGACAAGCTTTTTCCCGCGGCTTCGCTCGCGCAAAGAACTCTTTTATTGACCCGTTTCATTCTTGACCCCTTAGGGGATGATTTTCAAAAAATCGCGAAATACGTGTCCGTTTATTTGCTTCTAGGTATATCCTGACCAACATTCGAGTCAAAATATCCAAAAAAATTGTTTTCTCCATACAAACTTTGAACCCCCTTTCACCCCTATAGGGGTTGAATTTCGAAAAATCCTTTCTTAGTGATTATCTACGTCATAAAAGACACCATTTTGCCAAATTTCAGCTTACTAGGTCTAATGGTTTGGGCTGGGCGTTGATGAGTCAGTGAATCAGGACCTCCAATTTTATATACTGGGTAATAAAAAACCTCCTAGCTATATTCAAAATCCTGAACCAGTATCACTCAAAGAACACATTTATGAAAAAAAAAAAATCCATGGGAATAGTTCATTTTTTGCCTAAACGTAGACATTACTCTTACACAGGCACGCGAGGGGTGCGGGTAGCGCTCGGGGGGTGCACCCGAGTGGTGTCTACGTTTAGGAAAAAAAAAAACACCCTCCGAAAAAAAAAAAAAAAAAACTGTTCTGTAACTGATACTGTTTCAGTATTTTGAAAATAGCTAAGAGGTTTTTTATCGCCCTGTGTAAGAAGAAGAAGAAGATTTTACACTTTAAAGATACTGTAGCACATTATTATCTGTTAATAAAAAATAAATAAATAGAATATGATAGTTATTAGTTTTAAAAAAATTTAAATGTGGGCGACGCAGATATTAAATTTAACTGACACAGACATTAATGAAGACATTCTGTTATTTTATTTGAATCTTAGATTAACGATAAAGTTTCCAAAACCGAGTTTACAAGTTTCCGAAATTATAACAAAATAACAACAAATTACGAATATAATCCTTAATTCAAAATTATTTTAGACAATAATTTTAATTAAAAAAGTTAAAACGAATCAATTATCAAGTAGGTACCGTAGTTCTGAATTAAAATTATTAGAAGAGAGAAATCTATCTTCACTTCCCTAGGTACTTATCTATACTATACTATTCTATCTACATATTATAAAGAGGAAAGATTTGATTGTTTGTTTGTTTGCATCGAATAGGCTCCGAAACTACTGGACCGATTTGAAAAATTCTTTCACCATTAGAATCCTACATTATCCGGGATGGACATAGGGTACATGATTTTCCCGAATTCCTACGGGAACGAAGTCCCAGGTGGAAAGCTAGTTAGAGCCATCTCTTTCGTGGGTGTCGTAAGAGGCGACTAAGGAAACACAAATGAGACCTGCCTCCTAGTAATCCATCCCAGGCAACGGCACTTAATTTTTTTCTGAATCTGAGGTGTCGTCCTATTGTCTCATGCGGTGTGGTAGGCTCTGTAAAGGGCCGTCTGGTTCGCGATCAACCTCCTACCGAAGTCCGATGCCAAACAGCTTGCTGTGCGTCGGTGCGTGGGAGAACCAGTGCCTTTCTGGGTTAACTCGCTCCACCGTCGACCTCATCTTTGACCTTGTGGTCAAGATTGAGGTCAAGAGTTAACCCATCTTATAATTAAAAAAAATGAGATAAATCTATCTCTACTTCCCTGGGTACTTAATATTATAATGTGAGAGTAAGTCGGCCTGTCTGTTGCGCTTTCACGGCTAAACTACTAAATCGATTTTGATGTTTAGTACAGAGATTGATTAGACCTTAGGAAAGCTGAATTTTATCCCACAGATGGGCACGATATAAACTGTACTTCACGCGGGTGGAGCCGCGGGCGGAAAGCTTTATAAATCTATAAATTATTGATAAAATAATTTATAGACTGGGTATATAAAATACTAACATTCCGCTCGGGACTTTGTTCCCGTGGGAATTCGGGAAAATCATGTACCCTATCTATGTCCATCCCGGATAATGTAGGATTCTAATGGTGAAAAAATTTTTCAAATCGGTCCAGTAGTTTCGGAGCCTATTCAATACAAACAAACAAACAATCAAATCTTTCCTCTTTATAATATGTATAGATAGATAGAAGATTGTATTCGATTTAAAAAAAACAACCGGGTCGAATGGTATCACAAAAAATAAAATTTCTCAGCTGTCAAATGAAACACACACAAACATGGATTAGGTACATACATATACATGGTATAAAGGACAGCTTAGCAAAAACTTAAACCCTGAATTCAGACCATCATTATAAATGATTTTCCAGTGGAATTTTCCTCCGGAAAACTTTCGAATTTTTTTCAAGTATCATACAATCCTGCATAGAATCCATTCTGCATTAAAAAACAACAATAACAGCGTAAAACACGAAAACCAGCAATGTATATCGTATTCCGATAGTGGTGCGGAGCGGAGGGAGCGCGCGCGGGGCGCGGTTATGCAGTACGTTGCGTAGCGCCAAAATAGGCAAGTAACGAAAACTCCTGAACTTGATATTTCCGGGAAAAAATAATTACTTGTAGCTGATCGTAGTTAAGGGTAGATTCCACCATTTAAGTATTTGCTAAGCTCTCCTTTACACCCAGTATGTTACTAAAAACATCATTATTCACCCGTCGCGCGCTTGTTTACGGCGCGTGCGATACAAATCTGGGTGTGCAAGAATCGCGCGATTGTTTTTATAATGTTATATAAATTAAAACAGAATACTTACCTTAAGTGATAAGTGATATGGGCTCCCATTTTCCGCATGTAGGCTCTTAAGTGGCCCATTGTGCGTGTGGGTCAGTGGCTATTCCAGCCACTTCAGCTCCGTCCAGAAGCTCAGAATCCTCCTGGGGATTTCACAGGCTTCGCGGAGCGACCTAATGGCTGCAATACTTTATACTAATACTAACCTAAATTATATCCTTATTCTATCAATGTATAATTCCATTTTGAATGAAAATTCTCGTAGACGTTAGAAAGACGTGACCTAAATTATTCAGAAGTAGAATACCATTATGTTATTAGAATTTCTTCTCTCCCCCGACCATTTAATAATTCACCGGAGATATTTTGATTATTTTAGTAGTCGAAGTTTTAGAACCACCTTTATAAATACTAGCTTTTTCACGCGTCTTCGCTCGCGCAGAGAACTCTTGAAATCACCCATGTCATTCTTGACCCCTTAGGGGAGGTTTCTCCAAAAATCGCGAAACACGTGTCTGTTTATTTGCTTTAAGGTATATCTTGACGAAGTTTCGAGTCAAAATGTCCAAAGAAGTTGTTTTCTCTAAACAAACTTTGAACCACCATTTTACCCCTTTAGGGGTAGAAATTCGAAAAATTCTTTCTTATTGCTTGCTTACATCATAAAACACACTTTTTTGCCAAATTTCAGCTTTCTAGGTCTAAGGGTTTGGGCTGGGCGTTGATGAGTCGGTGAATCAGGACCTCCAATTTATACATATGAAGATAATACTCCTGCTATAGCAGGCCGACATACTTTAACCGTGTGGTGATCGGTTGAGAATAACACCACCCCATCTCTTTCCGTGGGTGTCGCAAGAGGCGACTAAGGAAACACAAATGAGACCTGCCTCTTAGTAATCCATCCCAGGCAACGACACTTCATTTTTTTCTGAATCTGAGGTGTCGTCCTATGGGCTTATGCGGTGTGGAGGCTCTGTAAAGGTCCGTCTGGTTCGCGACCACCCTCCTACAAGTCCAACGCCAAACAGCTTGCTGTGTTCGTGGGTGCGTGGGAGTACCAGTGCCTTTATAGGCATTTTCTGGGTTAACTCGCTCCATCGTCGATCTCATCTTTGATGGTCAAGATTGAGGTCAAGAGTTAACCCATCTTATAATAAAAAAAAATACTTTTTAGACTTATTTAATTGATTTGGACGTATCATTGCTCCTTCTGGACAAATCAATCCTTACTTATATTGTATCCTTCTACTAGCTTTACGCGCGGGACTTCGTTCCCGTGGGAATTTCGGAAAATTATGTAGCCTATGGTTAATCCAGGGTATCAGCTACCTCCATACCAAATTTGATCAAAATCACTCCAGCCGTTCTCGAGTTGTAAGTGTTGTAACAAACACGACTTTCTTATATATATGTAGATATAGATAAAAGATAAATACACTGGGCGTCAAAAATAAGTAGTACAGTTTTAAAATTGCGATTTCTCCCAAACTATAAAACTTAGACCTTTGAAACAAAAAAGGTTAAAAAGAAAATTTAATCTTATTCAATAAAAACTTCATGCATTATAAGAACTTATAATGCTTGACTTTAAAAAAAAACGAATAAATAAAAACACTTTTTTTAAACTGTTGAAAGGTGTTGTCTTACTTAGGATTTTTGTGTTTGACACATTCGCTGCTGATAAAGCAATTGTAATTGAAAAGCATAGGTATCTTCAGAGAGTAAATTTGACTAATCATGCCTCTTTCACCAGAAGAATGTGCAAGAATCTTAGCTTTTCTCGAAGTGGGCATCAGTATGCGTCGTACTGCAAGGAGGGTGGGTGTAACTTTAAGAACGGTTCAGCGAGTAAAGCAAAGGTACGAAGAGACTGGAAACCATCTAAGGAGACGAGGTAATGGCAGACCCAGGTGCACAAGTACCCGAGAAGATCGCTTTATTGTTTCCACTGTGTTAAGAAATCGACACCTTAATGCAGTTGAGGTTCAGCAAAAGCTTCTTCGGACCCGAACAGACTACATCAGTGAGAGTACAGTGAGAAGAAGACTTGCTGAAGCTAACCTGAAGCCTCTAAGACCAGCAAATGGCCCCAAACTTGAGACAGAGCATCGCGTAGCAAGACTACGCTACGCCCGTCAACACGTACAATGGGGCGAAGAAGAATGGGCTAGAGTTTTATTCACAGATGAGTCTCGATTCTCTTTATACACTTCAGATGGACGGCGGAGAGTCTACAGACGACCCGGTGAGCGATACATTCAAGCTTGTATCTCGGAAAGAGTCCAATATGGCGGGGGCTCTGTACACGTATGGGCTGGTATCTCTTCAGAGAGTCGCACAGAGCTTGTGGTAATAGAAAATGGGACTTTGACTGGTGAAAGATATGCCTCGGAGATCCTCAACGAGTATGCAGGGCCATATTTAATAAATATGGGTGATGGAGCCATCCTAATGCATGATAACGCCCGGCCACACACTGCTCACCACGTACAAGAGTACATTCAGGAGGTTGGCATCAACTTGATGGCTTGGCCATCGAGAAGCCCAGATCTCAACCCGATTGAACACGCCTGGGATGAGCTTGGGAGGCTAGTCAGAAGGCGCAGTCCACCTCCTGCCACACTCAGGGCTCTAAAACATGCGCTGATAGAAGAATGGGAAAATATTCCCCAACACCGCCTCCGAAACTTAGTGTTCAGCATGCCAAACCGGATCCAAGCTGTAATTAGAGCCCGAGGCGGCAACACAAGTTATTAAATTGTGAAAAAGTTCCAAAACGTGAAAATTAAGTGGTTGACATATCGTTAAAAATTGATACTTTTTAGTATTTATCTTAATTTTAAGTTTGAAACTTTATTCATGCCAAATAAAATATAACTTTAATAAACTTCGTTAAGTTTACTATAAACTGCTTTTTATTTCATAAGTGTAACTACTATAGTTTAGGAGTAATTGCAATTTGAAAAGTGTACTACTTATTTTTGACGCCCAGTGTATTATAAACGCGAAAAATGGTATGGATGTATAGATATTTGTTATGCTTTCACGCTCAAACGGCTTAACCAATTGGAATAAAATTTCGTATGGAGGTAGCTGACAACCTGGATTAACCAGAGATTACCTAATTTATTGAAAAAAAAAGTTTTTGATCGCACTTTTTTGATTACAACATGAAATTTATGATTTCTCCAAAATCAACACACGCTGGAAGGCATATATCCGTAATAATTTTATTATATAAGTTCGTGATTCTGTACAAAAGTTGTAACAGATTACAGACAAAATTTTATTATTTACTAGCTTTCCGCCCGCGTGGACTACAGGTTATATCGTATCCAACTGTAAGATAAAATGTAGCCTATGTCCTTCCCCAGGCTCTAATCTATCTCTATACCAAATTGTATCAAAATCGGTTCAGTAGTTTAGGCGTGAAAGACGGACAGACAGACAGACAGAGTTACTTTCGCATTTATAATATTAGTATGGATTAGTAAGGATTTTTTAAAAGTCACATATGAAAATTTTGTGGTAGTAATAGATATTTTTTAGGGTACATTATCTCTATTTCTTTTCTACTAAAACTTTTAGGGTAACCGTCCCAATACATTCCATTTACGAGTGACAGATAAACGGCCATCTTCCATTTTGTTCGACGAAGTAGGGTAAAAGCACCAATTTTGACCAGTTTATTGGAAACATAAAGTCGGACACAAAAATGTATGTAATCAGACGAAGGGTCGGCTAGTTTTCTTGTTACGAAGATAATGAAAACTGAAGTTCCAGTACACAAAGTAATGAAAACAGTGCCGTAAAATCTAAGCAATAGAGTTGTTTTTGGGTTTGCATTAAGTATGCTTATTTTGACTTGGATAAATAAACTTTATTCACTTTATAGACTTTGTAACTGGATTCAATATTTATTATCTTACAGTTTTCTTTACGCATGTATCATTCACATTCTTATAACACAGTGGCGCTCGCTGATCTCAACCGATCAGTGAGGTTAGGCAACGTAAACAGAGGCAAGGAACCTGATGGGTGACCAAAGTGGCAATTTATCACGAGCGTTTCTTTGCTTCGGAGGGCACGTTAAGCTGTCGGTCCCGGCTGTTTTCGATTGACTACAGTCGTTAAAACCAAGTCAGAGGCCATTGTGCGGTTTGAAAACTCTGACACCACGGTTAGGCAAGTTAAGCCACACACTTGACTATACCTACACGATAAGAAGAAGCTTCTATAATTAGGTACAGTCTGCCGGTGATAAGGTTTCTACCGTGTGGTGATCGGTTGAGAATAACACCACCCCAACTCTTTCCGTGGACGTCGTAAGAGGCGACTAAGGAAACACAAATGAGACCTGCCTCCTAGTAATCCATCCCAGGCAACGTCACTTCATTTTTTTCTGAATCTGAGGTGTCGTCCTATGGTCTCATGCGGTGTGGTAGGCTCTGTAAAGGGCCGTCTGGTTCGCGACCACCTACTGAAGTCCGACGCCAAACAGCTTGCTGTATTCCGTCGGTGCGTGGAGTACCAGTGCCTTTATAGGTATTTTCTGGGTTAACTCGCTCCATCGTTGACCTCATCTTTGACCTTATGGTCAAGATTGAGATCATGAGTTAATAAAAAAAAAGGTTTTTTAACACGTTGACCGCCAAGCACAAAAACAGTGTTTTTCATATTTTGGACTTAACTTTTGGTAGATTGTCTTTTTTTTTTGCCATAATTTTTGACCAGGAGGCTTACCATGATCGCTTAGCGCGATCCAATTTAGGACCTAAAGAAGTCTGCAACGCTTATTCGTACCATGATGGCTTATAAGCGATTCAATTTTGGCGCTGTTGCGATTCAAAGGCAGACCAGCGACAATTTATGTAGACATTTAAAATGGACCATAGACAACCGAGCAGTTCAAAAGCAGCGCCATCATGGTACCATTTTACAAAACATTCCTATTGCGAAGCAGTTCAAAGTTGGATCCTAAACAGAAATGCTTTTAAACGATCGTGGTAGGTACCCTGTAAGTCGTACAGAGAACCCACTTGGACCGAAACAACCGTGGAGGCCAGCCCAATCTGATTCCATAATAAAATGTACTAAAACGTGTCTCCGGCTGGAAACACTGGCCTCTCAATGAAGCACTGCCCGTGTGTCCAAGGATACACATGGCCTCAGGAGGTGGCACCTTGTGTTTCCTAAAGGATACACATGACGGTCAACGTGTTAAATTGACATGAAATAGACCGTTTAATTGGGGTTTTGAGTGTACGTGAGGAATTTACTTCCTTACAGGTAATCGTAAATGTGAAAGTGCGTTTGTTTGTTAGTCCTTTCTTAACGTCGAGGCGGAGCAACGAATTGACGTTATATTTTGCACAGGTGTTGCTGGAGGGCTGGAAAGTGACATAGGCTACTATTATATAAAAACGCAGTTTACGCAGTCAATACATACAAATATGTATAAAAATCTATAAACATAATTCGCTAAAAACAGAGTATAAGGGATAGCTTAGCAAAAAATGAAACCCTGAATTCAGGTCATCATTTTAAATGATTTTCCATTGGAATTTTTTTTTGTTTTTAAATTAAATCACTGATAGGAACACACTCCATTTTACAATAAAAACATTAATAACATCATAAAACACGGAACCAGCAATGTACATCGTATTTCGAAAGTAAAATGAGCTGTGAATGTGGCAATACTCAGAATTTTAAATACTTTCTACCATTATTCACAGTTCGTATCAAAGATGGGTATTTCCTATAGAAAAACCACTTCAAAGTATGAAGTCAGTTTCAAATCCTGCAATCTGTAAAATTTAAATTCATTAAAAAAACTGTTGTCTAAAATAAAACATTATTGCATGTTGTTTATTAGTGTGTCTTACCTAATTAATCTCTGGGTTTCCACGGAAGACCAGCGTTGTGGATTCTTTCGAAACCACTACTATGCTGAGTTGGAGGAACATTGGCGTCATTAGATCATAATTAGAATTTATTTACTTTTAATTTTGTCTACCAATGTATGATGACGTCAATAAACATTTTTTCTTTCTTTCTTTCTAAAGTAATAGTGTTGACAATACATGTTTACGATGAATAATTCGTAAGTTAAATACTTCTTCACCCATAAGTCAGATTGCCGCCTTTGATTCTATACGACTCAATTTTCACGACGCAATGAAGCGGTGATAGCCCAGTTGGTAATGAGCCAGACTTGTAATCAGAAGGTTACGGGTTCAAATCCTGATGCGGGCCTGTACCACTAAATTCATATTTTCGGATTTATGTACGGATTCTAATTATCACTTGCTCAACGGTGAAGGGAAACATCTCGATGAAACCCGCCTGAGAAAATTCATTTTCGAAAGACGAGCGGTCCACCAACCCGCATTGGGCCAGCGTGGTGGACTATGGCCTAAATACCCTTCGTGTTTCGAAGGGAGGCCAGTGCCCCTCGGTGGGGACGTATATGGGCTGGTGAAAAAACAAAACACATTTTCACGACGCAACCGATATCTTTCCAAAACTGTAATGAAACTTTACAGTTTTAGAAAGATAAAAAGTGAAACGTTTTAATATATTTCACAGATAAAAGACCCGCATTTTGATGACTTTTTTTCACGATCCTACGCTGGGGCGGCCAGTCGAATCAGGATTGTGAGCAAGTTAAATTCAGTTTAAACTAACTGCAGCAAAATGAACATTAATTTCGTGCTATATATTTCGTTGGTAAGTTAAAACCATATACTGTACTCCTATTCCGCTAATCACTCGCGTCTTAGTCGCGGTAGAACGAAAATGGTGACTATTTTATCCGTCCTGGTATGGATATTTAGAACTATTGAAACTTCATACACTTAATGACAGCCGCCCACGGCCCCGAGTCTGTAACTTCAGTTGTGTGTCGATGGCATGGTTGCCATTTTATCCGTTTAGGTGGTGAAATTGAGAACTATCAAAATTTCATATATCTAATGACGACTACTTTGACTGGTGGCGCCATCGCCGACTGAATTTTCAGTTGCTGGGTAGTTTGCAACTTTAAGTTCGGTTGGCGGAGGCACTGCTGGTCGGGGTGGTTGTCAGCAAGTATATAAAAAATTAAATAGTTCTCAATTTTGCCACCTGAACAGATAAAATGGCTTCCATTCCATCGACACACAACTGAAGTTACAGAATCGGGGCCCTGATCTGTAGCGTCATTGCCAACCAAATATTCTTCTTCTATTTTGTAGGTATAGTCAAGTGTTAAATTGCAAACTTACTAGCACTTGAATTTCTAGGCTCGTATAACCCAAATCTCTTTAAACGTAGAGTGAATTGGCATCTTCTTGCTACATCTTCGACCTCATCTTCGCTTCTGAGCTAAATTGTGGTCAAGAGCAAACCCATTCTCCATTAAAAAGAAAACATTCAGTTGACAGAGGCGCTGCTAGTTAAGGCAGACGTCATCAAATGTATGAAATTTTAATAGTTCTCAATTTCACCACGGAGAAAATCATTAACATTGTAATTTTACCGCTATTCGCCATTGGCCCAAAACTGGTTATTTTAGTAGGCAGCTATTTACTTCTGTTTTCTTATCAACATAGTTTTTCTTTAGTCTAGAGTAAAAATGCTTGATTTAGTTAAAAATGAACATATTTTTCAGATCTATTTCACTGTTATGATATCGTCTTCGATAATGAGTGACAATAAATTGTGCAGATACGATAATTTAAAAAAGGAATCATCTAAAGATGTTGCTAACAAAGAATGTCCTCAAACCAGTACAGAAGAAAAGTTGGTTCAAGAAAAACAACTAAATGACATAACTACAGAAGTGGAAGAGTTTACTCGTAAAAAGAATAAGACACAAAATTATGGAAAGGAAATAATAAATAACCCTAAAACTGGAACAACTAATGATACAGTTGGATCTAACGATATTAATGCTACAGCAACAGCAACGCAAGTACAGCCGTCATCTAATGAAGTTACAAACATAATTGATGATACACCTGAATCTGGATTCAATATGATTCCTATTAACATCAACTGTTCTATAAAGAAATATAATCTTACTGGAACTTTCGATGATAATGATTCTGCAAACATAAGTAGTAATAACTGTGATAAACAAGCAAGAATTTCTAAACTTAATAGCTCAAGGAAAAACTATACAAGTATTTTTCATGTTACATCTGGTAACAAACTTGATAATGTTAGTAATTATGAAAGAATAAACAACAAGTTTGGAGTAAATGGGCTTGAAGAATACTTTTCTGGATTTAACCAAGGCTTTGCTGATGGAGTTTATAGTGTTAATAAAAATGAGCACACAAATGGAAATAAGTCTACTGGTCGTATTTGGTTGACCGTTCCTGTATCAATTCGAAATGGTAGTGCTGGCAGGAAAACGATTTCTCAAAACAAAAGTGCGGAAGTATTGAAACTAAGTAAATAACAATGCTGTTTGATAAAATGTTTGTTTATTTATATCAACTTCTACCCGGGACTCCGATACATATGTAGCCTATATCCATCTAGTAGTTTTTGCGTGAAAGAGTAACAAACGTCAATCTATTCATCAGCCGTTTAGATTTTCAAATGTTCTGGGTGACTGTTCCCCTAATTAATGGCGTCTCAATGTTATATCACCACTTTATCCATTCAGGTGGCGAAATTGAGAACTGTCAGAACCTCCTAAACTTTTTTATTTTTATTTTCTGAGTTTACTCTACCAGGTTTTATGATAGTCGCTTTGACTAGCAGCTCTACCGCCATCTAAGTTGCATCTAAGTTGCAATTGAGTTGCAAGCAGCCGTTATTAAACATATAAAATGTTGGATAGCTCTCAATTTCACCATCTGAAATTGCCATGTGGTGAACGGTTGAAACTAACACCACCAGATTTCTTTCCGTGGGTGTCGTAAGAGGCGACTAAGGAAACACAAATGAGACCTGCCTCCTAGTAATCCATCCCAGGCCACGACATTTCCTTTTTTTTTGAATCTGTGATATCGTCCTATGGTCTCATGCGGTGTGGTAGGCTCTGTAAAGGGCCGTCTGGTTCGCGAACGCCCTCCCATCGAAGTCCGACGCCAAACAGCTTGCTGTATTCCGTCGGTGCGTGGGAGTACCAGTGCCTTAATTTGCATTTTCAGGGTTAACTCGTTCCATCGTCGACCTCATCTATGACCTTGGTCGAGATTGGGATCAAGAGTTAAGCCATCTTATAATAAAAAAAGCCATTTAAACACCATAGGTTAGCAGTATAGCAGAATAGCTCTACCTTTCAAGTCGCACGCGATACAATATTGGCAATTGACTAAGGGAGATGCTTCAGCTAACAATATTCGCACACAACTTGAAATCGATGCCTTTGAAAATTGAGCTCTGGAACCTTTATTAGATTTTTCAGCAATGTAAGTGAAATTGACAATCGATTGTCGCGCGCCTGATAACATTATACTGATAACAAAATTACGAGGCAATACTTTTTGCTGATAAAGGTAGAGGACGTTACAATTACGAAACAACACACGTAAACACTCTAAGGTTCCCTTACATCGTACGTGGGGTCCTATGGGACGCACATAACACAGGCACAAATATATACAGAACCGAGGACAAAAACTGGTTCGATAATAAGACTGCGTCCTACTCAACCAAATCTTACAAACTTTTGTTTTCAGAAGAGCTATACTCCGAATCAGATGGGAAGGTGAAAAGTGGCTATTACAATATAAAAATAAAAATAAAATAAATGTTACACACTCAAAGGCTCACATTAAGGTTTTTCTTGTGTCGTGGTTCCCTCGGAACACACATAAAGACAAACACAAACACCAAAGACCCGAGAATAAACATACTTTTTACACAAATATTTGCCCCGACTGGGAATCAAACCAGGAGGCAGCGCCACTACCAGTCGAACAAACCGATCGCTTGTATTGCATAGTTTTTATTTTATTTGTTTGGGTAATACGAACGGGTGGCGCACCTTGGGGGAGGCCTATGTTCAGCAGTGGACTGCAATAGGCTGATATGATGAAGACGAACAGAATAATTTCAACATATCTTTTGGTCCTTATCGAGTAGGTATAATCAAGTATAAGGTGAACTTGATTAACCCTGTCAGAGTTTTCAAACCGCCAAATGGCCTCTCACTTGGCTTAGCGATAGTCACTTCGGTCACAAATCAGGTTCCCTACCTCTGTTTACGTTTTACGTTTTTCTGAGGTGTCGTCCTATGGTCTCATGCGGTGTGGTAGGCTCTGTAAAGGGCCGTCTGGTTCGCGACCACCCTCCTACCGAAGTCCAACGCCAAACAGCTTGCTGTGTTCCGTCGGTGCGTGGGAGTACCAGTGCCTTTATAGGCATTTTCTGGGTTAACTCGCTCCATCGTCGACCTCATCTTTGACCTTATGGTCAAGATTGAGGTCAAGAGTTAACCCATCTTAAACTAAATAAATAAATAACCTCATTGATCGGTTCAGTTTAGCGACGCGCCACTGGGCCCTGAGCGCTTCCTACCAAATTAGATAGGCATTGTGCGATATTGTTAGTGTTGCCCACTATTTTGCTTTTTGCCTTCTTATCTGATGCGGAGTATAATATATTTGAGCATCAGAATAATTGAAGCGCTCGTAGCCCAGTGGCTCTCGCTGATCTCAACCGATCAGTGAGGTTAAGCAACGTACACAGAGGCAGGGAACCTGATGGGTGACCAAAGTGGCAATTTATCGCGAGCGTTTCCTTGCTTCGGAGGGTACATTAAGCTGTCGGTCCCGGCTGTTGTCGATTGACTACAGTCGTTAAAGCCAAGTCAGAGGCCATTGTGCGGTTTGAAAACTCTGTCACCAGGGTTAGCCAAGTTCGCTAGATACTTGACTATACCTACACGATAAGAAGAAGACCAAATTAGACAGGCATTGTGCGATATTGTTATAGTGTTGCCCACTATTTTGCTTTTCACCTTATCTGATGCGGAGTATAACATGTACATATTTTGGGCACCAGAATAATGATAAAAAAAAATATATATCACCTATATACTCGTATAAGCTTTAATTCACGGGTCATGCCAGTGAATGTTTCCTTCTTATTATATTATAGTCAAACAGG